>SKCR01032073.1:0-75393 GCA_019454045.1 Zanthoxylum bungeanum | reverse complement strand
AGCGACGTGATTAGTAAATTGGATTTATTAACGAGGCATCGAGATAATCGTTAATTTAGAATTATCGAAACCGAGCTCGGAATGTGTTTGCGACGTTACGTCGATTTTGAATCACGTGCCGCAAGTCGCATCGCAAATCACATCGCAAGTCATAAAAGTCAAATCGCTTTTTGGAAAAGTAACTTTGACTCTTTGACTTTGACCATTGAGATTTGGAGGGAAAATTTTGGGGGGAAAAGTTTTGACTTTTTGGAAAAGTAAAATACTTTTCCCTTTCACTTTTACCAAGGGTAAAAGAATTAATTAAACATTTTACATTTGTTTTTTATTGTTTTAAAGGCAATAAATTGGTAAATGATTAATATATTTTGGAAAATATATAAGCAAAGTGTTGGACACTTTTTCCCTTAACCTAATCAATTTTTCTCTTCTCTTCTTTCAACATTGCTCACGCCCAAAGGCAGTGGACTGCACTATTTGGGCGTGAATGATGATGGTTTTGGGCAAGTTTTGTGGCAAAATGCCAAGTGCTAGCACACCGAGAGTTATACGAAGGTGTTAGGGAAACCCACCCACGAGCCGGGAATCGTTTGACGAAGATTGGAGCTCAAATCTTGGATTCTTGAAGACTCAAAACTGAAATTTTTGAGCAGTGGACTGCAGTGTTTGGGCGCCACTTTGAAGGAATAAAACTTGGAGTTTTGTTCGTTGTTTCATCTCAACCGATCAATGTAAGTATTCCGCAACTTCTTTGATATGTATTTCCACATCTTTATGCTTGTTTGATGATCTTGGGACCTAGAATAAAACCAGAATGAGGGTAGACCAGAACCTCATCTCACCCACTCTAAAGCATGTGTTCGCATTCAATAATGTGAAAGAAGAACATTGAGAACAATAACATTGTCGGTATACACCGCGTAAAGGTAATACCAGTTGAGTTTCTGATCATTAACACTACGTCCCTGATTAATGTGATTATGGGTCAGAAGTAGGTCCATGCCAATAAAGAACATAGCATCAATCATATACCAAGTAATGAGGTGTCAATCCCTAAATGGGCTATATACTGTCGATATAAAAAGTGACCCATCCTAAGCTAGTGGAAGCTACAATATTAGCTCCAGAGGAGTGCAAAGAATGTCAGAGGAGAGATATAAAGGTTCAGTGAGACCATAGAGCAGACAGAGGCTAAAAAATCAAAATTACAGAACTTCCTACTAGTTTACTTGAAACACATAGAGGATGACCCAGACAAGTCGGAAATTACCATTGAGAATTTAGAGGAGGTGATTTTAGACGAAGCAGATCTAGAGAAAAAAAGTGCCGGTAGGAGCCTTATTATCAGCATAGGAGAATGAGGAGATAATTGAGATGCTCAGTAGGAACAAAGATGTGTTTGCATGGACGTATAAAGTCATGATATGAGTAGACCCAACCGAGGCATCTTATTATCTTAATATTGATCCAAAATTCCAACCAATCAAGCAGAAGCAGAGGCATTTATCCTCTGAGAGAAATAAGATCATCAGCGAAGAAGTGGACAGGCTTCCGGAAGCAGGAGTCATGAAACCTTACCAATACCCTGAATGTGTATCGAATATGATTGTAGTGGCAAAGAAGAATGGAAAATGAAGAGTCTATGTCGACTTTACTAACCTTAACAAGGCCTGCCCAAAGGATAGTTACCCTCTGCCCAAGATGGACTAGCTGGTAGCGCAACTGCAAGGTATGAAAGAATAATTTAATTGGAGGCGTACTCAGACTATAACCAGGTCCGGATGAATGAGAATGACATGATACACACAACCTTCATCACCAAAAGAGAAATGTTCTACTATAAGCTGATACCATGTGGATTAAAAAAAAAGGAGCCACGAATTAGAGGCTGTTCTACAAGATATTCCAGAGGCTAATCGGATAAATGATTGAGGCTTATATAGATGTATGGTGATCAAAAGCAGGGCAGTCTCTGACTCTTCAACAGAAATGCATCTCAAATACTTTAAAGTGTACTTTTTTTTTTTTTTTTTTTTGAAATCGTGGAAACCCCGCCACCAACCACCCATTCTGGGCCGCGGCGCAGGTAAAACCCCCGGCTGCCTCAGGCTCTTACAAGAAGTTGCACCCCTGGATTCGAACCCAAAACCTCAAGGTGAGATTCTGGACCCTTCACCACCAAGCCACACCCCTTGGGGGCTTTAAAGTGTACTTATTAGTACTGCACATCACAACTCTGATAATAAACACATTAGCACATTTCAATAACTTATTCTATACAGTGCATGACATATAAATTTCACTTTGACTCTGACAATACTGAAACTCTATACACACTCTGGTGGACTCAGACCCTTTAGTGACTGCCATCAGTATCCATCCTCCCGAGCTCATCCTCTAGGGTCCTGTAAAATAAAACACTGGGAGGGGGTTAGATCGTTTGAACGATCTAAGTGAGTGGATGAAAACTGAAAATACTGTTATAAAAATATTTGGTTTTAAATCCAAAGTTTAAGAAATAGCTTTATACAAAAACTCTTATTTTTTTCCCATCTGAAAATTCAAGGTTTCTTTTTGAATATCTCTTATGAACTCTTTCTGTAAAACTTATTTTTTATGAAAGTTCTTATAAAACTATTATTTTCTGAAAATTATCTTTTTCTAAAAACCTTTTCTGAAAACTGTATCTAATAACTGATCTCTGAAAACTATTTTCTGAAAATCCGATAGCTGAAAACTGGTATGTATCTGAAAAACTTGACGTATGGGGGAGTTATGTATCGCCGTCCCCTATACACTTAACTAGAGTCATGAGTGCAAATCAATGATTTTGAGGCGTTACGTATCGCCGCCCCCCAAAGCGTGCCACTAATGTCCCTGAAACTACTGGTCTTGGGGCGTTACGTATTGTCGTCCCCCAAGCCACTGAACTAGAACTGAGGGTGCAGATCTATGCTACCCTCCAAGATCTGAAACTAGGATCTAGAGGCATCTGTCATCCCTAGTCCTGAACTATGATCTGGGGGCATTACGTATCGTCGTCCCCCAGTCATCAATTCCATATATGAATCAAGTTACATACTGAGGTGGGTTTTTCCCTCATGCCTCGAAAATATAACACCATTCTCTTAAAATATCACTTTCTAAAACTTCTATTAAAATATGATCTTTAATGGAATAGCTGTAATAAAAATCAACTAATGCCCTAGGTGCGTAAAAATAAGTCTTTACTTAAAATAGTGAAAATGTAAAGTGATCTCTAAAAGAGAGTGTCCTTTCACTAATTTCAGAATTTGGCTTGTGCTAAATTAATTCATCGAAGAATATTGTGGTTCCTGAGGATAATCTATGATCGAAAACTTAATTAGCATATAAGTTATAAGATAGGTTTCAGAACCTAGTTAAGCTTACTAACACATCTGCATGTTATAGCTACAAAGCTTATCATGCTTGTATCTTGATGTAATGTACGTATACAAACTGATAAGAGACCTGCAAGACAACCTCTAACATGCTAGGTGAAACCGGAGTGAGCTGAAACTGATTTGGGCAAATTTTATTCCACACGTCGCGACGCTGCCCTTTGGGCGTCGCGACGCTCTCACATGCTGGCAATTCTAGTGAGCATTTCTATCAACGCGTCGTGCGTAAAGCCTTGGGCATCACGATGCGCTCAATTCCAGAATTGATTTGTGGCAAATTCCCAGTACGCGTCACGACGCTAGGCTTGTAGCGTCACAACGCGAGGCCAAAATCAGGTCCTAACATCAACATTCCATGTCTAATTTGCTCAAAAAAGTGTTGGACAATTATGACCCATAGCGTCACTATTTGTACAGATTATAGTGTTGTTGTACAAATTAACTATGTGACAAAGGGGATTGCACTCTTTTCATTTGTGATTAGATCACCTTAAGATATATAAATGATAGGAGGTCCTTATGATTTGTTCCTAGATTGAGAATGATATGAGACAGTATCAATCAACGAAGGATAAATTATTAAACATCCCTAGTCAGAGCATTGTCGAGATTGGACATCGATAGATGCGTAAAACACAGTATTACACTTGTGCGTATTATGTGAGACATAACAGCATAGTTCTCATATATCTGGGTATAGGATACTCAGGCAAGTGTAATAGGAGGTTGTGTTTCACCGATGGTACGGGAAACAGCTTCACTCTGGATTAGACCACCGCAGAATCACATTGGTAGTATGACTTTGTGTCTATGGGAGTCTGCAATCAGGGTAGGTGTATTTGGTCTTAACCTGAGACTTGCACCGTTAATACTTGCGACAATCAATATACTTTAATTGAGGTCGTCCAGGGCTTTAACAGGTTCTGTGTACGCCGATGGTGGGTATATTGAGAATCGTAGTGTATTGGGTGTGATGTCAAGACGGAAATGTCACTCCAGTCATATGGAGATGATGGTCACGTAGGATACGGTATTAGTGCTCTTATATGCTGCGCGGCTATCGGGATATTATGACTCGGTCATGTATATCTGATTATAGAGACTAGTTACCAGACATCCGACATGTGCTTCGTACGGGGCAGACACATTTCCAGCCCCAGGCCTAGCACGTGATCATCAGATACTGGATCGAAATACGCAATACTACGTATACTACGCCTGATATAGATCACATATTCCTGTAAGGATATTTCCGAAGAATTGGGTAGGCATGACGCTTTGCTAGAGGCCAACCTTGTCTTGTAAATCGGTAAGACGTAGTACGAGGTACTTACATGTTCAGATAGTCCGACGACCGTGTTTACTGCCAACATATCCGGGGATCTCATGGGTCGCTTCCCAATGATTCACCGATGATGTATGACTCGCACTGTAAATTAATCTGGGATTAATTGGAAGAAAGAGAAAATTAATCTGGGATTATTTAGAAGAGAGAGAAAATTAATCTGGGATTAATTTCAGAGATATTTTATCTAGGATAAAATATCATTTAAAGAGAGATAACGATTAATTTGGAATTAATCGGTAAATTAATATATTTGATATATTAAACGAAATTGGATTTCGAAGCGGAATTAAAATTGGATTTTAATTCGGGCGAACGAATTAATTTAGAATTAATTCGTTAGCGACGTGAATAGTAATTATGCTTGGCATGATTATTTAATTAAATTAGATTTAATTACGACGCAACGAAGAAATCGTTAATTTTGGAATTAACGAATCTGAGCCCGAGATTATTTACGAGCGCATTCGCATTTCGAATTCGAGTGCGGCACGCAAGTCGCATCAAGCGTCAAATCACTTATCACTTTGAGTGGATGTGACTTGACGTCATATCACTTATTAAAGTTGGTATGACTTGATGTGACATAAAGTGTGGTTGTTGGCTTTTAATTGTTTGACATTTAAAAAGCAAATTCAAATGAATTCATTTGAAATTCAGAGAAGTGTATTAGATACACTTGCAACCCTAAAGTAAACATAACACCATCTCTCTCTCTCTCATCTCATCTATCTATTTTCTCTCTTTCTCCCTCATGAATTCACGCCAAGAGTTCAGTTCACTGCCTGAAAATGGCGTGGACAATGGTGGACATTTGAGGATTTTGTGGCAAGATCCAAGTGCTAGTACACTCCTAGGAGACATACAAAGGTGTTAGGGAAACCCACCCACGAGCCAGGACTATTTGATGAAGCTTGGAGCTCCATTTCATGGATCAAAATCTGATTTTTTGGGCAGAAAAATCTGCACTGCAGTGGCATTTTTGGAGGGCAGAAAATCATTTTTGTTCTTCACCAAATCGTCTCAACCGATCGATGTGAGTATTCCGCTACCTCCTTTGATGTATTCACACATGTTTTTCATGCTTATTATGATCTTGGGACATGGAATAAAACCAACAATGACATCAAGAGCCTTGGTTCAAGCATGAAAGTTTAAGGCTTAAAATTTGGGTATTTTGTATTTGAGCATGATTTGAATAAATTGGATGTTTAAGTATGTTTAATACATGTTTAATTGAATGGAATATTGATTAGATCAATTTCATGAATTAATGTTTGAAATATTTTTCCCCAAATTAAAGTTGGCCTAAAATGATAAATTGGGTATTTTGAATTTGAGCATGATTTTATGAAATTGGATGATTAAGTATGCTTAAATATTGTTGAATTGAAGATTGATTGGATCAATTTCAAGAAATGTGATTGGATCATTTTTCCCCCCAATTTGCTTATGGTGGCCGAATATAATAAGCCCCAATTGTCTTGGAATTTTGATTTTTTTTCATTAGATGAATTGGAAATCATTTGGGTATATGATTTAATGTCGATTGTGTAATTGATTGGATTGAATTTGAATCGGACATAAAATCCTCAAATTGCCAAGACTTGAAGCATGAAAATGGGTTTGATTTTTCATTAAATGTGTGGCCATGTGATAATGAAATTGTGCATGATAATTGTATAAATTAATGTTTTAGAAATGTTAATTTGGGTAATTAATCATGTATACACTTTAGTTAATTGAATGTGAAATTGGATTTTTGTATTTAATTAATTGGCCTTAAAATTGGATTTTGGCTTTTAAAGTTGTCATTGGGCTTGTTGGGCTTTGCTGTACAAAGTTAGGTTTAGGCAAATTGGATTGGATCCAATTGGGCCCAAAACCGCTTCCATAAAGCCCAAATGCGATTTAATGAACCTTTAAAGTTTAATTGGGCCTAATGGGCCAAGATTGATTTATGAGCTTATGGGGTAAATCCCGATTGGATTTTGGTTATTCGGATTTGACCCGAGTTGACCAAAAGTCCACGCCTTAAGAAATCAATTAAAAGCCCATTGGACTTTGATTGAATTGACGTTGGATGTTAATCGGTCTTTGTGACGCGTTGCGATTAAATTTGGAATTTAAGTCGTAAAAGGTTTATTATTAAAGTGTAATATTTAATTTGGAATTAAATAACGAATTAGAATTGAATGCATATTAAATTGGATTTAATGACCTAGTTTAATTTATTCGAGAATTCATACTTTGAGTACTTATTCGCAAAACGAGTTTGACTCGATCAAAATCAAATCGTTGTTTGAACATTGGATGATCACTAATTATCAGATTAATTAATTGATTAGATTGATTGATAACATGCTTTTGTGAATACTTGGTTGTGATGAATGAATAGTGTATATCGGATGGATATTAGTCGGGTGGGGGCAATTTTGGTAATTATTGTAATAAATTTGATTTATTAAATTGGACCTGCGTGTCCAGCCTTATCACCTCTATTCTATTTGTATTCTCTTCTCACCTATTCCCCTCAATGTATATGAGGTTTCTTTAGAGTGTAGCGTAACGGGTAGATAATACAAGTGCTAGTTATGAGAGAGATAAAAGAGAGATTTGATATAGGATCAATGTGTTAAGTATCCATCCGCATATCATTATTGTTTATTTTCATATGCGCTTTATTATGTATTTAGAATGCATGTTTAAGGGTGTATGTGATGAGACCTTAACAAAGATAATAAATTGGTAGCCAATTTGCACGCGAAAAACCCTCATCAAATATCATGCGTTTTTCCTTCCATTGAGTGATTCATACTCAAGATCCTAGATTGGCATTGGGCTGTTGGCCAAAGTCAAGCCCTTTGTCCGTCGAAGATGTGTTTGAATCACGAGAGTTTTATTCTATATTGGTGTATTGTCCAAGTTGTGGTTTGTTGGCCAAAGTCAAGACCACTTCTTGTCCATCGACATTGATTACGAAGCTTTCCATGGTCAATGGGTCGCGCTTGACTGGGATCATTAAGCTTGTTGTGCCAAAGCCAAGGCTTAGTTGATTCAGAGGAAAAAGGTTAGGCAATACATTGGATGTATTGGCATATATAAGATATATGTTAAAGATTTGGATATCCGCCTACTGGATCTAGGAATTGGATTGGATCCAATTGATTTTACAGATCTACCTAGTTAAATATCATACAATTTGTTGGCCAAAGTCAAGATTGTGTGTTATTTAATGGGATCCTAGCCCACTAGGAAACGCGGTTTCCCGAGTACTCGACAGAGGGTTAGAGGCTCCCCGAAAAATAGTGGGAGGCAAGAATTGAATTTGCAATACTCGTTTAATTACTTGCCATACGCGCTTAAACAAATATCATTCATCATTATGATTTAAATGTTAGTTAGACTAATATTTAAATCGTTGTTTTATTAAATAGTTGGACTATATATTCAAACTATTCAATTATAGTTGATTTTATAATTGGATTATAGTATCAATATAATTGATTTTAATCATTATAATTATTAGTACCTTAATTATTGATTAAATAGTTGGACTATTAAAATCAATATATATTGAAAGATTGGACATTTAAAACATAATCTTGGATTAAAATGTTTAAATGGTTTAATTTTCAAATTGGGAATAATTTCAGGATAGTCCTGGAAATAAATAATGAGTTACTTTATTTGATAAAATAACTTGTTAAGCCTAAGCCCTGATTAAGCAAATAAGTAAAGCATAATCTTTGGAAGGTTTTGCATGATAACTTTAGTGCTTAAATCCAACATACTTGTCATAAATCTATGTTTAGATTTAAGAAGTATTAAAATTGCAGTTAATAACTCTTGGAGAGTTAATGACTATTCAAAGGAGATAAAGTCAAACTTTACAATTAGGCTAATAGCGCAAGGCGCACCTTACTTCAATATTCTAGAAACCCAAGGCTTGGCCGAAGGCTTCTGAATATTGAATAGGGTAAAGGTAAAATCATTAAATCTTCTGGGAAGAAAAAGAACATATCCCAAAATGACTGGCGTTTGGATATGGCAGACATGAAGGAATTAAGAAAGAGCAAGGCTCTGACTTTAAATATATTCGTCATTATTATGTTCACTACTAGTATTGAAATTGGATTTTAAATACTTAGTGTGGTACATAAAATATGGTTGATGTTCAGAATCTGCTGTGAGCAGGATACTGACTTCAAGCTGAGGTTAATCTGCGAATCGGAAACGGGACGAAAGTCATTGTTTCGACCATAGATACCTAAATTTAGGAACTACCTTCGGGTATGTACTTAAATTAGGAAACTGTTATAATGTAACTAGTTAGACTAGAAACATTATCTCTATATCAGTGTTTAATCCATTGTGGATAAACCTTTATATTCTAGAACACTAAAGTGTTTCATTATATAAAGATGACATTGAGATAAACACATTAGATGTGAATAACAGTATTTATATTTTGAATATAAATAAAATCTCGAACATATAATATGACAAACTAATAGCTCATACTGATCTGATCAGATGAAACTTAAATGTGGCATTGTTGTCTAGGACACAATAAACAAGACTCGTATATCCACACTTTTGAAGAGTGGGTACTAGGACTGATTTGATTATTCAAATAAAGTCTACGAATCTAGTTCTTTAGGTAAAGTACCTAAAATACTATTTACTTGGTAATAGTGATAAATGCCATCGATTGTAAGCCCTATTCATAGTGAAGTTAGTGGGCCCATATCTAGCTAGGCTAGATGTGGATCTGAATATTTTGTGACCTATACGGATGTGGCATCGCGTTATGGTTATGTGTTTCTATTAAAGAACATAAATCGGAAACTTTTAAAGTTTCGACACGAAATAGACAAACAGATCGGCTAAAGTATTAAACTGTCACGGTAAGACCGAAATGGAAAATAATTAAGCAATAAGTTTCACATATACTTGAAAGAGTATAGTATTCTTTCAAATGAGGACTCCTCCCGAGACACGTCAGTTTGACGGTGTGTCCGTACGGAGAAACCGAATTTTGTTGGACATGATAAGGTTTATCATGAGTCGCTCTGAGCTACCATTTCCTTCAACGGATATGCATTAACAGTGCAAAACTTATTTGGAATAAGGTTCTATATTAATCTGTTAGACAGAATTCATATTAGATATGATCAGGGATAGAAACAGGGTTTCTCACTCCTAACGATTTCGGTATGCTGGGCATATGTTTGGATGATGCCAAACTAAAACCTAAATCGGATAAGTGCCAAATGTAGGTTATCCTAGGGAAAACCATAAGTATAGTACTTATACAACTCACTGGAGAACAATTGTAATTCTTGCTCACCATGCGGTCTTCCTTAGAGGAATACCGATATGCAGTGGTAAGTGGGATGACAGTAAAACTCGATGAAAATTGGAGTGATACTTTTCAAGGCATGAAGTCCTTAATGGAACACAAACTGTTCATCAAGGATGAACATATACCATTAATCTTCGTATACACAAGAACCGCGTAGATCGGAGAGAATCAGAAAACGAACCTAGGGTATGGGTTTCTGATGTCACCTCATAAAGATGTCAATCTTATTAAGGAAGACAAACCAACTATGAATGAGGAAGTAATACAAGGTATCGACTCCCTTTTATGGCAAAGTGCCATGAGTCCGAAATGGATTCCATGTAAAATAACTATGTTAAAATACTAGTTGATGTACCATAAGGCATTGTGCCTATAGGTACTGTATAAGTCTTCAAGGAAGACATACATGGAAGGCAACATACCAACGTACAAAGCTAGGCTTGTAGCGGAAAGGTATCGTTTTCAACATTGTGTTGATTACGGTTCAACCTTTTACATGTTGCCACGGTAAATCCATTTGGATTATGCTTGCTGTAACTGCTCATTTCATTAATAATGTGTCAGTTAAAGATCAAAATCGATTTCCTTAAACGGAAACCTTTTGGAGGATGTTTATAACATCCTGACGATTTTGTCGTACTAAAATCAGCAAACAAGGTTTGCAGGTTATTCGATCCATGTTTGGGGTTGAAGCAAATATAAAGTTCTTGGAACTATTGTTTTGATGTAATCATGATAGTCAATGATTTGATTCAAAACAGAATGATTCTTGTGTATATGAGAGGGTTAGTGGGAGCGCACAGACAATGGCTGTCCTTAAAATAATGATAATATAATATATTCGTTTCTTGGAAATGATATTCCCATAAAACAATCGGCGAAAGCTTGGCTTTCGAGAAAATTCTCCGTAGAATTCTCGGGAGAAACAACCTTTATTCTGGGAATAAAGATCTACTATGATAGATTTAAGTTGTTAACACTCTCTCGAAAATTGTACATTAAAAATGTGCACGACCTGGTGTCTCATACGCTTTGAGCATATGGATTCACAATCAGGCCAATCCAAGTGATAGTCACTGGATTGATGTTAAGAACATCCGTTAGAATCTTAGAGATCTAAGGATGCTGTCTTAATCTGTGGAGAAGGAGAACTTGAAGTGACTGGGATCACTACTGCAAGTTTCCAAACAGATAAAACGACTAAAAGTCGCAAACGGTACTATACAGTTTGAATAATGGTACAGTGAGCTGGAAATCATCCAAGTAAGATACTGTTACCGAATAAATAACAAATGCGGATAATTGCTGCAGCTGAGGCAGCAATAGAAGCCATCTGGGTCAATAAATAAATCTAATTGGATTAGATATAGTTCTGTTAGCGGCTGAGCTGGGCGTCAGCACAGGCTAAAGAATTAATGGTCTCATCAACGATCCAGATACATACTTCGACTATTCATCTGATTCGTTCGGATCATACATCATGGTGATGTAATGATTGAATAAATTGCGTCAGACGATAATCATATAATCCGCTGACGAAAGTAGTTTCTCAGCAGTTTGAGCCAACCGTACATAGTTCGGGTGTTAGACACTCGAGTGACTGGCTAAAGGCCAAGTGGGAGATTGTTGGACAGTTATGACCCATAGCGTCACTATTTGTACAGATCATAGTGTTGTTGTACAAATTAACTATGTGACAAAGGAGATTGCACTCTTATCATTTGTGATTAGATCACCTTAGATATATAAATGATATGAGGTCCTTATGATTTGTTCCTAGATTGAGAATGATATAAGACAGTATCAATCAACGAAGGATAAATCATTAAACATCCCTAGTCAGAGCATTGTCGAGATTGGACATCGATAGATGCGTAAAAGACTAGTATTACACGTGTGCGTATTATGTGAGACATAACAGCATAGTTCTCGTATATCTGGGTATAGGATACTCAGGCAAGTGTAATAGGAGGTTGTGTTTCACCGATGGTACGGGAAACAGCTTCGCTCTGGATTAGACCACCGCAGAATCCCATTGGTAGTATGACTTTGTGTCTATGGGAGTCTGCAATCAGGGTAGGTGTATTTGGTCTTAACTTGAGACTTGTACCGCTAATACTTGCGACAATCAATATACTTTAGTTGAGGTCGTCCAGGGCTTTAACAGGTTCTGTGTACGCCGATGGTGGGTATATTGAGAATCGTAGTGTATTGGGTGTGATGTCAAGACGGAAGTGTCACTCCAGTCATATGGAGATGATGGTCACGTAGGATACGGTATTAGTGCTCTTATATACTGCGCGGCTATCGGGATATTATGACTCGGTCATGAATATTCGATTATAGAGACTAGTTACCAGACATCCGACATGTGCTTCGTACGGGGCAGACACATTTCCAGCCCCAGGCCTAGCACGTGATCATCAGATACTGGATCGAAATACGCAATACTACGTATACTACGCCTGATATAGATCACATATTCCTGTAAGGATATTTCCGGAGAATTGGGTAGGCATGACGCTTTGCTAGAGGCCAACCTTGTCTTGTAAATCGGTAAGACGTAGTACGAGGTACTTACGTGTTCGGATAGTCCGACGACCGTGTTTACTGCCAACATATCCGGGGATCTTATGGGTCGCTTCCCAATGATTCACCGATGATGTATGACTCGCACTGTAAATAATCTGGGATTAATTGGAAGAAAGAGAAAATTAATATGGGATTATTTAGAAAGAGAGAAAATTAATCTGGGATTAATTTCGGAGATATTTTATCTAGGATAAAATATCATTTAAAGAGAGATAACGATTAATTTGGAATTAATCGGTAAATTAATATATTTGATATATTAAACGAACTTGGATTTCGACGCGGAATTAAAATTGGATTTTAATTCGGGCGAACGAATTAATTTAGAATTAATTCGTTAGCGACGTGAATAGTAATTATGCTTGGCATGATTATTTAATTAAATTAGATTTAATTACGACGCAACGAAGAAATCGTTAATTTTGGATTTAACGAATCTGAGCCCGAGATTATTTACGAGCGCATTCGCATTTTGAATTCGAGTGCGGCACGCAAGTCGCATCAAGCGTCAAATCACTTATCACTTTGAGTGATGTGACTTGACATCATGTCACTTTATTAAAGTTGGTATGACTTGATATGACATAAAGTGTGGTTGTTGGCTTTTAATTGTTTGACATTTAAAAAGCAAATTCAAATGAAATTCATTTGAAATTCAAGAGAAGTGTATTAGATACACTTGCAACCCTAAAGTAAACATAACACACATCTCTCTCTCTCTCTCATCTATCTAATTTTCTCTCTTTCTCCCTCATGAATTCATGCCCAAGAGGGCAGTTCACTGCCTGAAAATGGCGTGGACAATGGTGGACATTTGAGGATTTTGTGGTAAGATCCAAGTGCTAGCACACTCCTAGGAGACATACGAAGGTGTTAGGGAAACCCACCCACGAGCCGGGAACCATTTGATGAAGCTTGTAGTTCCATTTCATGGATCAAAATATGATTTTTTGGGCAGAAAAATCTGCACTGCAGTGGCATTTTTGGAGGGCAGAAAATCATTTTTGTTCTTCACCAAATCGTCTCAACCGATCGATGTGAGTATTCCGCTACCTCCTTTGATGTATTCACACATGTTTTTCATGCTTATTATGATCTTGGGACCTAGAATAAAACCAACAAAAAGTTCCCACGCTTTCGTATTATAATTTGTACTCAACAATTCTACAAACCTCAATACAAATACTTGCTAAACTAACACTATTTAGTCCACTTAACTCTTTAATCTTAAAGTCCCAGCTTAACACTTAAGGTTTCAATTTTTTTGGTCTTTCTTAACACCATCAATTTCCATGCTTATTAATCACTTAAATGTATTCCCCAATGTGATATTATTATGCATATAACATTATATCAACAAAATTTATCAATTCATGATTTGGGTCAAAATGACCTTACCTTAAGCCATTTGATTTCCATAACCCTTCAAATCTTCAGTACTTGTTCTTCTTCCTTCAAGTTTGTGGAGAGTGGTATTTGCCTTTCCTCATTCATTTTCTTCTTTCTCTTCCCTTTTCATTCTTCTCGTTTCCTTCTTCTTTCTCTTTTTTTTTTTTTGGAAAATTACAAACCTTCTCATTCATTTTCTTATTATGCATATAACATTATATCAACAAAATTTATCAATTCATGATTTGGGTCAAAATGACCTTACCTTAAGCCATTTGATTTCCATAACCCTTCAAATCTTCAGTACTTGTTCTTCTTCCTTCAAGTTTATGGAGAGTGGTATTTGCCTTTCCTCATTCATTTTCTTCTTTCTCTTCCCTTTTCATTCTTCTCTTTCTCTTCCCTTTTCATTCTTCTCTTTTCCTTCTTCTTTCTCTCTTCCTCTTCTCCAACGTTTTTCCTATTCTTTCTTATTTTTTCTAATTTTTTGAAATGAAGAATAGTAAACCCCTTTTTATATTAGGTGCCATTTGTAATTTTCATTTTTGAAGAATTTTGTAGAACTTGAAGAATTATCTAGATAGGTTCGAGCACTGTTCATCCAAAATTTTGACTTGTATTTCTTTACCTGTTTCTGATTTTATTTTGGAAAAATGTCAACGAGAAAGTTGTAGGTCTCAATCTCATATTTCCGATGATATAAAATTCATTAAAATTAGAGTTTGTATGAGAAAGTTACGACCCAAATACCATGGCTATTTGGAGTATAACATAATACAATTTCGTATCGGAATTTCGAGGGATCTACCAATTATCCCCAAAGTCGTTCCATGAATATATACGTGCTTAAAAATAATTTATATTATATAATACTTGTCTCACGATGTAATAGTGGTCGAGGTTTCCGGTTGTTATAAATTCTCCTCCCTTAAATAGGATTCATCTTCGAATCATTTCTAGGGCTTAACTCATAGATTATCCTGGCCGAGGATATCCATGTCTCTGACTATCCTTATCTTTCTAATTTTCCTTATGGTATTTTGTTCGAGATCTTTATACTAAAACCTCTGGAAATCTTTTTTCATACTTGTGCCTACTATTCCAAAGTTCATGGGCTTTGGTGAATAATATCTTTAGTTCCTAACTGAAAGGTAATTCTTTAATCTTACTCCATGGTCCTCTGCTCAATACTATACATTTATCATCATACTACCCCTATCTCTTATGCATCACAGATCTTTATTTCTAAAACTTCCAACTATATTCAACATCTTTTATTTCCACCTATCTTCACAAGTTTTCATTTCGAAAATTATACCACATCTGTAGTCTATCCTCTTACTTATCTTAGTTCCATTCCGATTTTACAACTCCTCTTAACACCTCTTATCATGACAACAATAACTTTAAAATATCCTAAGGTACTTTTGTTACTTTTCATGTTTAAGTATTCCCATAGTACTTTATGTTCTACCAATAACCTTCACTTTCCATTGACCTGTGTATACCTTGGTTCTTCAGCTATTATAAGATATACCTTATCTTAAGATTTATTATCTTATCTTATCCTGTTATTTGACCTCTCTGTTTTCCATCCTTCTAAACCTTCTTTACTTATAAGCTTTTTTTTTTGAGTTCTCGCATTTACGTCTTTCTCTCTGTGTTTGGACTTCATAACTTATAGCTAACCTCTCCAAGTACTCATAATGTCCCATACTATTTCTCATATTTAAAATGTAATATCAGGGTAGTTCTCCTCTGGTGATTCTTCTTGATTGGCTAAGAAGTTTTGGGGCAAGATATTTATACCAAGCCTGATTATATACAATTTTATACTAAAACTATGTTCTTTATTACTATGTTAACATTGGTCATACCGTCCTGGTTCACTCTTCTGCACCTTTGATCCCTTGCTATAATGATACGGTTACTGTCTTTCACAGGACTTATTTTTTATGCTTGGTTGTATTACTTATAAATCTTACCCGAGGTCCGTTTACAAATACTATACCTTGATAATTTATTCATTGTGGCTAAAGCTATCCCAAACCCGTGTGGTATGGTTAACTTAACTATGGCTAGTTATTCCCAGAGATCACAAGAGTTAAAATATAATAGAACTTGAGTTCTAATCCAACACTGAGAAATCTCGCTATGATGTGCTTCTATCTTTGCTTACTAAGTATTTTTCTTATATTATCATCACACTTCGACCATTATACTTTCAAATCTGATGGTTAGTGTTTTTTTTCATAGGTTTGATATCCTACATAGGTTTATCTGTTTTATGGGACAACTTTGAGGTGAATATCACGGTCCATCTCTGCTGTCGTAATTTATCAAGGGTTGGGAGGGTGGGGATCAATCTTGACGACTTCCTGGTGGTGGTGATCTCATCATCTACCTATGCTGTGGTTGTCTGATCAGCTATAAGTCTGAGACTCTCATGTTTACTAGTTCCGACTCCCACACTAAGATACTCCCACTAGGTACTATCTGAGTTGTCTCATTTTTCAACTAGCCGACTATCGATTATACTACCTCTTATCATGAGCCTTCTGTAGAATTATGCTCTCTGAATACTTTATCATATTGCTTTTATACCACTTTCTATTAGTTTCTGTTGCTTAACCCTCATAAGTCTTTATTCTTTCTCAAATTCCCACTATATTCTATATGTTATTCCTCATTATGAAGTCTACACCGCTACTTACATTTTCCTCTCATCTTAGTCATTTGAACTCCTTATATCTTTATCCCACTGAGAACTTCACCAACTTTAGTTACATTTTCCTCTCATTTTCAATACAATAAAACTCCTATAGGTTTACTCCCTTAAGGATTCCCAATTCAACAATGGCCTCCAGGTTTTGGGCTCCACTTATTGCGACTCCGAATTAGTCTATCTCATGTTTCATATTTATATTCTTTTAAACTTCTTAAGTTTGGATGTCTAGTCATTTATCAACTCGTTTATCATGTCAAATACACTCATTTTCTGGTTCTTATCCTTATTGGGCTCTGAGTATAGGGGTAAATACTTGCTTTCTTTGGGGATCTGGAAAATACATGTTTCTGATTGGGTGTCTATACACCTACTGGGGCCATGACTGCTGAATAGAAGAGTTATCACTCATATCGTCGAATCTACATCAACTACTTTAAGTATTAAAATTTCTATAACTCCGATTTACTATGATAAGGTTTCCATTTACATTACTATCACAATCCATTGTTACTATATACACTTTATTTCCTTATTGCTTCCCGTAGCTTCCTTTATTATTTATTGTCATAACTTATTCTTCAGTTCCATATTATGCTTCCCAAGACTAGTGATGGCTTACTCTCATTCGCTACTTCCTAAGTTTATGCTATTTGCTCTTATTATAGGCTACAACTACACTGTATAATCTTACTATTCAGACTAATATTCTTTGCTAACTTTCAATTGTCTCCCATCTCATAAATCTGTCATTTTAAACTTTCAAGAATCTCTTTTAATATTGCACCAATCAATAGATTCCCGTAGGTATTTCTAACTTATCCATTTGGCTTAAGTCTGGTTCTTTCTTTTCTATCTCTTAAATCCTTCTTAGTTCTTCTCTGGGTGGCCCATCATTCTGTGTTTTATGTTTCTGGCTTATGGTAGATCTTCATCGAACTTCCTTACGGTTATCTTTATCTCGGCTGGTATAGGGTGAGGTAGGAATCTTCTTCTCAATGGGTGTCGGCGTCCTTGTTTCTAATACTTTATGCCCTGGTGGAGACTATTACTCATGTGAGATAGGTATGAGATAGACTTTATCATGTCCGCTTCTTTGACTGATATAGTTGAGAGATGAAGATCTTGATAAGTCAGATCTTATTATATCGATTTCTTTGGTTAAAGTAACTAATAAATTATCTTTATATGTTTCTTTTTACTTGCTCACGGATCTGAGTTTGGGTATCTAGAATTTCTACATCTTTTGTGATAGCTTGATTTTTACTGGAAACTCCATTGACTAATCCTGATCTTTACTTCTCTTCTTTTTCTGACTATTTCGCTATTCGAGGGAAATCTTGCTATGTATAAGAAATACTAATGGCTATTGGGTCTACCCGAAGAAGCTTTCTAATGAGCAAAGGAATTTTTAGTAGAAAAGAAGGAATCTTTCTCAGGTTCACTCAAAATTTTACTCTTGTTCAAACTTACTTTATGTACTCTTTAATATTACTAGTTCTGGTATTTCCTTATCTATTTGATCCTATACCTTAGCCCCTTGTCACTTCCGATTGCTTAAGCATCTGCATTTTACCATTTACCTTTCTTTCTAGCTTTTCTTTCTCTTTCTACCTTCCTGGATGGGCATCTTTGAAACTTTACTATATCATTCTGCCTCTTACATTCCTTTATCTCTGACCACTCAAACATCTATGCATCTTTCCTTATTTTCTTAGAGCTTTCTTTTCCCACTTCCTTAGGTAACTTTTCTTAGTACTTATACTTTCTAGTTTCATAACTGAACTTGATATTTTGCTAATAATTCAGGATGATTTCGAAAAAGATCTATCAAAGAATATTACTGCTTTATGAGGAAGGATATTCGAATAGTCTAGGAATTCTTGCTAACCTATTTATGGAACTTTGAGGACGTACTCGAGGATCGAATACTGGAGAGGTAGTGCCTTGCATACTATTACCCTAAGCATACTACGTATACAAGACCCCGACACTCTGCCCACTGCAGTCACTAACTCCCTAGACCATGCTCTGATACCATCTTTGTAACATCCATGATCTGGTAGATGCTACCGGCAAGGAATATGACGTACTCTCCCTCTGAGCCTCTGACTATCTGTTTGTAATCATCTTAACTTAGCTAATCTTAATTGAATTTCTCATGTATTGGGACCATTTCCCCGACTTATCAACATGAAATGCATCTCAAATACTTTTAAAGTGTACTTATTAGTACCGCACATCACAACTCTGATAATAAACCCATTAGCATATTCCAATAACTTATTCTATACAGTGCGTGACATATAACTTTTACTTTGACTCTGACAATACTGAAATTCTATACACACACTGGTGGACTCAGACCCTCTAGTCAAAATAAACCACTAGTTCACTTAAATCCTCGGTTTACGTGATTTTAAAAAATTTTTCGAAAATTTTTATGTAAACACTATGGAAAGGTCCTGAATCCTCCGAACCTACCCGAATTTATCCAAACATGTTCATAACATCATATATAACTCATAATTATCATTAAAATCAAAACATATTATTATATGTAAAAATCCACTTTTACTAGAAACTTGTAAATTCTATCGGATCGATCAAACTCGTTCTGTTTTCACCCGGATTCTACCAAATGCACATATTCAATATACTAATACTCAATCAAATCAATTTATATCACTATGCTACTCTCCGAAGCTATTGGAAACAATCGAACATTTAATGAAAAACTTAAAATTATGGATTTTTAACGGGAGGTCTTACCAAGATTTCGAGGCTATATACGGATTCCAAACGACCCCAAGAACGAGCTAGAATCTACGGATTTCCAATTAGAGTTACTGTTCACGAGACGATACTATTCATCTAAATCATCATTTTTTTATTTTGTGTGCAATCAGGCACATAACAGAATATCTGTCAGCACCAACTTGTAGTATTCTTCGATAGTTTCGATTTGGTGGATGGCTCGGGCCATGAAATGAAGCGAGGATTCGAGATCGACAAACCCATTTCCACACACATTCCTCCATTCTTCTCATTGTCGGCGGCGATTCGGAGCTGACGTCGGCCATCTTCAACTGGGGGGTGGCTGGGCGCACCTCTTTGGGCTGTCGGCCGGCCGGTGGTGGTCGATTCTCGTCATTTTGGGGAAGGAATGTCGGGTGAGGGAGAGTGTAAGGTTTTTTCATTTCTGAAATTACAAGAAAATATAGGGTATTTATAGGAAAGTTTTTGAAAATTACATTATGACCCCGAAAAGTACTTATAGATCCCTTCCATGGGCCTTCACGGAAATATATTTTTTTGAAGCCCTTGTAATGCGAATTCAAAAAGTTTTCAATATGAAAGTTGTTCGGCTCGGAAAAATGAGTCTGATGGTGTAAGAATCCTCTCAATTGGAGTTCGTTTTCTATCTTTATAGTCGAAAAATTAAACTTTTACGCGTATAACGATATAATAAAAAATCGCGTAACCGGTTCTCGAAATCACGCGTTTTCTAACGCAACAAAGCTTCACTTAAAAATATTCTATCCTACTATCCAACACATAAAGTCCTATTTTCGAATAGCATCCCATTCCAAATTCGAAACTTCAATTTGAAAATCTTCTAGAACCGTTCCAAGAATATTTTGGATATTCCATTCTCCCCCCTTATAAAAATTTTATCCTCGAAATTCTCCATTCTTATGTCTGGTTATTCGGAACCGAAAATAAGTACGTTATAATCTTATCCGTATTCAGAAGTCACCTCACACTACACCCTTTCAAAAGTTACGTATTCAATACATTAATGAAAATCATGTTATTTCAAAACAAAACACATCGAATCAAACATTCCATACCAGAATCCAACCAAACTCGTCATTTCAATTCACATTCATTCATTGGAACACACTCAAACCGTTTTAAGATCATTCATCATTGAAATAACAAGCCAAATACAAATTCCATACAGTCAATCATATGCATCACCAGTAACGAAGAACATAAAACGAGTTCTTTACAACGATCAGATACAGTATCAAAAACAAAACATAATACAAATTTCATACTATCCATTCCGTTCACAATCTAAAATGAACTCATTAATTTCACATCAGGTCATTATATATCATATATGTAAACAACATCAATATCAAAGTTTACATACATATATATCTTATCGCAGATACAACTTTGTATGGTTGAAAACATAACATACATAGCCATCACAATACCCAAGAGATTCATGTCTAACTATAAACTTACACACATATTTTCATAGCGAACATAATCTTTTATATAACCAATTCATTCATTGTTACAGCCAGAAGTGACCTATAATCATAGTGCTCTTATGATGTTGATAGTCAGAAATCTATCAATCTCTGTCATTATTAAATGGAAAACGTAAGTCGATCTCTTTCAAACCCTTTTGGAAAACGCATTTGAAAGACTCTCTTACTATAAACAAAAATCAATTTCAAAATCTGTCATCGTAAATCCGTATCGAGCATCCAGCATAACTCAATTGGATGAAACATAACAATCGCCCAATGTCAAAATCGGGCGCACAGATCAGACAATGAACGAAATGATCTCTTGTCGACAGAGGGTTGGGTCAGCCCACTGTAGTTAGACAAACCCATATACAAGTGCCACAATGGAAGCATATCATATCAAATTATAAAACTCATTTTTGAGCACATTCCTCCATTTTTCTCACCAACAACGGTGATATAGGACCGCCGCCAGCCATCTTCAGACTGGGGGTGGATGGGCGTACCACCTCTGGGCTGTCGGTCGGTTGGTCGGCCGACGAGCCTCACAAAGCCAAACATCATTTTGGGGAAGGGGGGTCGAGTGAGGGAGTGTCTATAGTTTTGAAATTTGTGCAATTACAATAAAATATGGGGTATTTATTGGAAAGTTTTTGAAAATTATATTCTGACCCTCAAAAATTACTTTTAGGACCCTACCATGGGCCTTCACGAAAATTTATATTTTTGAAGCCATTTTGATGCAAATTTCGAAAAGTATTCAACACGAAGATTATTCGTCTCGGAAAAATGAGTTCAATGGTTCAAGAATAAACTCATTCAGAGTTCGTTTGTCATCTTTATAAACGAAACAACAAATTTTTACGTGTATAAAAATATAATCATAAATCGCGTAACCGGTTCTCGAAATCATATATTTTTCGATGCAACGAAGCTTCACTTAAAAATATTCCAACCTATTCTCTAACACATAAAGTCCTATTTGCGAATAGTATCCCGTTCCAAATTCTACACTTCAATTCAGAAATCTTACAGAACTGTTCCGAAAATATTCAGGATATTACAGACTCTATGTTGCTTACAAAATAAATAATGGTTTCAAAGATCTAATATATTATCCTCAGTAAGCTCCTTCTTGGTAAGAGTAGACAATTATTTCTCACTTATGTGACCTAGTCTCTAGTTTTATAAATTTTGAGAATCCCCTATATCAGCTACATTGAGGCTGTCTGCTTAAATCTTCATACGAGTCTTATATAGTGTGCCACAAACATGTTCTCGGGCCACAATCATTGCACCTTTTGTCAATCTCCATGTGCCATTTCTGAAGTGACTGTGGTAGCCCTGATTATAATTGGCTATTCCCGAGAGTACATTCAGTTGAAGTTCTAGAATATGCAAGACATCTTTCAATGTTAATATACACCCGATATTTGTCCGCAACTGAATATCATGAATTCCTACTATCCTAGATGAATTGATATTTCCGATCTTCATTGACCAAAGTCTCATGCTTTGTATGTTATGAAGAAATCTTTGTGGGGAGCTACCCACTCAATATCTTGTACTATAGTGTGAAGGCATGCCTATTCCTGCATGGAGCATATGGCTATACATCTCATTGGACAACTACTAGTGTCTCTGTTTCGTTATTCTTAGGCTGGTAATTACCTTGGCCCTGCTTTCATTGTAGTTTTCGGCAATTCTTCTTTAAGTGACCTTCTATGCCACTATGACAGCATTAATAGGTAGGCATTCTTCCATCTGAGGATCTACCTCATGTTGTGCTTTTTCCTCTCCCTGTTTTTCTTCCTCGACGTCTTTCTTGAGTCTCTGTGATGAAGACTTCTGTCTGTTCTAAGCCAATGTCTTTTCTCCTAGACTATTCATTCGACATAGCATATTTTATCATATGCATGGTAATTTTGCCTCATGAAACGAAATTGATGAGAGTAACCACCAATGTTTCAAAACTATTAGGAGAGAACTGAGTAGTAAGATAGTTTTTACTTTATTTGTTGGGGCAGTTGTGGAACCCTTAGGGTCGGATCGGTGTAAAAATAAAATACATTCACACTATATGCAAAGACAATTCACAAATAAATCAAAAGTCTCATCGTTAAAATAACAATTTAAATGCTACAAACAAATAAAAATGTACAACCATATTAATATATATATATATATAAGTGTGTGTTTTTTGTTTAAGCCCGGGCCCGGACTAAGCCCTGCTCGTGCCCGAGCCTGAGCCGGGCTTTTGAGTATAAGGCCCGACCCGAGTTTTTTGACCCCGGGTCGGGTCGGGCCGGACCAATTCTAGAATTTTCTACCACTCTTACACATGGATATCAAGTATGAGTGTAATTTTAAATAATTTAATAAAATACTATATTTCATTACGAGTGTATATGAAAAACCGAGGCCGAATCAGGTTCGGAAACTCCAGAACGAAGCAAAACAAATCAGTGCGTGTAGCGCATACTGTGCGCGCTACAGTGCACGCACGCACTGTTCGCGCTACAGTGCGTGCTACACTGCACACTATTTTTTTCATTTTATTTCTTTCCTTCAGTTCACTGGAAAGTGAGCTGAAAGAATTAGGGTATTTTAGCCTAATTACTTCCGGTCTTCCATAAACACTTCAAATAACACCCAAAATTAATTTTTAATTTCAAAACTAACATCAACACATGTTATAAAATAAAAATCAAGTTTTTTCAAAATATCAAAGATTTTTACAAAAAACATAAATTTATTCTAAATATGCACTTGTGTAAATTTTAAATCCAATACACAAACCAAATTAGAATCCCAATAAGAAATGTCTCGTGAAAAATTCTAGGTTACCGAAATGTGGTCAAGTGATTCTAGAATGGTAGTCATAGCTCTAAACTTTAATCTAGAGTTTCAAACTCTAATTTTATATTTATGTCTAACATAAATATTTTGACCCAATTACAAGCATATTGTGTTTATATTTTCAAAGCATCCTAACACAATTTATTAGCCTTATTTCAATAAAGCTATGTGATCATGCATCTAATACATAATTCGTAACTTAAGAGAAGTTCAAACTTACCTAGCAAGCTTGATGCAAGATCCAATTTACTTCTTCTTTGTTGAAATGGTTGGAGAACCTCCAAGGTGTGCAAGCTTGACTTCAAGATCCAATCTTGATTTCCAATGCTAGCAAGCTTCAGTTCAAGATCTGATCTTGATTTCTCCTAGATGAAATAATTTAGAGACCTCACAAGCTTCTCTAAACACTTCTCTAACTTAGGCTAATTTCTCCAAGAATTTGCTTGTACTTGTACTTGTAATTAAAACCTTCCTAAAGCTTGCTAATTATAGCAAAACTTAGGCAATTTTTAATTAATAAAAGTTGTAATTAACTTTTAAGTGGGCTTAATCCAATTTATCCAAATATGTATAATTAAGTATGCCTAATCTCCACTGTCTCCTACTTTAATTTAATTCAACTAAATCAAGCCAACGATTAGGAAATAGATTAGTTCAATATTTGCCACTTTGATTTAATCCAATTAAATCAAGCCAAAACCACCTATTGTTACATACTTACAATTACCATAATATCCTCAAATGGTAGAGACAATTATGATTTATAATTAAGCTCTTGTGAAATTATTGAAAACTTCAATTAATCCAATTAGGTCAGAGTAAATAATCAATGTTATCCAATAACACTTGATAATCTTAGTTGATAATTATAATATCGAATATTATATTTTATAAAAAATAATCGGCTACCCAAGTTCTCAACGAGTACATTTTATATTGGGAATCTCTAAGTTCAGACATATTCGTCATATAATCCTAGCTAATATGTACGTAAATCGGCCATCTCTGAATTCGCGAAGAACGCAAACGTCCTTTCTGAATTATACAAGTCGAGGTCATCACATATGTCTAACAATCCCTCCGTCGTAGGCTATTTGAGTTGTGCTTAGGAAACATAAAATACACCGTCAAGTTTCTGAGCTGCACATCTTATACCGACATGTCCACGATTCTTTATAACTGATGCGCTCCACCCTAAGTGATCAAATTTGGCTAAAATATTAAAAATCGTGATTTTACTCACATGGATACTTAAACCCCTTATGATACACATATGGGCCAACATATTCTATATTGCTTCACACTTGATTACTGAGTGCATCGGTCTACACCCAACGAACATCTAGAGGCCAGACCATAAAATGTGTCTGACATACATGACATCAAAGTGAGGATGATATCACACAAAATCAATGCTATCCTATAGTCAAAGGATTACATATGTTAGTCGACTCGAGGAGATTCCTATTGATGGTGGTGTGTACTTCCAACTATTAGGAATCATCTGTGAGTCATTGACCGACGTAATCACACGCGTATAACGCAAGTGCACATATCGTTCAAGTAGTATAAAAAGTATTGATCCCATGAGGACTTAATACCTAAGCAATTAATTTATGAAAATAAATTTTTACAAGTATCTAATGGATTGATTGTTGATTGAATAGTGGCTTTAAATTTAAAACTAGTAAATAAAATAGTACAAAAGAAGATTGAGGAAAATTCAATATTATTAAATTATATAGGGTTATGAATCCTTACAATATCTTTTAAAGATGAAGTGGTTATCTTATTTTTGCGTAATATATCGGTTTATTAATCTGGAACACGAAAAATACAAAAGCCTCTTTCGATGGTCAGATATAAATATCCAGTGTAACCCAATTAATCATATTCCTATGTCAACCATATTGGACAATTATGACCCATGGCATCACTATTTGTACAGATCATGGTGTTGTTGTACAAATTAACTATGTGATGAAGGAAATTGCCCTTTTATCATTTGTAATTGGATTACCAAAATACATAAATGATAGAAGTCCATATGATTAGTTCCGGATTGAGATGATATGAGACAGTATCAATCCATAAAGGTTTAATCATTAAACATCCCTAGTCGTAGTATTATCGAGATTGGATATCGGTAATACGGAATAGACTAGTATTGCACTTGTGCGCGTTGTGGGAGCATAACGACATAGTTCTCATATATTTAAGTATATGATACTCATGTAAGTGCGATAGGAGGTTGTGTTTTACCGATGGTACGGAAAACAGCTTCGCTCTGGATAGACCCCGTAGAATCCCATTGGTAGTATGTCTATATGTCAATGGGAATCCGCTTTAGGGTAGGTGTATTTGGTCTTAACCTGAGACTTGCACCGCTAATACTTGCGACAATCAATATACTTTGGTTTTGGTCGTACAGGGCTTTAACCAGTTCTGTGTATGCCTCTTCTGGGTATATTGAGAAGCGTAGTGTATTGGGTGTGATGTCAAGATGGAAGTGTCACTCCAGTCATAGTGGAGATGATGATCACGTAGGATACGGAACTGGTGCTCTTATATGCTGCAGCTATCAGGATATTATAACAAGGTCATGTTTATCCGATTATAGAGACTAGTTACCAGATATCCGACATGTGCTTCGTACGGGGCAGACACATTCCCAGCCCCAGGCCTAGCACGTGACATCTGATACTGGATCGAGATACACAAATACTACGTACTACGTCTGATATAGATTAAGATATTCATTTAAGAATATTTCTGGAGAATTGGGTAGGCATGTCGCTTTGCTAGAAGCCAACCTTGTCTTGTAAATCAGTAAAAACATAGTACTAGATACGTACGTGTTCGGATAGTCCGACGACCGGATTTACTGCCAACATATCCAGAGATCTCATGAGTTGCTTCCCGAAGATTCACCGATGATGTATGACTCACACTTTATTAATATGGGATTAATTTGATGAGAGAGAAAATTAATATGGGATTAATTACGGAGATATTTTATCTAGGATAAAATATTATTAAAGAGAGAGAACGATTAATTTTGAATTAATCGATAAAATAATAAATTCGATATATTAAACGAAATTGAATTTCGACGCGGAATTAAAATCAGATTTTAATTTGGGCAAACGAGTTAATTTAGAATTAATTCGTAAGCGACGTGAATAGTAATTTTGCTAGGCATAATTATTTAATTAAATTTGATTTAATTACGTCGCAACGGAAAATTTGTTAATTCGGAATTAGCGAATCCGAGCCCGGGAGTGTTTGCGGGGCCGCTCGCATTTCGAATCGAGTAGGGCCCACAAGTCACATCAAGTGTCACATCAACTAGTCAACTTGGTTACTTTAAAGTGATGGAAGTTGTTAGTAGGTGGTTGAGTGTAAATCACTCTTGTGTGAAAGATTGAAAGACATTTACCATATTTAATTTTTTTGGTATTTTGACTTTTGAATTTGTGTATTAGATACACAACACACAAAATTCATTCTCTCTCTCTCTCCCTAATGCATTCGGCCAAGGCCATTTTCTCTTCTCTCTCAAATTCTCTTCCATGGCCGAAAGTTTAAGGAAGGAGATGGTGATTTTGTTGCAAAATTCATAAGGAGCTAGCAATCAAAAGGGTTATACAAGGTGATAGGGAAACCCACCATTGAACATGGAATCCATTGATAAAGTTTGGAGCTTGAAGACTTCCATGGAACATAAAAGAGGAGCATGGCCGAGAGCTTCAAGGAAGGAGCCAAAAGTTTTGTTCTTCGACGCATCCAATCCGATCAATGTAAGTATGATTTCGCCGTACTTCTTGATGTATTCACATGTATTTTCATTGCTTGATATGATCTTGGGATGCTTAGAAAAACCCAACAATGGTATCTATGAGCCTAATTGAGCATGAAAATGATTTAGGGTTAAAATTGGGTAAAATCCATTTGAGCATGATTTGATCAAATTGTTTGATTGAGTATGCTTGAATGATGTTTGATTGAAGTTGGATATGATCAATTTCATGAAAAGTTGATTGGATCAATTTTCCCCAATATTCTTGGATTGGCCGAATTGATGAACCCTATTTGTCATGGTGATTTTTTTGTTTTTTGATTAATTGTATGAGTTGAAATCACTTGGGAATATTGATTTAGATTCAATTGGATTGAAATCGGAATTGGAAAAAAATCCCTACCATTGCCGTGAGTTAAGAAACATGAAATGGGTTTGATTTTTGATTCAAATGTGTTGGACATATGTTGATGATGATAAGCATGATTAATTATGCAAATTGATATTTTGGAAATGTTAATTTGGTTAATTAATTATGGCTTTACACTTTGAGTAATTAAATTGTGAAATTGGAATTTTGGAATTTAATTATGTTGGGCTTAATTTGGAATTGGGCTTGTAAAAGTTGTAATTGGGCTTGTAAAAGTTGTAATTGGGCTTAATGGGCTTGGTTAGATCAAGTTTGGTTTAGGCTAATTGGTTGGATCCAGTTGGGCCCAAAACCATAACCATAAAGTCCAAATATGACAAATGGGCCTTTAAAGTTTAATTGGTCCAAATGGGCCTAAATTGATTTCTAGGCTTATGGGGTTATTCCTTGATTGGGCTTTGGTTGCCGAAGCCCACGCCTTAAGAAATTAATTGAAAGCCCATTGGACTTTAATTAAACGACATTGGATGTTTATTGGGCTTTGAGACCCGTTTAGATTAGATTTGGAATCTAAGTCGTAAAGGCGCATTTAAAAGTGTAATTATTTAATTTGGAATTAAATAAATGAATTAGTATTAAATACAAGTTAAATTGGATTTAATGTTGTAGTTTAATATAATTCAAGAATTCGTACTTTGAGTACTTATTCACAAAATGATTTGACTCGCGCAAAATCAAATCGTTGTTTGAACATTGGATGGTCATTAATATTCAGATTAATTAATTGGATTAGGTTGATTGATAACATGCTTGTATGAATACATGATTGCGATGCATGAATAATGTATATCGGATGGATATTAGATGGGTGAGAGCAATTTTGGAAATTGTTGTAATAATTTAGAATTTACTAAATTGGACCTGTGTGTCCAGCCTTATCTCTCATAACTCTTTGTATTTCTCTTCTCACATATTCCCCTCAATGTAAATGAGGTTTCTTTAGAAGTGTTATGTAATTGGGTAGAAGTTGTGCTAGCGGTAGAGAGGAAAGAGAGAGATTTGTTCTAGGAACAATGTGTTTTAAGTATCCATCAGCATATCATTATTATATTTATTTATACGCGCCTTATTATGTTTTTAGAATGCATGTTTAAGAGTGTATGCTGATGAGACCTTAACAAAGATAATAAATTGGTTGCCAATTTATGCGAAAAATCCTCAAAACATATTAAGCGTTTTTCCTTCCATTGAGTGATTCTTACTCAAGATCCAAGATTGGCACTGGTTTGTTGGCCAAAGTCAATACCTTTTTCCGTCGCGGATGTGTTTGAATCATGAAGGCTTTGTTCCATATCGGTGTCTTGTCCAAGTTGTGATTTGTTGACCAAAGTCAAGATCACTTCTTGTCCATTGACATTGATTACGAAGCTTTCCAAGGTCAATAGGTTCCGCTTAACTTGGATCATTAAGTTTGTTGTGCCAAAGCCAAGGCTTAGTTGATTCAGAGGAAAAAGATTAGGGAATATATTGGATATATTGGCATAAATAAGATATATGTTTCGCACTTGGATGTCCACCTACTGGATCTAGGAATTGGATGGGATCCAATTGATCTTAGAGATATACCTAGTTAAGTGTCATACAATTTGTTGGCCAAAGTCAAGATTGTGTGTTATTTAACGGGATCTTATCCCACTAGTAAACAAGGTTTCCCGAGTACTCAACAGAGGGGTAGAGGCTCGCCGAAAAATAGTGGGAGGCAAGTATTAGATTTGTAAATTCGTTTAGATACTTGCCATACGCGCTCATTTCATTATTCGTCAAAATTAACATATTAGTTAGACTAATATATTAACCGTTGTTTTAATTAAACAGTTGGACTATATTCAAACTATTTCAATTTATAATTGATTTTATAATTGGATTATAGTAATAATTATAATTGAATTTAACTTATTAAAAGTATAGTTGATTATATAGTTGGACTATAGTAATCATTATATTTAAATGTACCTGAAATCGTTGATTAAATAGTTGGACTATTAGAATCAAGATAAACTGAAAAATTGAGCAATTAAAACATAATCCTGGGTGAAAATGTGTTTAAGCGGCTTTAATTTTCGGATTGAGAATAATACCTCAAGATAGTCTTGAAAAACCGAGAAGTTACTTTATTTGATAAAAGTGACGTCTTGGGCCTAAGCTCGGAGTTAAGCAAATAGTAGAGCATGATCTTTGGAAGATTCATGTGATGATAACTTTAGTGCTTAATCCGTTATCCTTGCTATAATGACTCCTTAATTTCGTCGTCATAACTAAGGATTAGATCTTTAAACCATGATGTTGAAATTGAAGGATCTTCATAGGTCTATACTTAGATCTTAGAAGCATTAATTGCAATAGAAAAACTCTTGGAGAGTTAATGGCTATGCTCAAGGAGACAAAGCCAAAATTTGCAAAAGGGCAAGAAGCGCAAGGCGCATCTTACTTCGACATCCCAGAATGCCAAGGCATGGCCGAAGGCTTCTGAGTTGTAGAAAAGGGGCAAAGGCAAAATCATCACAATCTTCTAGGAGGACAAATGACATACATATCCCAAGATGTCTGCCTAAAACTGTGGCAAATGGGGTCACTGGAAGCGTGACTGCCGTGTGGACAAGGCAGACATGAAGGAATAGAAGACAGGGCAAGGCTCTGACTTCAAGTATTTTTATCATAAACATGTTTACTACTAGTATTAAAATTGGATTTTAAATACTAAATGGTGGTACATAAATATATGTACTGATTTGCACCATCTACTGATAAGCAGGATACTGACTTAAGATGAGATCGTTCTGCGAGTTAGAAACGGGACGACAGTCGCTGTTTTAATCGTAGATACCTAAGTTTAGGAACTACCCTTTGGGTGTGTACTTAAATTAGGAATTGTTATAATGTAACTAGTTTGACTAGAAATATTATCTTTATATCGAGTATAACTCGCTGCGAGTATACCTTTATATTCTAGAACGCTAAAGTATTTTATTTTATAAAGATGATATTGAGATAAACACATTAGATGTGAATAACGGTATTTATATTTTGAATATAAACAAATCTCAAACATATAACATGACAAACAAGTAGCTCAAACTGATTTTATCAAATGAGACTTATTTGTGGCAGTGTTGTCTGGGACACATTAACAAGACTCATATATCCACACTTTTGAAGAGTGGATACTAGGACGGATTTGATTCTATTCAAATGAAGTCTACGAATCTAGTTTAATTTTGGGCAAAGTGCCTAAAACACTCTTTACTTGGTAAAAGTGAAAGTGCCACCGATCTGTCAGCCTTCGTTCATAGTGACGTAAGTGGGCCCATATCTAGCTAGGCTAGAGGTGGATATGAATATTTCGTGACCTTTATGGATGTGGCATCGCGTTGTGGTTATGTGTTTCCTTTGAAATATGAATCAGAAATTTTTACAGTTTCGACACGAAGTAGACAAACAGATCGGCTAAAGTATTAAAACCATCACGGTAAGACCGAGATGGAAAATACTTAAGCAATAAGTTTCTCAAATTACTTGAAAGAGTATAGTATTCTTTCACCGAGGACTCCTCCCGGAACACGTTAATTTGACGGTGTGTCCGAACGGAGAAACCAAATTTTGTTGGACATGATAAGGTTAATCATACCATTTTCGTTCAAAGGATAAGCATTTAATAGTGCAATACTTATTTTGAATAAGGTTCCATGAAAATCTGTTTGACAGAATTCATATTAGATGTGAACAGGAAAGAAACCGGGTTTTCTAATTCCTGAATATTTGGGAATGCTAGGCATATGTTTGGATGATACCAAACTAAAACCCAAATTGGATAAGTGCCTATCTGTAACTGGTTATCCTAGGGAAACCAAAGTATAGTACTTATACATCTCATAAGAGAACAATGTAATTGTTGCTCACCATGCGGTTTTCCTAAGAGGAACACCTATATGCAGTGGTAAGTGGGAGGAAAGTAAAACTCGATGAAAAATCGAAGTAATACTGTTCCAGACACCGATTCCTTAATGGAACACAAACAGTTCATCAAAGATGAACCTGTACCATAATCTTCAAAAACACAAGTGTTGGGTTTCTATTAAGTCACAAGGATCATTTACTAGCAATGAAACACATGTGAATACTCAAAGGAGAATGGCAGAATCATACTCACAATGAGAGATTGGATGCTACGAAGAAAATTCTTTCTCCTCATTGTTGATAAAGCTCTCGGCTAAGGGTGTGTTTGGACTCCATCTTCATCTTCAAGCTCCAAGCTTTATCAATGGTAATTCCAAGCTCACAAGTAGGTTTCCCTATCACCTTGTATGCCTCTTTGTATGCTAGCACCTTGATGATTTGCCACAAATCATCCTCATTTTCCTTGATCCATTCGGGAGAGAAAGTATGTTGGCTATTCGGCCAAGGAAGAGTGATTTAGAAAATGGCCACAATGGCCGAATACAAAGTGAGAGGAGAGAGAGATATGTCTTGTGTATTTTGGTTTTCAAAAAACTTAATAAAACATATACCAAATTTTGTAAAAGGCTTTCCAAAATTCAACAAAACTTTGGAGGCAAAAATGCAATAAATTCATTCCAACCACTTCCATAAACTCACATCACTCATGAATAGTGACTGGTGTCAATCACTCAAAGTGAAAGACATCTATCACTTGATTGACGAATGATGTGACGCTAGATGTGACTTGCAGGTCCCACTTCGATTTAAAATGCGAATGGTTCCGCAAACACTCCCGGGCTCGGATTCACTAATTCCAAATTAACGAATTTTTCGTTGCGTCATAATTAAATCGAATTTAATTAAATAATTATGCCTAGCAAAATTACTATTCACGTCGCTAACGAATTAATTCTAAATTAATTCGTTCGCCCGAATTAAAATCCGATTTTAATTCCGCGTCGAAATCCAATTTCGTTTAATATATCGAATATATTAATTTATCGATTAATTCTAAATTAATCGTTCTCTCTCTTTAAATAATATTTTATCCCATATAAAATATCTCCGTAATTAATCCCAGATTAATTTTCTCTCTCATCTAATTAATCCCAGATCAATAAAGTGCGAGTCATACGTCATCGGTGAATCTTCGGGAAGAGACCAATGAGATCCCCGGATATGTTGGCAGTAAATACGGTTATCGGACTATCCGAATACATACCTACCTAGTACTACGTTTTACCGATTTACGAGACAAAGTTGGCTTCTAGCAAAGCGCCATGCCTACCTAATTCTCCAGAAACATACTTACAGGAATAAGTGATCTATATCAGACGTAGTATACATAGTATATGTGTATGTCGATTCAGTATCGAATGGTCACGTGCAAGGCCTGGGGCTGGAAATGTGTCTACCCCATACGAAGCACATATCGGATCTCTGGTAACTAGTCTCTATAATCGGATATACATGACCTAGTCATAATATCCCGATAGCTGCAGCATATAAGAGAACAAGTTCCGTATCCTACGTGATCATCATCTCCACTATAACTGAAGTGATACTTCCATCTTGACATCACACCCAATACACTACGATTCTCAATATACCCAGAAGAGGCATACACAGAACCGGTTAAAGCCCTGGACGACCAAAACCAAAGTATATTGATTGTCGTAAGTATTAGCGGTACAAGTCTTAGGTTAAGACCAAATATACCTACCCTAAATTCGGACTTCCATAAACACATAGTTATACTACCAATGGAATTCCGAAGGGCTCTATCCAGAGCGAAGCTGTTTTCCGTACCATCGGTAAAACACAACCTCATATTAACTTGCATGAGTATCCAATACCCAAATATATGAGAACTATGTCGTTATGCTCCCACAACACGCACAAGTGTAATACTAGTCTATTCCGCATTATCGATGTCCAATCTTGATAATATTACGACTATGGATATTTAATGATTAAACCTTTTTGGATTGATACTGTCTCATATCATCTCAATCCAGAACTAATCATATGGACCTTTCATCATTTATATATCTTGGTGATCTAATCACAAATAATAAAAGAGCAATTTCCTTTGTCACATAGTTAATTTGTACAACAACACCATGATCTGTATAAATAGTGAAGCTATGGGTCATAATTATCCAACAATCTCCCACTTGGCCTATAGCCAGTCACTCAGGTGCTTTACACCTGAACTATGTATGGGTCGCTCAAACTTCTGTTGAGAAACAACTTTCGTCTGCGGGTTTAAAAGGTTATCATCTGATGCGATTTATGAGATCAGCACATCGCCATGATGTATGATCCGACGAATCAGATGAAAACAGTTTAAAGTATATATCTGGATCGTTGATAAGACCATTAATTCTTTAGCCTGTGCTGTAGTCTAGCTCAGTTGCTAACAGAACGACATCTAATCTATTTAGATTTATTTTAGATCTATGATGCTACTATTGCTGCGATAGTCGCAGCAAAGTTCCGCTTTTGTTCGTTATACAGTAACAGTATCTTACATGGAAGATTTTTAGCTCACTGTTCCGTTATTCAAACTATATAGTACCCTTGTTATGACTTACAATCGTTTTTATCGGTTAGGAAACTTGCAGCAGTGAACCCAGTCACTTCAAGTTCTCATTCTTCATAGTATAAGACATCATCCTTAGTTCTCTAAGATACTAAGTATGTTCTTAACATCAATCCAGTGACTATCACTCGGATTGGCCAGATTGTGACTCCATATGCTCAAAGCACATGAGACACCAGGTCACGTACATTTTTTAATGTACGAGTATCCGGATAGTGCCAACAACCTTTAGATCTATCCCAGTAGATCTTTATTCCTAGAATAAATGTTGTTTCTCCCAAGAATTCTACAGAGAATTTTTCATGAAAGCCAAGCTTTCACCGATTGTATTATGTGAATATCATTTCCAAGAAATGACATGTCATCATTATTAGGACATTCACTGTCAGTGCGCTCCCACTAACCTCCTTATATACACAAGAATTATATTCGTTTTGAATTAAATCATACACCATTATGATTACATCAAAACGATTGTTCCAAGAACATAATGCTTACTTCATCCATATATGGATCGAATAACCTGCAAACCTTGTTTGCTAGTTTTGGTACGACAAAATCGTCAGGATGTTATAAACATCCTCCAAAAGGTTTCCGTTAAGGAAAACGATTTTGATGTTCTGCTGCCATATTTCATAAATGAAACATGCAGCATCAGCAAGCATTATCCAAATGAATTTACCGTGGCAACAGGTAAAAGGATTCATCGTAATCGACACTATGTTGATAACTATACCTTTTTCGCTACAAGCCCAGCTTTGTACGTTGGTATGTTGCCATCCATGTATGTCTTCCTTGAAGACCTTTATAGTACCAATAGACACAATGTCTTACGGTACAACAACCAGTGTCCAAACATGGTTGATATACATGGAATCCATTTTGGACATCATGGCACTTTGCCATAATTAGGCTTGTATCACTTCCTTATACGTAGTTAGTTCGTATTCCTCAATAAGATTGACATCTTTATGAGGTGAGATCAGAAACCCATACCTCCCAGGTTGTTTTCTGATTCTCTCCAACTACGCAGATTACTGGTACAGTTTCATCTTTGATGAACTCTTTGTGTTCTATTAAGGACTCGGTGCCTTGGACAGTATTACTCCGATTTTCATCGAGTTATACTATCCTCCAACTTACCACTGCATATCGGTATTCCTCTTAGGAAAACCGCATGGTGAGCAACAATTAAATTGTTCTCTTGTGAGATGTATAAGTACTATACTTTGGTTTCCGTAAGATATCCTACAATTAGGCACTTATCCGATTTGGGTTCTTGTTTGGTATCATCCAAACGTATGCCTAGCATTCCCAAATCTTCAGGAATAAGAAAGCCCAGTTTCTTTCCTGATCATATCTAATATGATTTCTGTCTAACAGATTTTCATGGAACCTTATTCAAAATAAGTATTGCACTGTTAAATGCTTATCCCTTTGAAGGAAAATGGTAGCTCAGAGCGACTCATGATTAACCTTATCATGTCCAACAAAATTCGGTTTCTCGGTTCAGACACACCGTCAAATTGAAGTATTCCGGAAGGAGTCCTTATTGAACAAATACTATACTCTTTCAAGTATTTGAAAAACTTACTGCTTAAGTATTTTCATCATGGTCTAACTGTGATGGTTTTATACTTTAGACGATCTGTTTGTCTGTTTCGTGTCGAAACTATAAAAGTTTCTGATTTGTGTTTCAAAAGAAACACATAACCATAACGCGATACCACATCCGTAAAGGTCACGAAACATTCATATCCACATCTAGCCTAGCTAGACATGGGCCCTTTAACATCCCAGATTTTCGGGACTATTCTAGAAGATTTTCGGACTGATGTTATAGTCTCGGGAACATGATGATAGCGAAGAATAAGAGTTCAAGTGATGTTATATGGGTTAGAATAATAGATTATGAATATTCGTCGCGTTGGAAAATGCTTGGGATTAAAAGTCAGTTGCGCGATTTTCGTAAAACGCGTAAAGTTTACAGTTTAGGTCATAGAATTAGCAAACGAACTCTGATTGAGTTGATTCTTGAGCCATCGAACTCGTTTTTTCGAGACGAACAACTTTCGTGCTGAGCACTTTTCGAGAATCCCATCAGAAGAGCTTCGAAAGAGATGATTTCCGATTTTACCCTTAGAAGTGGGGGCATTTTAGTCATTTTCAGATTTAGATATTATTATTATTATTATTATTATTAGCAATTACAGAAAACAAACAAAAAAAAAAGAAAGGAAGATGGTCTGCACGTCACGCGTGCGAGAGAGGAGAGGGAGGTGCCGACGACGATCCCGCCGCGTCTGGCCGGCGCACCGGCGGCATCAGAATCGTCCGGTGACGATGATCACGAGGGTGGCCGGCGCCAATGCCAACGGTGAGTAGAACGGCAGCATGAAGGGGAAAACAGTCGCGCAATGGGTCTCGTATTTTCGGCTCGTCGCTTCGTTTCACGAGCCGTGCCACCTACCAAATCGAAGCCCTCGGGGAGTACTACGAGTATGCGGAATCACTTTCATCAATCGGTGGCCGGTTGCAAGCGAAACGAGGAAAGAAGTGGCGCGTTAACAGTAAACCCACGATGAACAGTAGCTCCAATCTAAATTCCGATCGCACCAGTGTGTTCGTATGGCCGATGTGAGTCCGATTATGGCCTCAGAATTTCAGTACGACTCTCCGTTTAGAACTTGTTATTTTAAAGTGTATCAATTTATATTCGGATATTTCCGGTAGTTCCGTAGTGTAGCGAATTAGCATGAAATGAATTAGATATGTTTTAAAATGTTAAAGCGATAAATGTGGTAGAATCTGGGGAGAAACAGATTAGATTTGATCAATCCGATAGAATTAGTGAGTTTCCGGTAAAATGGAATGTCTCGCGCGATTGAGCGTAGGTGACCGTAATCATGAAGATAACATAAATATGATATTGCGAGGGTAATTGAGTAATTCCGGATTAGTTTGGAGGGTTTGAGACCCTTCCGTAGCGTTTGCGGAAACTTTTCCGCAAGTTTTGCCGCAAACACGTAAAATGAGAATCTGAGGTATCTAATTAGTTCAGAATAGTATAGAAAGACATATTAGAGTAATGAAGCTTAAACCATAGAGTCAGTGAGGATTTGAGTATTCCGAGAAAGTCTGTAGTTTATTATAGATGAGTAGAAGTTCCGCAAATAGCGGTTCTGACATATGTGGTGATTTGTTTTGATAATCGGACCAGGAGTTCGGGTGTCTGCAAAGCCAGGTAAGTAACTCATGTGATGAATGCTCGTGTTATGTGTTTTGTTCCAATAATAGATAGTAAAGAGATGATATAAGTATAGTTATAGTCATATAGTAGAGTGTGTGTAGATATGTAAGCTTAAGTTCGAAAGTTAAGAATGATAAAGTATATGAATATAACATATTTGAGATTTGGGTTTGGGGGTTGTAGAAAACTACACCCTAGGGAATGGGATTAGTGATATGAATGAAAGTCTGTATTTTATGCATTGTATAAGAATATTAGCATGCATGAGTAAATAAAAACTAGTGAGTACTGACACATGTATATAAGATGGTAGAGAGCATAAATGAGTAGCATACGCATGGCATGAGGATATGACATATGTGGAGTTAAAATTGCATATGAAATAAATATATGTCTATGATATAGAATTCTAGTTTTATGAAATTGAGTGTATGTGTATAAAGTAATGCAACACCAAGCTTTGAATGTAATTACAAGTATCAGTGTGGAATTAATAAGATAGTATGATATAGTATATGCAGGTGTTCATTTGTGGTGGTCTAGGGGTATGATAAATCATATACGTGTTAATGTAAGCAAAACATATTGATAATAGTGTGAATTTATGGATTATAAGTTCATTAGAGATGAAAGCATGTAAGATTAGAATTCGCACATTATAAATCTGTGAGTATGCTTGAATGTGTTTATATGCATATATGACAATACGAGAAAAAATTTGCATGTGTGTGTGTGCGCGCTAAAGTTTTCAATGGTTGAGCAAAAGATAAGAATGTTTTCAAAGATTTCAAATGTTTCAAAGAAAAGCTTCAAATGTTTTGAAAGACAAAATAGTTTTCAGAAAATGTTTTCTTTCAGTTTTGAGATACAGTATATGTTTTTACGGTTTCATGATATGGATTATGATTTTATGGTTTTCGGGGCATGAGGTAAAACCTAACCCCAGTATGTAACTTGAGACACAGAGATGGAATTGACGGACAGAGACATGTGCACATGATGTAGAGGACTAGGGGGACGACGATACGTAATGCCCATAGATCATAGTTTATGAGACAGGATGGCGGCATGGGATCGTGTACCTGATCTCCAGTTTGAACTTGGGTGGTAGCATAGATCCGTACCCCCAGTTCCAGTTTGTGGCTTGGGGGACGGCGATACGTAACGCCCCAAGATCACCAGTTTCAGGGCAGGTATGACATGCTTTGGGGGACGGCGATATGTAACGACCCAATGTCATGGGTTTAAATATCTGAATCTAGGGCGTATGGGGGGACGACGATACATAACGCCTCCATACGTCAGTTTTTCTACAGACACTCATATATCAGTTTTCAGAAAGAAGTTTTGAAGTATCAGATTTTCAGAAAATAGTTTTCACAGATACAGAACTCAGAGAAAGTTTTAGTTTTCAGTTTTCAAATACAGATTACATTTTTAAACATAATTTCAGCTTTCAGTTACAGTTTTCAGAAAGAGTTCTTTAGGAAAGAAAGTTTTTCGAAGCATCGGTTTTATAAGAGATTCATAATTTTAATACAGAAATCAGTTTTCGAGTAATGTTTTCAACCAAGAGTTCTTCAGAAAGGATTTTCATAAAATATGTTCTATAAGGCTTAGCATGTTGAAGTAAAGAATGATTTGCAATTTCTGCATATAAATCATGTATTCTAGTAAGTCATTTGAGATGCATATGTTTGATGTTAATGCATTATGGTATTAGTATTTTTCGTATGTAAGTTCATCAGAAAAGATTTTAAAGTAATGGTTCAAAAAAGCATGACATGATTGCATCGAAAGATTTATATGGCATGTTGATATAGAAGTAACATTTTGTAAAATTCTAATGCATAATAGCATGATCTTATCTAAAGGTATATATGTTAATGATGATTATGAGTCGTATGTTTACTTTGAAAGAACATATCTAAATGATGCTAGTTCATGAGGAAATGGTAACATATATATGTAATCATGATTTGTGGTAGTGGATTAGGTAATTAGCAGAAGTAAGTTTTTAACAGTCCGATTTGATGATATTTCAAGATAATTTCAGAAAGAACATTATAATGAATATCTGAATCAGGTTAGTAAAGAGTATGGTAAGTAAATAAGAATCAGTGCAGCGCAGCAAAAGATTGATGAGTCTTATGTAATTGAGATATAGAAACTTAAGATATATAATTTCCTATAGCTTACAGATGTTTGGTAACGGATATAGTAAACATGAGTAGCACCTGATGATCAGCTAAAGTAACATGTTTGTGAAATGGTTAGAAAATAGTTAATTAATTCGGACTTCATAGTTATTTGCATGATTACTTACTGAGTCGTTATGACTCACATCCCAACAGTTTGTAGTTTTGCAGGTCAGTAGCTGTCTTGTAGAACCAGAAGATGTTCAGTCAAGACTTTGAAGACGGTGGATCTCCCCAATTACAGTCAAGAGAGTCATGGGTCGAGTTATGGGTCCTCACGACCCATTGTATGATTTTTGTATTTGCATCACATTTGTATAAGTCATGTAATGGTATAGTTTCATTTTGAGTTCTGGCCGGAGGCCAAGTATTTATATTTTATTCTTTGAGTTCAGGCCTGAGGCCTTGATATTGAGATACCGGCCCGAGGCCGAAATTTGATGATTTTGTTGTATATGGATGCTGGCTATAGGCCAGGTTGCGTGATGTTCTGCATACATCATGCCGAAATTTCATCAGATTCAGAGGCTTATGGAGATGGGTTTTCCTGTCTCCTGTCGGTAGCATCCTGGCATAGGCTGGATGTTACAGGCCCACTTACGTCACTTTGAACGAGGGCTAACAAATCGGTGGCACTTGCACTTTTACCAAGTAAATTTTATCTTAGACACTTTGCCTAATAAACTAGATTCGTAGACATTATTTGAATGGAATCAAATTTGTCCTAGTACCCACTCTTCGAAAGTGTGGATATACGAGTCTTGTTCAATGTGTCCCAGACAACACTGCCACAAATAAGTCTTATCTGATCAAATCAGTATGTGCTACTTGTTTGTTATGTTATATGTTTGAGATTTATTTATATTCAAAATATAAATACTGTTATTCACATCCAATGCGTTTATCTCAATATCATCTTTATAAAATAAAACACTTTACTGTTCTAGAATATAAAGGTACCCTCGTAACGAGTTATACTCGATATAGAGATAATGTTTCTAGTCAAACTAGTTACATTATAACAGTTTCCTAATTTAAGTACACACCCAAAGGGTAGTTACTAAACTTGTATCTGCGATTAAAACAGCGACTTTCCTCCCGTTTCTGATTCGCAGATTAAATCTCATCTGAAGTCAGTATCCTGCTAATGAGCAGATTCTGTAGATCAGTACATATTTATGTACCACTTTTAGTATCTAAGATCCAATTTTAATACTAATAGTGAACATGTTTATGACAAACATCTTTGAAGCCGGAGCCTTGCACCGTCTTCATTTCCTTCATGTCTGCCTTGTCCATACGGCAGTCATTCTTGATTGACCCCGTTTACCACAGTTTAGGTAGATATTTTGGGATATGTCTTTTGTCTTCCTAGAAGACTGTGATGATTTTGCCTTTGCCCTTTTCTACAATTCAGAAGCCTTCGACCTAGCCTTGGCCTTCTGGAATGTCGAAGTAAAATGCGCCTTGCGCTTCTTGCCTTTTTTGCAAACTTTGGCTTTAGCTCCTTGAGCATAGCCATTAACTCTCCAAGAGTTTACAATTACAATTAATGCTTCTAAGACTTAAGTATAAATCTATGAAGATCCTTCAATTTCAACATCATATTTTAAAGATCTAATCCTTAGTTATGACGATGAAATTAAGGAGTTATTATGGCAAGCATAAAGGATTAAACACTAAAGTTATCATCACATGAATCCTCCAAAGATCATGCTATACTTATATGCTTAACTTCTGGCTTAGGCCCGAGATGTCATTTTATCAAATAAAGTAACTTCTCGGTTCTCAAGACTATCCTGAGATTGTTATTCCCAATTTGAAAAATAAAGCCATTTAAACATATTTTCACTCAGGATTATGTTCTAAACGTTAATCTTTCAGTTTCTGTTGATTCTAATAGTCCAACTATTTAATCAACTATTTGAGGTACTATATATATATAATGATTACTATAGTCCAACTATATAATCAACTATACATTTAATTAGTCAAATTCAATTGTATTGATTACTATAATCCAATTATAAAATCAACTATAAATTGAAATAGTTTGAATACAATTCAACTGTTAATTTAAAATAACATTAAATATTAGTCCAACTAATATATTAATTTATTTGACGAAATATTTGAAATGAGCGAGCATGGAAAGTAACTAAACGAAATTACAAATTTAATACTTGCCCCCACTATTTTTCGGCGAGCCTCTAACCCTCTGTTGAGTACTCGGGAAATCTAGTTTCATAGTGGGCTAAGATCCCGTTAAATAACACACAATCTTGACTTTGGCCAACAAATTGTATGATAATTAATTAGGTAGATCTCTAAGATCAATTGGATCTCATCCAATTCCTAGATCCAGTAGGTGGACATCCAAATCCGAAACATATATCTTATAGATGCCAATATATCCAATATATTCCCTAACCGTTTTCCTCTGAATCTATTAAGCCTTGGCTTTGGCACAACAAACTTAATGATCTCAGTTAAGCGGAACCCATTGACCTTGGAAAGCTTCGTAATCGATGTCGATGAACAAGAAGTGATCTTGACTTTGGCCAACCAAATTGCCTAAACCAAACTTGGCCCACCCAAGCCCATTATGCCCAATTACAACTTTTAAAGCCCAAATCTAATTTAAGCCCAATTAATTAAATTACCAAATTCCAAATTTCATAATCTAATTAACCTAAGTGTAAAGCCATAATTAATTAATCAAATTAACATTTCCAAAATATCAATTAGCCTAATTAATTATGCTTATTAACATCAAAACATGTGCAACACATTTTAATCAAAATCAACTCATTTTCCATGCATAATGTCTCACGGTAATTTAGGGTTTATGTTATCCAATTCCGATTTCAATACAATTGAATCTAAATCAACATTCCCCAATCAATTGCAACTCATCAAATGAATCAAAAAATAAAATCACCATGTCATTAGGGCAAGCATGACTTTCGGCCAAGCTAAGTCATTAGGGAAAATTTGATCCAACTCAATATTCATCAAATTGATCATGCATAACACCATGTTATCATCATTCAAGCATATATCAACAATCAATTTCATCAAAACATGCTCAAAACAATTTTACCCAAATTTTACCCTAATCATGTTTCATGCTCAAAATGGCTCAAGATACCATTGTTGGATTTCTATTAAGTCCCAAGGATCATTTACAAGCAATGAAACACATGTGAATACTCAAAGTAGAATGGCGGAATCATACTCACAATGAACGAATTGGATTCTATGAAGAAAATTCTTTTTCCTCCTTGTTGATGAAGCTCTCGGCCAATGGTGTGTTTGGACTCCATCTTCATCTTCAAACTCCAAGCTTTATCAATGGTGATTCCAAGCTCACAAGTAGGTTTCCCTATCACCTTGTAGGGATAGGGAAACCTTGATGATTTACCACAAATCATCCTCATTTTCTTTGATCCATTCGGCCAAGCCAAATGTGAGAGAAAGTATGTTGGCCATTCAGCCAAGGGAGAGTGATTTAGAAAATGGCCACAATGGTCAAATACAAAAGGGATAGGAGAGAGAGATATGTATTGTGTATTTTGGTTTTCAAAAAACCTAATAAAACATATACCAAATTTTGTAAAAGGCTTTCCAAAAGTCAACAAAAATTTGGTGGCAAAAATGCAATAAATGCATTCCAACTACTTCCATAAACTCACATCACTCATGAATAGTGACTGGTGTCAATCACTCAAAGTGAAATACATCTATCACTTGATTGACGAATGATGTGACGCTAGATGTGACTTACGGGTCCCACTTTGATTTAAAATATGAATGGTTCCGCAAACACTCCCGGGCTCGGATTCGCTAATTCTGAATTAACGAATTTTTCATTACGTCGTAATTAAATCTAATTTAATTAAATAATTATACCTAGCAAAATTACTATTCACGTCGCTAACGAATTAATTCTAAATTAATTCGTTCACCCGAATTAAAATCTGATTTTAATTCCGCATCGAAATCCAATTTCGTTTAATATATCGAATATATTAATTTATCGATTAATTCCAAATTAATCGTTCTCTCTCTTTAAATAATATTTTATCCCATATAAAATATCTCCGTAATTAATTCCAGATTAATTTTCTCTCTCATCTAATTAATCCCAGATTAATAAAGTGCGAGTCATACGTCATCGGTGAATCTTCGGGAAGCGACCCATGAGATCCCCGGATATATTGGCAGTAAATACGGTTATCGGACTATTCGAATACGTACGTACCTAGTACTATGTTTTACCGATTTACGAGACAAGGTTGGCTTCTAGTAAAGCGCCATGCCTACCCAATTCTCCAGAAACATGCTTACAGGAATAAGCGATCTATATCAGGCGTAGTATACGTAGTATATATGTATGTCGATTCAGTATCGGATGGTCACGTGCAAGGCCTGGGGCTGGAAATGTGTCTGCCCCGTATGAAGCACATGTCGGATATCTGGTAACTAGTCTCTATAATCGGATATACATGACCTAGTCATAATATCCCGATAGCTCCAGCATATAAGAGAACAAGTTCTGTATCCTACGTGATCATCATCTCCACTATAACTGAAGTGATACTTCCATCTTGACATCACACCCAATACACTACGATTCTCAATATACCCAGAAGAGGCGTACACAGAACCGGTTAAAGCCCTGGATGACCAAAACCAAAGTATATTGATTGTCGTAAGTATTAGCGGTGCAAGTCTTAGGTTAAGACCAAATACACCTACCCTGAATTCGGACTTCCATAGACACATAGTTATACTACCAATGGAATTCCGAAGGGGTCTATCTAGAGCGAAGCTGTTTTTCGTACCATCGGTAAAACACAACCTCATGTTACACTTGCATGAGTATCCAATACCCAAATATATGAGAACTATGCGGTTATGCTCCCACAACACGCACAAGCGTAATACTAGTCTATTCCGCATTATCGATGTCCAATCTCGATAATACTACGATTAGGGATATTTAATGATTAAACCTTTATGGATTGATACTATCTCATATCATCTCAATCCGGAACTAATCATATGGACCTTTCATCATTTATATATCTTGGTGATCTAATCACAAATGATAAAAGAGCAATTTCCTTTGTCACATAGTTAATTTGTACAACAAAACCATGATCTGTACAAATAGTGACGCTATGGGTCATAATTGTCCAACGACAAGAACTGCGTAGTTAGAGAGAGTCAGAAGACAACCTGGGAGGAATGGGTTTCTGATCTCACCTCATAAAGATGTCAATCTTATTGAAGAAACTAACTACGTATGAGGAAGTGATACAAGGTATCGACTACCAATTATGGCAAAGTGCCATAATGTCTGAAATGGATTCCATGTATACCAACCATGTTTGGACACTGGTTGTTGTACCGTAAGACATTGCGTCTGTTGGTACTATAAGGGTCTTTAAGGAAGACATACATGGATGACAACATTTAAAATGTATAAAGCTAGGCTTATACAGAAAGGGTATTGTCATCAACATGGTGTTGATTACGACGAATCTTTTTGTCCGTTGCCATGGTTGAATCCATTTGGATAATGCTTGCTAATGCTGCATGTTTCATTTATGAAATATGGCAGCAGAACGTCAAGATCGTTTTCCTTAACGGAAACTTTTTGGAGGATGTTTATCAACATCTTAATGGTTTTGTCGTACCAAAACAAGCAAACAGGGTTTGCGAGTTAATTCGATCCATGTATGGATTGAAGCAAGCATTATGTTCTTAGAACAATCGTTTTGATGTAATCATAATGATATGTGATTTAATTCAAAACGAAAATGATTCTTGTGTATATTAGGAGGTTAGTAGGAGCGCACTGACAGTAAATGTCCTATATAATGATGATAACATATCATTTCTTGGAAATGACATTCCCATATTACTATCGGTGAAAGCTTGGCTTTCAAGAAAATTCTCCATAGAATTCTTGGGAGAAACAACCTTTATTCTATGAACAAAGATCTATTGGGATAGATCTAAAAGGTTGTTGACACTCTCTGAGTACTCGTACATTGAAATAAATGTACGTGACATGGTGTCTCATACGCTTTGAGCATATGGAGTCACAATCAGGACAATCCAAGTGATAGTCATTGGATTGATATTAAGAACATCCTCTAGTGTCTCAGATGAACTAAGTATGCTGTCTTATACTATAGAGAATGAGAACTTGAAGTGACTGGGTTCACTACTGCAAGTTTTCAATCCGACAAAGATGACTATAAGTCGCAAAACGGTACTGTAAAGTTTGAATAACGGAATAGTGAGCTGGAAATCTTCCATGCAAGAATTGTTGCCGAATAAACAACAAAAGTGGAACTTTGTTGCAACTGTCGCAGCAATAGTAGCATATTGGATCTAAATAATTTTAATTAGATTAGAAATAATTCTGTTAGCAGCTGAGTTAGGCTACAGTACAGGCTAAAGAATTAACGGTCTCATCAACGATCCGATATGTACTTTAAACTGGTTTCATCTGATTCGTCGGATCATACATCATGGCGATGTGATGATCGAATAAATCGCATCAGATGATAACCTTATAAATCCGCTGACGAAAGCTGTTTCTCAGCAGAAGTTTGAGCCGCCCGTACATAGTTCAGGTGTAAGACACATGAGTGATTGGCTATAGGCCAAGTGGGAGATTGTTGGACAATTATGACCCATAGCATCACTATTTATACAGATCATGGTGTTGTTGTACAAATTAACTATGTGACGAAGGAAATTGCCCTTTTATCATTTGTAATTGGATTACCAAGATACATAAATAATAGAAGTCCATATGATTAGTTCCGGATTGAGATGATATGAGACAGTATCAATCCATAAAGGTTTAATCATTAAACATCCCTAGTCGTAGTATTATCGAGATTGGACATCGGTAATGCAGAATAGACTAATATTCCACTTGTGCGCGTTGTGGGAGCATAACGACATAGTTCTCATATATTTAAGTATTGGATACTTATGCAAGTGCGATAGGAGGTTGTGTTTTACCGATGGTACGGAAAACAGCTTCGCTCTGGATAGACCCCGCTGAATCCTATTTGTAACATCCCAGATTTTCATGAATGTTCTAGAAGTTTTCCGGAGCAATGTTTTAGTCTCGGATCATGATAATTATGAAAAATAAGAGTTTGAGCGAAGTCATATGAGTTGGAATATTATTTTATGAATTTTCGTAAGCGTTGGAAAACGCGTGGGATAAAAAGCAGGTTACGCGATTTTCGTGAAACGCGTAAAGTTTACTATTTTGACCACAGAAGGAGAAAACGAACTCCGATGGAGCTAAATTTTGGACCATCGGACTCGTTTTTCCGAGAGGAACAACTTTCGTGTTGAACACTTTTCGAGAATCGCATCAGAAGGGCTCCAAAATTGAGATATTCCAAAAGGTTCCATAACAGGGACTGATTTGTAATTTTCGCGGGTCTAAAATGATATTTTCCAGCCTAAGTATATAAAGCCTCTAGGTTTTTAAAAATTGCAAAATGGGAAAAATTTCCAAACCCTTAAAATTCGGCCCCCACCCCCCTAAATCGCCTTCCACGATCATCACTTGAGCCGGCCATTTCTCGGCCACCGCCGGCCTGCGCAATGGTCGGGAAAGGAGCGCCCGACCACCCTACGTCTGTGGGTGGCCGGCGGCGACTGTGGATCGCCGGCAAATGGTAGAAAACGAGGAGAAACAAGCGCGAATGTGGGTCATCCGGATCCGGCTCGTCGGTTCGTTTCACGGCCCGAGCCACCTACCAAATCGAAGCCCTCGATGAGTACTACGAGTGTGCGGGATTGATTTTGCCGATCAGCGGCCGATTGCACGTGAAATGTGGAAAGAAGCCGCTTATGAATAGTAGACCCAGATGAACAGTAGCTCCGATCAGAATTCTGATCGCACCAGCGCGTTCGTATGGCCGAGGGGAGTCCGAATATGGTCTCGGAATTTTGGTACGACTTTCCGTTCGAAATTTGATATTTTAAAGTAAATCGATTTGTATTCGGATGTTTCTGATAGTTCCGTAGTTTAGCGAATTAGCATGAAATGAATTGGATTAGTCTTAATATTTTAAAATGATAAATGTGGTAGAATCCGAGGAGAATCGGATGTAATATGATCGATCCGGTAGAATTAGCGAGATTCCGGTAAAACAGGATTTCTCGCGCGTTTGAGCGTAGTTGATCGTAAGCAGAGCTATGATGTAATTATGGTAGTGCGAGGGTATTTGGGTAATTTTGGACTAGTTCGAAGGGTTCGAGACCCTTCCGTAGCGTTTGCGGAAACTTTTCCTTAAGTTTTGCTGCAAACGCGAAAAATGAGAATCTGAGGTATCTAGTTATTTCAGAATAGTAAGTGAGCACGTATTAGAGTTATAAAGTTTAGATCGTCGTAGTATCAGTCGTTTCGGGTGTTCTGTGTAGGGGTTTTATTACGGGTGAATCCGGTAACGCAGCGGAAGCGGCGAAAATCGTTATTTTCGGATTTCAAAACTTTTTCTCGGATTAATTAAATAAACATATTTATTTAATAACCCAATAATCAAATAATGAAATAAAATTCAATTGAATCAAATTCAAGTGAAATTACCAAATTACCCTTATATGGTATTTTGTCCGTTTTAGTCCGAAATTGATCCAATCAATTTTGAATGATTCTAAATCATTTCTAGGATGAATTTATCATGCTCAAAACATCAAAACACCAAACGCACAAAATCCCCTAATTTCCTTCACAAGGCCGAGAGCCTCCATTTGGGGACATATTGACCATTTGGTCATTTCATGTCTCAAAACTCATCTTAATGAAATCCAATCAACATGAAAACTTTGCATGCATCATATACACACCCAAATGCTCATCATATCTCAAAAGCCCCAAATTCGGAATTGGTTATAAACCCTAATTTCTCAATTTCAACAAATTGGACAAATTGGACTTAATTCACCAAATCAATTACTTCAATCATTAATCTTTCATCCAATTCAAGTCTCAACACAATGAAACAACTCAAGATCAAATCTAGGTCATTTAAGAGTGGGTCAACAACTCTAGAATAGCAACTTGGTTTCATAAACCTTAAAAGATTACATATAACTACAATAGTCATACACTTCTTTCATCAAAACAACCATCATCAAAAACACAAGAAACAAAGAAAGGAACATCCTAAGAATATCACATATTAAAGCTTAGAACAAAAGGAATAAATTCCTTACTAATAGCAAGTTCAAGAAACTTACTAAAAATCCAAGCTTTTGATGTTTAACTTTCTTTCTCAAGCTTTCTTTTTGCTTCAACAATGGTGTCTTTCTCTTAAAGTGTATTAGGTTAATATGAAATGAAAAGCAAATGAAACATTTATACTTGCTAAATTTATGCCTTGGCCGAAATTTACAAGACATAAATAACAATTTCATTTCAATTTTCATTTCAAATTATTTGGTTAAAGTAAGATAAATATCTAAACTAACTTTATGGATATTTATTTACTTTAATAAAGCAACCATCATTACAAATAAAATATCCTAACATAAAATATTTATTTTTAATTAATTTAATCATTAATCATTTAACAATTAAATAATTAATTAATTAATCAAATACAAATATATTAAATATATGTATAAATTTACATTAAATATTAAAAAACATATATTCATTTAGGATAAAAGTCAAATAACTCATTTTGACTATTAATTAATGTGTATTTAAATTAATCAAGTATTAAATGTAAATACACAATAATTACGTAAATGACTATCGGGTCCTTTTTGCACGTATCTTGCGTTTAACCTTTAAACGACTTTATAAATAATCAATATTATTTATTTAATGTTGCTCTAGTGCTCTACGAGTATGTTTCATTATGGAGACTCTCTAGGTTCAGGTATTTCCGTCACGAAATCAAATTTCGTGTCCATAATCTATCCACCCGTAGATTATGACGATCACAGATAATCTCGCTGAACCACACAGGTCGAGGTCATGGCAAATGTATAATTCCTCCGTCACAGGTATCCGGATTTATCCCAGAGATATAGATGTAAACGTCAAATCTCTATGGGGATTATCCAGTCGACTATTCTATTAGCAATTCTCATAAGAATGTTTAGAACTAGCTTCTAAACTTTACCACGGGCCCATGGATTTATCTTATTGCTAATTGTATGGACTACCTATGCTCTGGTACACAGAACTGACGGATCTTATCTTGACACACATAGGACACACTGAGGATCTATCTACACCCAACGAACAGGCGGAGGTCTGATCTAAATAGATCGGTGACGTGACTGCCATCTAAGTGTAGAGGATGTCTCATGTGCCCACTATGGCATCTCAAGTCTAAGAATCACAAGCTGCTACTCAACCCAAGAAGATTCTTATTGACGCTGGTGTACCATCCATTAAGAATCTTCGGTGAGTCGTTCAGTGTTTATCCGCTATAAACACCTACAGGTCTATACCAGTCTCCAAGACTTATGGTTCATTGAGAAACCATTGGAATCAAATATTCCAGTATACGACTTGTACCGGTCTCAACGGGTTTACTTTGCTGACCAAGCTGTGTAAACCTTGACCAGGAAAGTCTGAGAATGACAACGTCATGATACGTATCAATGTCTGTTGCGACGCTTTTGCAACTGTATCATGACTAATCATTCTAAGGTCATTACGTCTTTACCATATTATAAGATTCATTATATTAAAGAAACTGCATATATTATTCATAATAATATTGTTTTACAGAAGTATTTACAAGGAAATACAACCGGGAATTGGCGCTCTGAGCACCAACCCCAACGGGGAAAGCCCATAGTTGTCTTAGATAAGTTAGAAGTTCCGCAAATAGCAGTTCTGACAGTTGAAGTGATTTATTTTGGCAGATCGGACCCGGATCGTGGGCATTCGCTTAGCCAGGTAAGTAACTTATGCTTTGATTTACTTAAGAAGTTATCGTGTTACGAAAGTAGTACTATAATCAAGTTATATATAATGTTATGTACGAAACTAATATAATTATATAATAAGGATCATAGAAGAAAGAAGCTAGTGAATTAGTGCACAAATATAGATAAGAGCAGGTAATTATAAGTAGAGATATGAGTTAATGGTAAACAGAAGCATCCAGAAGTAAAGAGAGACATACATAGGTTTAGACCAGTATATATATATAAATGGAACATGTAAATGATACCAGATCCATGAATATAATTTAATTGAAACCTGGGTATGGGGGGTTGTAGAAAACTATACCCTAGGGAATGAGACTAAAGCTATCAATGAGACACACATAGACACTTTATGGATCAATTAGGTTATGTGAAAAGGGAAGAATGCTGGAAATAGCTAGAGAGTTTATATAATAAGTATAACCATAAAGAGTGTGTAATTACACAAGTAGCTTAGTATATATGTAATGGGTGTCGTAGCTTAGGAACGATAGTGTAAATGGATAAATATAAGTTGGTAAGTATGTGAGATGAGGCGTTTGGGCATGTATAAGTGTAAGGGTAGAACTTCACACAAGAATGAACATTATAGGTGCACTTAGAAATATGAGCATTAAGTATGCATATAAGTTAAACAGTATATATATTGCCGGAGGATGTAAGTAAGTTCGTATATGGTAAATATGTGTCTTGCGTGATAATATTTTAATAAATGTTTAAATAAACATAGAGTGGAATGTGTTTACGTTAATTTGTAAATGAATTTATGAACTGAGAAATTAATGTTCATATATATGCGGTACTTGTTGTGTTAGAACAAATTTGATGATGTGGGTATGAACAATTGTGGAAATGATGATATTGGATTTATGTTTGATTAGTAAAAGTATATGGGCATGCATACGTACATGTACGACATCATAAGAAAGCATAGTTAGTATAGAAAAAAGCATAGAGATGCATATGCATTTATATACTTGAGAATGTTTTCATGAATTCAAAGTATTTTAAATAAATGTTTTCAAGAATTCAATGTATTTTAAATGAATGTTTTCAAAAGCTTTTGAAGAACCGTGTTACAGAAAGATGCTCCTTCTAGTTTCGAGATTTTATTTAAGTATGAGTTTTCTGATTTCCGGGGCATGAGGGAAAAACTCACCCCAGTATGTAACTTCAGATACAGCTGGAATTGACGGATATAGATAGCATGTGCACATGTTGAGGACTGAGGGGACGCTCTCAGATCCTCCAGATGGGCTAGAGAGACGGCGAGATATCACGCCCCTAGACCCCCAGATTATGAGACAGTAGTGGCATGCTTTGAAGGACGGCGATACGTAACGCCCCAAAGTCATGGTTTTGCACTTCTGCCTCCAGATAGGCGTATGGGGGGACGACGATACGTAACGCCTCCATGCGCCAGTTTTTCCACAGATACCCAGACACCAGTTTTCAGAAAGGAGTTTTGAAACATCAAGTTTTCAGAAAACAGTTTTCAGAGATATAGTTTCAGTTTAAATACAGATTATAGTTTCAAACACGGATTCAGTTTTCCTTAGAAACAGATTTCGGTTTTCAAGTACGTTTTCAACCCAGTGTTATGCATAAATGAAATTATGACTTATGTTCTAAAAGACATGGCAGGTTAAGTAAAGAATGATTTACAAATTCTGCATATAAATCATACTTTCTAGTGAGTTATTTGAGATGCATATATTTGATGTGAATGCATTATAGCATTAATATTCCTCGCATGTGAGTTCTTCAGAAAACATTATAAGTAACAGTTCATAAAGGCATGACATGATTGCATCAAAAGATATGTATGATTGATATTGATGTATGGCATGTTTATATAGAAGTATCATTTTTGTAAAATGCTAACGCGTAATAGCATGACCTCATTTAAGGTATATACATTAATGGTGACTATGAGTTGTTTGTTTATTTAAAAGAGTATATCGAATTGGTGTTAGTTCATAGGGAAATGGTAACTATACATGTAGTCATGATTTGTAGTAGTAGATCAGGTAGTTAACAGAAGTAAGATTTTAACAGTCCGATTTGATGATATTTCAAGACAGTAAAAGAAAGAAAGTTGTTATAAATGTGAAATCTAGATTTAGCTCAGACCATACAGAAAAAGTAAAGAAAAGAAATAGAGTAGCACAGCGGAAGTTGAATGGATTTTCTAACCTGTTGGAATACAAGGTAGAACTTGACGTATTTGATATGAGGATTAATACGGACTTTCTTAATTGAAGATAATGTATTTAGTGTTTTTTTTTTCTGATTAAAAGACTAATAACAAGTAATATGGGAATAAATGGATATACGATATTAAGTCAAATCTTAATTGCTTATGTTGCACGGTTGCTTACTGAGTCATTACGACTCACACCATTTCTGTTGTCGGTTTTGCAGGTTAGTAGCCGTAGTTCAGTGAAAACTTTGGACGGTGGATCGCCCCAATTGCAGTCGAGAAAGTCTATGAGTCCTGGGTCGAGTTGGGTCGTCACAGCTTCATGTTTTATAATTGCATTTGTATCTCAGTTATATAGTAATGTAATAGCTTAGTTTTAGTTTTGAGTTGTGGCCGGAGGCCAGTTTTATATTTTGTTCTTGAGTTCAGGCCTGAGGCCTTGATGTTGCATTTCCGGCCTGAGGCCGAGATGTATGGGCACTTGTTGTATTTCGGATGCTGGCTACTGGCCAGGTTATATGATGTTACGATTACATCATGCTGAAATTTCGTTAGAAATAGAGGCTTATGGAGATGGGTCCTCCTGTCTTCTACCGGTAGCATCCTGGCTTAGGCGGGATGTTACACCATTGGTAGTATGTCTATGTGTATATGAGAATCCGCTTCAGGGTAGGTGTATTTGGTTTTAACCTGAGACTTGCACCGTTAATACTTGCGACAATCAATATACTTTGGTTTTGGTCGTCCAGGGCTTTAACCAGTTCTGTGTACGCCTCTTTTAGGTATATTGAGAATCGTAGTGTATTGGGTGTGATGTCAAGATGGAAGTGTCACTCCAGTCACAGTGGAGATGATGATCACGTAGGATACTGAACTGGTGCTCTTATATGCTGCAGCTATCGGGATATTATGATAAGGTCATGTTTATCCGATTATAGAGACTAGTTACCAGAGATCCGACATGTGCTTCGTACGGGGCAGACATATTCCCAGCCCCAGGCCTAGCACGTGACATCTGATACTGGATCGACATACACAAATACTACGTATACTACGCCTGATATAGATTAAGATATTCCTTTAAGAATATTTCTGGAGAATTGGGTAGGCATGACGCTTTGCTAGAAGCCAACCTTGTCTTGTAAATCGGTAAAAACGTAGTACTAGATAAGTACGTGTTCGGATAGTCCGACGACCGGATTTACTGCCAATATATCCGGGGATCTCATGGGTCACTTCCCGAAGATTCACCGATGATGTATGACTCGCACTTTATTAATCTGGGATTAATTTGATGAGAGAGAAAATTAATCTGGGATTAATTACGGAGATATTTTATCTATGATAAAATATTATTTAAAGAGAAAGAACGATTAATTTGGAATTAATCAATAAAATAATATATTCGATATATTAAACGAAATTGGATTTCGACACGGAATTAAAATCGGATTTTAATTCGGGCAAACGAGTTAATTTAGAATTAATTCGTAAGTGACGTGAATAGTAATTTTACTAGGCATAATTATTTAATTAAATTTGATTTAATTACGTCGCAATGGAAAATTCGTTAATTCGGAATTAGCGAATCCGAGCCCGGGAGTGTTTGCGGGGCCGCTCGCATTTCGAATCGAGTGGGGTCCATAAGTCACATCAAGTATCACATCAACTAGTCAACTTGGTTATTTTAAAGTGATGGAAGTTGTTAGTAGGTGGTTGAGTGTAAATCACTCTTGTGTGAAAGATTGAAAGACATTTATCATATTTAATTTTTTTGGTATTTTGACTTTTGAATTTGTGTATTAGATATACAACACATAAAATTCATTCTCTCTTTCTCTCCCTAATGCATTCGGCCAAGGCCATTTTCTCTTCTCTCTCAAATTCTCTTCCATGGCCGAAAGTTCAAGGAAGGAGATGGTGATTTTGTTGCAAAATTCACAAAGAGCTAGCACTCAAAAGGGTTATACAAGGTGATAGGGAAACCCACCCTTGAGCATGAATCCATTGATAAAGCTTGGAGCTTGAAGAATTCCATGGAACACAAAAGAGGAGCATGGCCGAGAGCTTCAAGGAAGGAGCCAAAAGTTTTGTTCTTCGACGCATCCAATTCGATCAATGTAAGTATGATTCCGCCGTACTTCTTGATGTATTCACATGTATTTTTCATTGCTTGATATGATCTTGGGATGCTTAGAAAAACCCAACAAACCAAGTTACCTGAATTCATTAAGATTAAGTTCCAATTGTGACTACCCCCACCCAATAGTATATTCATATCCTGTAAGAAAATCTATTAAATGGTTATATATCCTAAAGGAAGATCATGGGCTATTGAGTCTAGGATCTTAAACCTAACATACATTTTCCAAGTTCATTTTAAGTTTACCAGATCAATCTTATTAATGGCCAGTTAACAAGAAACATTAAGACTAAGGCTCAATAAATAAACCTTTATATTTCCAAACCGCAAAATAACCCCTTATAAACCAATGATATTGGAATTCATCACAACCCTAGATAACAGACTTAGTTAAGACACATAACTAAGGCTAATAAAAGCTTAAATAAAATAAAAGACATAAAGTAAATGCTGGAAATTAAATAAAGTAAATGCTAGAAGTAAATGCTGGAAGTAAATGTTGGAAAGTAAATGCTGAAAATTAAAAATGTAAAAGCACAATAAAAGAAAATGATAGGGTTAGAGGATCCACTTTATTACTACTATTTTAGATTTCTCCATTATTATAAGATATTAACATTGTATGATATTACCAACCGACCATATAGGCGGCATCCTGATTAAATCAATTAATAATTAATTCCAACTGACCATACAGGCGGTATCGAGTTTAGTCAGGTTAAACCATTTTATAATTAAGTCTAATCAACTTTAAATGCGGTATCTTTATTAATTCAGGTTTTAAATAATTTTTATATTATAATTAAGTAGATTAATCTAAATATTAGTAATAAAAGCTTTACCTTTCACCATAGCAAGGGGGAATTACATCCTCATTTCTGAAAATTAAACACTAAAAGTAAAGAAAAGAAAGTACTATTGTGTAAAAGTAAATACTTAAAAGTAAAGAAATGAAAGTATTATTGCGTAAAAAAAAATAAATCAATACAGAAAGCTGTAAACAAATAAGATACAATCTTCTTAGTATTCTTAAGGAATTGCTTAGAAGAAAATATGGTTTGAATTTTGAAATTCGGCCTCAATTTATAGGCAAAAATTGGCCTTACTCGTCGCGACACGCCGTTAATTGCAGACATGTGGCGCGTAACATCCGAAGATGGTGACACGTGGCATCAATATAGTTATTATCTCAATTATTTTGTGTCACGATGCTGTCGTCAGCATGATGTAAGCAATGACGTGTTTCAAAGATGAGTGTCGACATCATGTGATGGTGACACGTGTCCGACGCACGTTAGCAGATTTGATGTGATATTGACACGTAGCAGACGCACGTTAGCAGTCGGTGCATGTTAGTAAATTTCTCTGATTGTGACACATGTCCGGCTAACGTTAGCGACGTATGATAGCAGGCGGCGCATTTTAGCACAGCGTATTTTAGCAAACGGCGTATTTTAGCAAGAAATTTATATTTTTGTTCGTTTTCCACTGTTTTAGCCCTGAATTACCTCCAGGGAGTCCTGTTATTTTATTTATCTACAAAATAACACAAAACACATCAAAATATTCACAAAACTCAAGAAACCATACAAAATATTAAGTTAAAGGAGTGGAAAATAGTGAATTATTTACCACTCATCAGCATTCAGTATTCGCTTCAACGAATACCCACACGTCTATACAAGTTTCCAAAACTCATAGTACATCAGGTTAAACCATTGAAACTCTAATTCCAATATAGGACATGTGCTAGTCTTCTAGGTTATAGGATTTCGACCGTATTCCAAAACCAACGACTATGAATATTTACTTTAAGAATAGTTTACACCTAATGTCAAAACTATTCTAAGGTAGATGTCATTCTTAGCATATCTATACATTAATATAATACACATAATGACAATACCATTAATAAGGTATGAAATGAAAATATAGTTTATTTTATTAATAAATAATAAAATGTGTAATTCTAATGGCACTCCAAGCACCAACTCCATCATCATTTCCTTGTTGCATGTCTACTGCAGACAAATGGTTCACAAGGCTCTGGAACTCGTTGGAGTGTTCTGTAACGGAAGTTCCACTATGTAGCCTCAAATTCACCAAATGCCTCATCAACAAGGCTTAATTCCAAGTTGTCTTGGCCTGGTACATGCCTTCCAGTTTTATCCATATTTTGTAAGCATCTGTGTCCTATGCTATGCAGTGGAAGACACTGTGGCTGATCTGTAGACAACAGAACCTGGGCGACGCATGCTGTTCTAGACTCAGGGCCTAGTTGAGAGTACGGAGTAGTCCGCGGGGAACTAAACCGGAGAATAATGGAGTCGCCACCCCGTGTGAACCGGGATAAAGATTTAAGGCCGCACTCACCCCTCGCAAGGGAAGACCTCAAACCGTTGGGTTCGGAATGGTCCCTTACTTATGTCATTGTGATGATATAATTCACGCAATAAATCGACCGCATCTAATCAATAATCATGTTCAAGCATCACCTAGATCTAATATGCTTCCGCTAACTAAATCCTAATCTAAGTTTGCATGCTTAAAAATAAGTCTTTAAACAATAAACACGCAATATCACACATTGAACATGTTAAGCCATCAAACCAATGCAAGCAAATAATGATTTGAACATAAATATAAACTAGATTAAATATCATGCATAACAATATAAACTAGATTAAACATCATGCATAACAAAAGAAACATAATCATGCTTTAAAATTTAAATAACGAAATTAAACTAAACCATGCCTAAAATAATAAATAAACAACCTAGAACGACATCATACTCGAATACAAATTTGGATGAGACGAGATAAATGTATCTTAAGTGGTACGTGGCATTGTGACCCGAGTGCAGACCATACTACCGTCCATTCGGAATCGGCTATGGAATTTACGTCCGGGTTTCCATCCGATATACCACAAAAGGGAACACATATCCCGCTCATCCAACAATCAAATCATGCCTCAAACAAACGACTCTCATGCAATTATATATCAATAATAAATAAATAAAAACAAAGAGATAAGTAAAAAGGTGCCCTCAGGTCTAACCTCTTTTGTCGTCTCAAAAAGGGCGTTACACGTCCGTTGGAAGGGCGAATGATCCGATACTTTTCCGATTTGTTTGCTCACTGTTTTTCCTCGTTGTTTTGGTACTTGGGCTGCTGTTTTACCTCCGCTTCACAGCCGTTTACTCGCTGCGTTTCAGGTCACTGTTTCGGGCGTTTTATTGGACTGTTTTAGTGATTTTGGTGGTCTCGGGAGGGGCGTTTGTAAAGATTTTTTGGGTGAAACTTTTTGGGGATGTTTGTGATGGTTTTAAGATGGTTTTAGGGTGGTTTTGGTGTTCTAAAGACGCAGGGAATCAGACCAGAACAGCGGCTAAACTCAGCAGTTCACTCGAGCAGTGAAGCCGTTTCAGGGACTGTTTTGGGCGCTATTTGGGCTGCTTTTGGGCTGATTTTTGCGGCACTTCAGGGGCTAAAAATAAGGTTTATTGGGGGTAATTTAGGGCTGTGAATGGTGGTTGGAAGTTGGCAAAGGAGGGTAATTGAGGGTTGGGCGTGGATGGTGTGGTGGATGAAGGTGATGCGGCCTTGGTGGTTTCTTGGCTTCAGGGATGCGGCAATATCAAATTCTTGGGGAATGCTTGGGCGTGCTAGGGGGCTTCTAAGAGTGCTTTAGGCGTGTGTGAGAGGTATGTGAGCTAGGGTTGTGAATGGGGGTGAAGGCCTCTTTTTATAGGCAAGGGAGAGGAGGTTTCCCTTATACGACTAGGAAAGGATTTCTATTGATGGTGACATCTTCTTAATAAGGAATAGATCTCCTAATTTGGTTTGGTGATTGGATTTGATTTGGTAGGGATTTGATTTGATTTCTTTTATTTAGGTAAGGATTTTATTTGATTTAAACATGTGATTAATGTGTATATTACCTAAATAAAGGGCAATGGGCGTGAATCTCCCTCCTTGGGCATGGGCTTGGTTTGACTTGGGTTGACTTGGGTTGACCTAGGTGTTTTGGGATTGGTTTGGGTTTGGTTTGGTTTTGGGCCCTAGGTAAGCTTTAAAACGAAGTCCAACAAGAAGCCGAAGCTAAACAACTCAGATAAAATCCAACAAGAATTCTAATTTCCAACTTTACCCTTCCAACATCTGTTTCCCGCGACTTTCATGACTAAAGAAGTAGTTGCCTCAATACGAGACTCATCATCGGGCTGATATGCAAAAATGCAATGCCTACAGTCGCCCCCACTTTGATGGGACTTGTGCAGTGTGTGACAATGACAATCCTATCAAAGTACGTGCAATGCATTTTTACTTACCTGGCTCGCCAGCTGCCACATGGTTCGCCATGCTGTGTTGGGTTGATTTTGTTGAGGTGCTTCGACCTCTGGTCCATTCCCGAACCGCTGATGTGCTGTGGTGTGGTGAAGTCCATTCCCGAACTGTCACCGTGTTATGGTCCATTCCCGAACCGATCTCCATTCCTGGGGTGTTGCTGTGATGTGATGTGATGAAGTCCATTCCCGAACTGTCATCGTCGTGGTCCATTCCCGAACCGATCTCCATTCCCGGGGTGTTGCTGTGATGTGATGTGATGAAGTCCATTCCCGAACTGTCATCGTTGTGGTCCATTCCCGAACCGATCTCCATTCCCGGAGTGTTGCTGTGTGATGAAGTGATGAAGTCCATTCCCGAACTGTCATCGTTGTGGTCCATTCCCGAACCGATCTCCATTCCCGGAGTGTTGCTGTGTGATGAAGTGATGAAGTCCATTCCCGAACTGTCATCGTTGTGGTCCATTCCCGAACCGATCTCCATTCCCGGAGTGTTGTTGTGATGTAGTGTGATGAAGTCCATTCCCGAACTGTCATCGTTGTGGTCCATTCCCGAACCGATCTCCATTCCCGGAGTGCCATTCTCGGCGTGCTCATTCCCGAGCTGTCCATTCCCGGACTAAATCTCCATTCCCGGAGTGCCATTCTCGGCGTGCTCATTCCCGAGCTGTCATTCCCGGACTGTCCATTCCCGGACTAAATCTCCATTCCCGAGTGCCATTCTCGGCGTGCCATTCTCGGCGTGTCTCATTCCCGACTGTCCATTCCCGGACTAAATCTCCATTCCCGGAGTGCCATTCTCGGCGTGCTTATTCCGCTCGGCTGTGTCCATCCCGGACTGTCCATTCCCGGACTAAATCTCCATTCCCGGAGTGCCATTCTCGGCGTGCCCATTCCCGAGCTTCCCATTCCCCGACTGTCCATTCCCGGACTAATCTCCATTCTCGGCGTGCCATCTCGGCGTGCCTCATTCCCGAGCTGTCCATTCCCGGACTGTAATGATCTGATGTAATAAGGGCCTCGCCCCCAGAATACCATTCTCGGTAGAAACTGAAACTGATGTGAGCCTCGCTCCCAGAATACCATTCTCGGTAGAAACTGAAACTGATATGGGCCTCGCCCCCAGAATACCATTCTCGGTAGAAACTGAAACTGATGCCATTGATTCCTCTTAGCATATTGTAATTCCTCTCCTAAGATAATCTTTGATAATTGGATATATTTTCGTCCTCAACGAATGCTTGGTGTCAAAGCCAGAGAATCTTCAAAGTACCCGACATGCTCAACTCCGATCGTCTGAATAGGTGATCTAAACTAGACTCCTAGTGTGTGTGTGCCAAGGATCTTTCACAGCTTATTCCATAAGCAAGCCAACTCAATGATTTCGCTTCGGAGAATCGGATCAGTGGGTCTAACCAACCTGAATGTCTTAATCACATTCTGTGATTACTTCAGCATACTCAATATGATACGGTCTTCTATATTGCACTCTTGTCTCATTCTTTTCATTCGGAACTCTTTTTTTTTCTTTCTTTTATTTTTCTCTTTTTTCTTTCTGACAAACACCTACCCTTTAAGGTAGCATTTCTCCTCATGGTGGTCCTAATACTCGCCCATGGGTAGCTTCACGCTTATCGGTTATAGGCGGTCTTTTCTTTTCTTTTCTTTTCTTTTCTCGCAGAGACATTTTGTTATTTCTGACCATATCATATATCATAGCGTCTGTAATTCAGGGTGGACATCCAGGCAAACGGTCATTCACCGATCTCCTGTCTCTTCAGCTAGTCATTTCGTCAACCACTCAGGCTTCTATTGTTGAGATCCCATATTCATGTGCTTTATGAGTCTAATCAAGATCAATCTATTCAGCATACCGGCGAAGAACACTTCCAGCACTCATCGTTTCTAAGGCTTCTACCTATTGCACACAATGTCATCACCGGACATATATCAAATTACCGAAGACTTCTTTCTCACACTTTTTTTTTTTTTTTTTTTTTTTTTACACTCACTCACTTACTCAAAGGAATTCTTCCTTTCTACTGCTGACCATTGTGGGCTTCGCCCCCTGGGATCCATTCCCCAAAACTCAAACTCAAGGTGGGCCTCAACCCACAATTCACCATCTGAACCTTAACACCGATGTGGACCTCGGCCCCGGGATTTCTACCCCAAACTCAATACAGTGCTTTCGCTGTTTCTGATTGGCTTATCTCTTTTCAAAACCTGTGAATACAAAACACAAAACACAAAACACGAAAACAAAAAGAATACAATAATGGGTTATGTGTATGCATGGATGCATGATTTTTCTTTATCCTGTTGGGTTAGGTCTTCTGCAGGTGACCATCCAGTCTTCTGCCCCTCAGGCGAAATACAGCTTCAATCTGTCAACATTGATGGGCTCGGTAAACTCATTTCCTTCCAAGTCTGACAGTCTTACTGCTCCATTTCCCATTACCTTCTGAACAATGTAGGGCCCTTCCCAATTTGGTCTGAACTTTCCTCTCGGGTCTGTTGTTGACGGCTTGGACTGCTTAAGCACCAGATCACCCTTTTTGATCTTGGTGGGCCGCACCTTCTTGTTGAATGCTCGAGCCAGCCTTTTCTGATAAATCTGCATGTGATGCAAGGACTTCATCCTCTTTTCATCCATCAGGGCCAACTGTTCAAACCTTCGCGAGGTCCATTCTTGCTCTGGCAATTCTGCTTCTGCGAGTACCCGCATGGACTGCATCTTCATTTCCACCGGCAGTACCGCTTCCATTCCATAAACCAAAGAATACGGCGTGGCTCCTGTTGCCGTTCTCACAGATGTTCTGTACCCCCACAGAGCATATGGTAGCTTATCAGCCCAGTCTTTGTAGTTCTCAGTCATCTTTGCCAAGATCGTCTTTATTGTCTTGTTGGCTGCCTCGACTGCCCCATTTGCCTGCGGCCTATAAGGTGAGGACTTGTGATGGCCGATTCCATACTTCTGTAGCATTGCCTTGGTTTCTCCCTGAAATTGGACTCCATTGTCCGTGACCACATGGTGCGGCATACCATACCGGCAAATGAGATTCCGAGCTATGAACTTCGCCATTTGCTTTGCTGTAACATTGCGGAAAGATTCGGCTTCTACCCACTTTGAGAAGTAGTCTACGGCTACTACTATAAAGCGATGCCCATTCGATGCATTCGGTCGAATTTCCCCGATCATATCTATTCCCCATGCTGAGAATGGCCATGGCTCTGACAGCCCATGTAATTCTGTGTGCGGCAAATGATTCATATTGCCGTGTGCTTGACATTCATGACAGTGCTTTACCAGCTTCGCACAGTCAGCTTCCATGGTTGACCAGTAAAAGCCTTGTCTCACAATCTTGCGGGACAAGTTCAATCCGTTCATGTGCGGCCCACATACTCCGGCATGTACCTCGTCCATCACCTTCTGAGCTTCTTCTCTGTTTAAGCATTTCAGCTGAATTCCATTTGCCTGCCTCTTGTAGATTTCTCCTTTCAAACTCACATACTGAGAGGCCAACTTCTGAATAGCCACTCGGTCCTTTCTGCTTGCTTCCTCTGGGAATTCCCCGCGCTCCAAATACCTCTGTATGTCATAATACCAAGGCTTCCCGTCGTCGACCCCCACTTCCAGGATTCTACCTATCTCATAGACTGGCTTGCTTGCCGTTGTCAACACAAGCGGTCTCATTCACCAGTTTCTCTGGATTTTCCCAAGTTGCGGCCAGTGTTGCCAACGCATCTGCCATCTGATTCTCCTCTCTCGGTAAATGCTGAAATTTACAATCGGGGATAGTCTGTGCCAGACTTCTGAGATGGAACAAGTACGGCTTCAACCGTTCTTCCTTCAGTTCCCATTCTCCTTGCATCTGTCGGATCACCAACATCGAGTCTCCGAAAACTTCAACATTCTTAGCCCTCAAGGCTATCAATGCCGTCAATCCGAAAGCACACGCTTCGTACTCAGCCATGTTATTCGTCACTCCGAAAGTTAGCCTCTTGGCCAGAGGCAGGGTTTCTCCCTCAGGGGTTACTATTACAATCCCGATCCCTGCTCCTTTGCAATTCACTGCTCCGTCCGTCAAAATACATTTTCCATCCTTGGACCGCTATGGCTTGGATTTCCTCGTCGGGAAACTCAAACTTATACTGATCTCCTTCAACAGGTTGCAAGGCCAGGAATTCTGCCACGGCTCGCCCTTTGATTACCTTGGAGGTGAGGTACTCGATGTCAAATTCAGTCAGCAGCACTAACCATCTGCCTAACTTCCCAACCAGTGAGGGTACTGAGTGCAAGTACTTCAAAGGATTCTCCTTTGCGACCACTTGGATCTTGTAAGACTGGAAGTAGTGGCGTAACTTCTTGGATGCCCATACTACTGCTAGACAAATCTTCTCCACTTCCTGGTAGCGAGCCTCGTATGGTAGCAGCTTCTTACTGAGGTAGTAGACAGCATGCTCCACTCCTGTCTCATCGGCTTGTACCATCATCGCCCCCAGCGCTTCAGGTTCAACAGCCAAATAAAGTACCAAAGGCCTACCCTGTCTCGGGGGTTTCAACACAGGAGGTTTCACCAAATATTCCCTTATTCTGTCAAATGCTTCCTGACACTGCTCGTTCCATTTCACTGGTTGATCTTTCCTCAGCAACTTGAAGATGGGCTCACACACCGACGTCAACTTAGCGATGAAACGGCTGATATACTGGATTTTCCCTAGGAAGGCTCTGACTTCTTTCTCTGTCTTTGGTGCTGGCATCTCAGTAATAGCCTTAATCTTCTCGGGATCCACTTCTATTCCGCCCATTCCAACTGTATGGCCGAGCAGCTTTCCCGATGTTACTCCGAAAACACACTTCTTGGGATTCAGCCGCAAGTTGTACTTATCCACTCGTTCAAGGAACTTTTCCAACGCTCCTATGTGCCCGTCTCTTGTCTCTGACTTGACCATCATGTCATCCACATACACCTCAATCTCCTTATGCATGAGGTCATGAAACAAGGTAGTGGCCATCCGCTGATATGTGGCTCCGGCGTTCTTGAGCCCAAACGGCATCACCTTATAGCAATAAGTACCCCATTCTGTGACAAAGGCGGTCTTGTGCTTATCTTCCTCAGCCATAAGCACTTGGTTGTATCCTGAAAACCCATCCGCAAATGAGTACATGGAAGACAATGCTGCACTATCCACAAGCACATCAATATGCGGCAAAGGAAAGTCATCCTTTGGGCATGCTTTATTAAGATCTCTGTAGTCGACACACATCCTGACTTTGCCGTCTTTCTTGGTACCGGCACAATGTTTGCCAACCACTCGGGGTACTTCACTACTTCCAAGAATCCCACATCTATTTGCTTCTTGACCTCTTCTCTGACCTTCTCGGCCCATTCGGGTCTCATCCTTCGGAGTTTCTGCTTTACAGGCTTCATATTCGGATATGTCGGTATCGCATGCTGGGCAATACTTCTATCTACCCCAGGCATATCCTCATAAGACCAAGCAAATACTTTGGCATATTTAATCAATATCTCTTCTAAGTTCTTCCGCTCTTCGGCGGTAACTTCGCTTGCAATCAAGATTTCCTTGGGATTTTCAGGCGTACCAAGGTTGAATGCATTCGTTTTGACAGAGTTGATATCGAATATGCTTAAGTCATGCAAGTTAGAAAGCGGAGACTCAGTCAAGTAAGCAGAACTATTGTCTTTATTGCCAACAACAAAAGGAGTACACTCAAACAAATCTGGAAGGAAAATATCCTCATCCTCTACAGATATTTCTCCCTCTACAACAGGATCCTTCTCAGGTTTCTTTTCTTCCCCGAGTGTTAGGGTCTCCAGCTTCATGAGTTCTTCCTCCCACTGCTCATCCTCTTTCTTTGCAACTTCTCCTGCCAACGGCTTTTCGCCAATCATATCCTGGAAAATCTCGAATCCGGGCACCACAATCCCGTTGACTTCCACCGGTTCGGGTTCTCCTTGATACCCTGAGGCCTTAACAAAGCACTCCATCAGCTTTAGCCCTTTCTTCTTGACCTTGGGCTTGTCCTCATCAGAATGATATCCCAAACCCTTCCGAGTGTTCTGCCCTTTGAAATCTGGTAGTGTTGAGCCTTGGCCTGGCTCGAATTTCATCTCCTCCATAATTCGGGCTACCTTGGGATCCACCCACTCTTCAAAAGTTGCCGACACTTGGAACCTTGGGAAAGGTTGTATTTCCAAAGCGGCTACAGCATTATCCACCTCGGCTCGGATAGTGACGATTTTCCCGTCATAAGGGAACTTGATCATCTGATGCAAAGTAGAGGGCACGCCCCCAAGCTTATGGAACCAGGGCCTTCCCAACAGCAAGGCAAAAGTGGCTGGGATGTCCAGCACAGTGAACTCCACTTCATCCTCAACTGGACCAACCTTGACTATTGCGGTAAAAGTACCTTCGACTCCTCGCTTGCTATCATCATAGGCCTTGATAGTCATATTAGAAGGGCTCAACTCGGCTGGCTTAATACCCAGCCTTGCCAGAATTTTCAATGGGCATACATTGATGGAAGAGCCATCATCCACCATCACACAAGAAGTCCTCTTGCCCCTCACCTCCGCTCGGATGAATAAAGGCCTGTTGTGGTTTCTCCCTTCAGCCGGGAGCTCCTCATCAGCGAAGGTTATCAGTATGGCTTCCTTCTGCACTGAACCCACAAACATAGCTGGATTAGCGTCTTCTGGTACCACTATCTTACTCAAGGCTTCTACCATAGCCCGCCGGTGTTCTCCAGATGCACACAATAGTTCCCAGATGCTTAGATGTGCCCGAGTCTTCTTCAACTGCTGCAGCACTATACCACCCTCTCGGCTTTCTCAGTATTCTCGGCTACCTCACGACCTTCCTCCAGGACTTCCTTTCCCTTATCCTTCTCATTAGCATCATTGTAAAAGCGCCCACTCCGGGTCATGCCCTTCACTTCTTCTTCCTCACCCCCACTTGAGAAATCTTCCCAGAAATCCTTCTTCTGTTCTGCCTCATCTTCACTATTACTGTCCCAAATACCGAGGCAAAAGGCTGTTTGGTCAAAGGTTTGAAGGACAAGGTCCTCAGGTAGGCCAGAGTTGATCATGTAGGTAGGTGGGGGGACAGAGTGATAATTGGGTAGAGGGTTACGGTGAGTGTTTGGTTGTTCTTTTTCAGGGTCGGGTATTTTGTGTGAGTCGATCAGATCTTGAATCTCATGGCGAAGGCGGGGGGCAGTTGTCTGTGTCATGGCCGTGCTGCTGATGGAAGCGGCAGTAACGGCTCATGTCAAGGTTTGAGGGAGGGGGATTTGAGAGTGGTTTGGGTTCTAAAGGCTTCAGCAGCCCTTGCCTCATCAATTCTCTCCAGCACCTTAGACAAGGGCCTGCCAAGGTTAGAGAAGCGCCTGTTCTTGATAGCCGCAACCTCCGCGGTAACAGGTTTACTGCCTGAGGATCCACCAACAGTCCTCCGGTTCAGATTGTAGAACTTCCTATTTTCGGCCTCTTCTTCTTCAATGTCCATAACGGTCTCTCTCAGTTGCCGAAAGTCCGCGATCATTGAAGTCATTCTCCTCAACTTCCCATAGATCGAGGGCTTAGTCCCTTTGATAATCATCTTGATCTGATCTTTCTCTGAAGGCCTTGTTTGCATCTTCAATAATTGGCCTCTCCACCGGTCCACATACTCCTTAAAACTCTCCTCCGGTCTCTGCTTGACATTCTCCAAGTCACGGAGGGACAGATCAATTTCAAGGTCAGTAACATACTGCTTGAGGAAGGCATCAGCCAACTCCCTCCAGTCTTCCTTTACTTGCTTCTCCAAACTGTGATACCATACCACAGGGGCTCCTTCGAGCGACATTCCGAACATTTTCTGGACTTGACGTTGCGACAAACCCACCGAGCTCATCACTGAGACATACTGCCTCAAGTGGACTCTCGGGTCTCCGTTCCCGTTGAACTTAGCAATGTCGGGCATTTTGAAGTGAACGGGCAACTGCTCCTCAAAAGTCATGGTATCATAGTCCAACAAATCTTCGTTCTTTCCCTTCAACTTTCGGGTGACCGTTTCAACTTGGTCCCGAAGCTTCTGCATCTCGGCCTGAGTTCCGGCTATTCTACCGGCAGCATACTCGGCCATGTCATCATCAAACCCCGCCCGGCACATCATCATTCAAACCAGTTGGCGGTTCGTCGCGCCTCTCATTCTCAGAACCTCCCGCAGCGCGGGGCAAAGCAACATTGGACATGGTGGCAGTTAGTGCCTGCAGGTGCTCGGCCATCTTTGCAAGACTGGCCTCAATCTGATCCATTCGAGACCCCTCGTTGACTGATTCGCTCATTCTCGCTATCGATTTCTTGACGAGTCTGGTCCCCTCTCTAACCCAACAGGTATCTATCGTGCCTTATTAGTGTCATGTGTCAGTGCGTATGTGTGCGATGCATGCAATATATGAAATTCTAAAATCGTAAAGCAATAAACTATAAACTACTCTCGCCCATTATCATTTTAAAATATTCAATCACACCATCGCGTGGTGCAAACTTGTCCCAGTTGAAAAGGCCCAACAGGTCTACACTTTGCGATGATATGGCTAAATGATTTCAAATAATAAGAGGCCCATAAATGGCCCACTGGCATTTTAGAAGCTTTTGGCCCAACTGTTAAAAGACATGAACTTGCCCCAGTTTAAATGGCCCGACAAGTCCATACCCTTTTGACAAAAGGTCCAACTGGATCCAAATGACGGTGGTCCATCAAACACCTAATTATAAAATGTCTAACTACGGGTTCTTATGGCTAAGGTTCATGAGTGGGTTCACGGGGCGCGGACAAAGGCTCTCGCTGACGAAGGTTTGCCCACAACTAGGACTCCCCACTCAAGGGTTCAAACGTCCAAGTGAGCGCACCTTTTTTATACCTTACGGTACGTGCCAACGAGTTATGGTGTGTGACTAACTGTCGAATGAATTTCCCGTTGTAGATTCCCCAGAGGGAGGGTGGAGCGAGGCTCACTTAAATACCCAAGCCCCTTAGGCTCTTATCGCTTGGTGTCAGGAATAAACAACGAGTCCTCCAAACTAGTCTATCACAACAAGCTACGGGTAATGATCACCTAGGTGCCTTCACAGCTTTTCCTCGAAAGGTAGTGAATGAAGGAAGACACCCAACCATCACCTAGCTTTAACTAAGCCTTTGATTAACCCCCTCAACCCCACTACAGACACGGTCAACTAATGCATAAATTATAAACAACAAGACATGATTTCGAGGCCGATTCTCTATCCCCAGTGGAGTCGCCAGACTGTAGACAACAGAACCTGGGCGACGCATGCTGTTCTAGACTCAGGGCCTAGTTGAGAGTACGGAGTAGTCCGCGGGGAACTAAACCGGAGAATAATGGAGTCGCCACCCGGTGTGAACCGGGACAAAGATTTAAGGCCGCACTCACCCCTCGCAAGGGAAGACCTCAAACCGTTGGGTTCGGAATGGTCCCTTACTTATGTCATTGTGATGATATAATTCACGCAATAAATCGACCGCATCTAATCAATAATCATGTTCAAGCATCACCTAGATCTAATATGCTTCCGCTAACTAAATCCTAATCTAAGTTCGCATGCTTAAAATAAATCTTTAAACATAATAAACACGCAATATCACACATTGAACATGTTAAGCCATCAAACCAATGCAAACAAATAATGATTTGAACATAAATATAAACTAGATTAAATACATATAACATATAAACTAGATTAAACATCATGCATAAAAAAGAAACATAATCATGCTTTAAAATTTAAATAACGAAATTAAACTAAACATGCCTAAAATAATAAATAAACAACCTAGAACGACATCATGCTCGAATACAAATTTGGATGAGACGAGATAATGTATCTTAAGTGGTACGTGGCATTGTGACCCGAGTGCAGACCATACTACCGTCCATTCGGAATCGGCTATGGAATTTACGTCCGGGTTTCCATCCGATATACCACAAAAGGGAACACATATCCCGCTCATCCAACAATCAATCATGCCTCAAACGACTCTCATGCATTATATATCAATAATAAATAAATAAAACAAAAAGAATAAGTAAAAAGGTGCCCTCAGGTCTAACCTCTTTTGTCGTCTCAAGAAAGGGCGTTACACGTCCGTTGGAAGGGCGAATGATCCGATACTTTTCCGATTTGTTTGCTCACTGTTTTTCCTCGTTGTTTTGTACTTGGGCTGCTGTTTTACCTCCGCTTCACAGCCGTTTACTCGCTGCGTTTCAGGTCACTGTTTCGGGCGTTTTATTGGACTGTTTTAGTGATTTTGGTGGTCTCGGGAGGGCGTTTGTAAAGATTTTTCGGTGAAACTTTTTGGGGATGTTTGTGATGGTTTTAAGATGGTTTTAGGGTGGTTTTGGTGTTCTAAAGACGCAGGAATCAGACCAGAACAGCGGCTAAACTACAGCAGTTCACTCGAGCAGTGAAGCCGTTTCAGGGACTGTTTTGGGCGCTACTTTGGGCTGCGTTTTGGGCTGATTTTTGCGGCACTTCAGGGGGCTAAAAATAAGGTTTATATGGGGGTAATTTAGGGCTGTGAATGGTGGTTGGAAGTTGGCAAAGGATGGGGGTAATTGAGGGTTGGGCGTGGATGGTGTGGTGGATGAAGGTGGATGCGGCCTTGGTGGTTTCTTGGCTTCAGGGATGCGGCAATATCAAATTCTTGGGGAATGCTAGGGCGTGCTAGGGGGCTTCTAAGAGTGCTTTAGGCGTGTGTGAGAGGTATGTGAGCTAGGGTTGTGAATGGGGGTGAAGGCCTCTTTTTATAGGCAAGGGAGAGGAGGTTTCCCTTATACGACTAGGAGAAGGATTTCTATTGATGGTGACATCTTCTTAATAAGGAATAGATCTCCTAATTTGGTTTGGTGATTGGATTTGATTTGGTAGGGATTTGATTTGATTTCTTTTATTTAGGTAAGGATTTTATTTGATTTAAACATGTGATTAATGTGTATATTACCTAAATAAAGGGCAATGGGCATGAATCTCCCTCCTTGGGCATGGGCTTGGTTTGACTTGGGTTGACTTGGGTTGACCTAGGTGTTTTGGGTTTGGTTTGGGTTTTGGGCCCTAGGTAATCTTTAAAACGGAAGTCCAACAAGCAGCCGAAGCTAAACAACTCAGATAAAATCCAACAAGAATTCTAATTTCCAACTTTACCCTTCCAACATCTGTTTCCCGCGACTTTCATGACTAAAGAAGTAGTTGCCTCAATACGAGACTCATCATCGGGCTGATATGCAAAAATGCAATGCCTACATGATCCATGACTAATCTGAACCAGATTTTATTTGTTGAGTTTATTACAGTCACTCTCTTTGAAAGAATCTAGTCTCACTCCATTCACCTTGATCATATCGAACAGATTTATTGACGTGTCTAATGATTGTACTAGAACTACTGACATGTATGATAATTGTACCAGAACTGCTGATGTGTCGTTGATATGGCTGATGGCTGTATCGGAATTGCTGATGTGTCGTATTCAACCTATGGAGCGAGTGGTGCGCATGACGACGTGTGGGTAGCTTGTGGTAAATTATGCTGGTGCCGGGTCTGGATTTCTGTCGGCACTGAAATTGGAATATATATGGCATCAGCATAGTTATTATCTCAATTATTTTGTGTCACGATGCTGTCGTCAGCATGACGTAAGCAATGACGTGTTTCAATGATGAGTGACAACAGCATGTGATGGTGACACGTGTCCGACGCACGTTAGCAGATTTGATGTGATATTGACACGTAGCAGACACACGTTAGCAGTCGGTGCATGTTAGTAAATTTCTCTGATTGTGACACGTGTCCGGCTAACGTTAGCGGTGTATGATAGCAGGCGGCACATTTTATCACAGCGTATTTTAGCAAACGGCGTATTTAGGAAGAAATTTACATTTTTGTCCGTTTTCCACTGTTTTTATAGTTTAAGCCCCTGAATTGCCTCCAGGGAGTCCTGTTATTTTATTTATCTACAAATAACAACAAACACATCAAAATTTTCACAAAACTCAAGAAACTATACAAAATATTAAGTTAAAGGAGTGGAAAATAGTGAATTATTTACCACTCATCAGCATTCAGTATTCGCTTCAACAATACCCACACCACACGTCTATACGAGTTTCCAAAACTCATAGTAATCAGGTTAAACCATTGAAACTCTAATTCCAATCTAGGACATGTGCTAGTCTTCTAGTTTATAGGATTTCGACCGTATTCCAAAACCAACGACTATGAATATTTACTTTAAGAATAGTTTACACCTAATGTGAAAACTATTCTAAGGTAGATGTCATTCTTAGCATATCTATATATTAATATAATACACATAATGACAATACCATTAATAAGGTATGAAATGAAAATATAGTTTATTTTATTAATAATAATAACATGTGTAATTCTAATTGGCACTCCAAGCACCAACTCCATCATCATTTCCTTGTTGCATGTCTACTGCAGACAAATGGTTCACAAGGCTCTGGAACTCGTTGGAGTGTTCTGCAACGGAAGTTCCACTATGTAGCCTCAAATTCACCAAATGCTTCATCAACAAGGCTTAATTCCAAGTTGTCTTGGCCTGGTACATGTCTTCCAGTTTTATCCATATTTTGTAAGCATTTGTGTCCTATGCTATGCGGTGGAAGACACTGTGGCCGATCCACTGACTAATCTGACCCAGATTTATATTGTTGAGTTTATTCCAGTCACTCTCTTTGAAAGAATCTGGTCTCACTCTATTCACCTTGATCATATCGAACAAATTTATTGACGTGTCTAATGACTGTACTAGAACTACTGACGTGTATGATGACTGTACCATAACTGCTAACGTGTCGTTGATATGGTTGATGGCTGTATCGAAATTGCTGATGTGGCTAACAAATATGTCGTATTTAAACCTATGGAGCGAGTGGTGCGCATGACGATGTGTGGGTTGCTCGTGGTAAATTATGCTGGTGCTGGGTCTGGATTTATGTCGGCACTGAAATTGGAACATATTTTGGGCTTTTAAATATTTTCAATTGTCTGGTCTTCAATAAACTCTACATCCTGACTTCTGATGATCGTCTTTTCTCTCGGATCCCATAATATGTTTCCAAATTCTTTATCTCCATAGCCTAGAAATATACATAGAGCAGTCATTACATCTAGCTTCTGCCTGAGCTCTTTGGATACATGTGCAACGGCTAAATAGCCGAATACACTAAGGTGATAGTGGGAGGGATTCTTACCAGACCACACTTTCTCTGGAATCTCAAAATTCAGCAGTACAGATGGTGATTTGTTGATCAGGTAGCAGGCAGTACGAATAGTTTCTCCCCAGAATGGCTCTGACAGCTTATCCATATTGATCATGCTTCTGACTTTCTCCATAATGGTTTCTATTTATTCTTTCAACTATACCATTATGTTGTGGGGTGTGTGGAATAGTTCTCACATGTCAAATATCATGTCTCCTATAGTAAGCATCAAACTCTCTGGAACTGTACTCGCCTTCATTGTCTGTACGGAGACACTTCAGTTTCTTCCATGTTTCACGCTCTACCATAGCTTGAAACAACTTGAACTAATCTAGGACTTAATCATTCTTCATCTTGAGGAAATACATCAATATTTTTCGAGAAACATCATCAATGAAAGTTAGAAAATACTTATTACCCCTCAATGAATCAACCTTCAAGGGATCGCACACATAGAGTACACCAGACTGAGCAACTCTGATATCATATTTGAAGAGAACTTAAATGAGACTCTTTGTTGCTTACCAAACAAATCATGGCTGTAATGACCTAGTGCAGCATCCTTGGTAAGCTCTTTCTTAGTCAGGGTAGGCAACCATTTCTCACTCATATGATCGAGTCGTTGGTTCCATAAATTTTGAGAAGCCTCAATATCAACTATATTGAGGCAGTCTACATAAATATTCACACGAATCTTGTATAATATATCGTGAACATGTCCTCGGATGACAACCATGGCGCATTTAGTCATTCTTCATGTGCCATTTCTGAAGTGACTGTTATAGCCATATTTATCAAGGGCTATCCCCAAGAGTACATTTAGCCGAGGTTCTGAAACTTGCAGGACATCAGTCAAAGTTAATATACACCCAACATTTGTTCGCAACTGAATATCACCAATTTTTAATGTCCAAAAGGAACTGATATTTCCCATATTCACTGAATCAAAGTTTCATGCTTTTATGTTATTAAGAAATCTCTGTGAGGAGTGACGTGGTAGGATGCTGCAGTATCTACCACCCACTCAACATCTTGGGATGCGGTGTGAAGGCATGTCTCTTACTGAATGGAGCATATGGCTACATCTCTTTGGAAAACTACTAGTGTCTCTCATTCGTTATTCTTCAGCTGGTAATTATTTTGGCCCTTCTATTGTTTTAGTTTTCGATGATTCTTCTTTAAGAGGCATTCTATGCCATAATGATAGCACTGATAGGTATGCATCTTTCCATCTGAGGATCTACCTTTTGTTGTGCTTGTGTTTTTCCCTCTTTCTCTTCCTCCAAGTCTTCCTAGAGTCTCCGTGATGAAGGCTTCTGCCTGTTCTAAGCCAATATCGTTTCTCCTGAACTCTTCATTTGATCGGGCATTTTTTACCATAGGCATGACAAGTTTGCCTCCTCGAGCGAAATTACTGAGAGTAACCACTAATGTCTCCCAACTATCAAGAAGAGAACTGAGTAGTAAGAAGGCTTGTACTTCATCTCCCAATTGCATATTTACTACAGACAACTGGTTCACCAAGCTTTGGAACTCATTGGTGTGTTCTGCAATGGAAGTTCCACTCTGTAGCTTCAAATTCACCAAACGCCTTATTAATATGGTTTTATTCCGAGCACTCTTGGCCTGGTACATGCCTTCTAATTTTATCCATATTTCATAAGCATATGTGTCCTCTGCTATGTGGTGGAAGACACTATGACTGATCCACTGCCTAATCTGACCCATATTTCTGTTGTTGAGTTTATTCCAGTCACTTTTTTCACCTCGATCATATCAAACAGATCTTTATAGTGCAAATAATCTATCACCCGAGGTCTCCAGTGGGAGTAATTGGTTGATGTTAGCTTGATCATCGCACCAGAAGGGGAATCTTCCATTATCATTTTAAGTTTAAAATTTAAAATAAAAAAGGATAAATCGAGGCTGATTTTCATAAATCGGAGGTCACCATTACGTCTAGAGTGGTTGAAAATGATGGATTTGACTCTTCGCTGTTCCAAATCCCACTCAGGGGTCGATTTCTAAATTTATAAAAAATTTATGGCTAAAATATAAATTTCAGACACTTCAGGGGGCTTAATGAAATTTATCAGGTATATTAACGTTCCTAACATGTGGCAGATGACGTGGCTGCTGACTGGATTGGAATTGCTGATGTGGCAGATTACTGTACCGAAAAATCTTA
>SKCR01032072.1:0-100925 GCA_019454045.1 Zanthoxylum bungeanum | reverse complement strand
GATGTGTACTTGATGGCTTTAATGAGTTTGACTTTTTATAAAGCAAATGAAATGCAAATGCATGTGAAATAATTGAAATTCACAAAAGTGTATATATTACACTTGAAATGCAAATGCTATTTAATATTACACATTTTTCTCTCTCAAAATTCCTTCTCTTTCTCACGCCCAAGGGCAAAAGTTTCTGGTTTTTGCTCACCAAAACCGTGAGATGTAGGGAGGCGGCATGAGTGTTTTCATTTGATGAAATCAAGTGCTAGCACACTTGCGAACTTGCGAAGGTGTTAGGGAGGTTCACCCATGAGCCGGGATCCGTCGGACGAAGCTTGGAGCTCCGTTTCTTCATCAAACTTCTGTTTTGCTAGGCAGAACTGCAGTACATGGCGCCCTTGGCAGTAAGTTTTTGGGCTTGATTCGTCTCCAAATCGACTCAACCGATCGATGTGAGTATTCCGCTACCTCCGTTGGTGTATTCACTCATGTTTTCATGCTTTGATTTGATCTTGGGACCTAATAGAAACTCAACAGCATGGGCTTCATGGGTTGCGTGGTTTTGGGCTGAGGCAAATATTTAAAAAAAAAAATGACTAAGCGAAACCCGAGGTTAACTAGCAAGTTTATATTTGACGAGCTATTATTTTAGAATTTTTCCTTCCGAAGTCCATTTCCCGTGACTTCTGCCAACCTATCGGATAGTTGTCCTTACGAGGCTCATCATTGGTCTTTATGCAAAAAAACAGTGCCTACTGATTGACTGTATTTCACCTCTTCTCATTTTTTTTTTTCTCTAATGAGTTAATACTTTAGAATCTCTTAGATAGTCACTCATCTTATTATCATTCTTTTTACCCTACACACTTATCTTATAAGTTTTGATTGAATTTGATGCAATCATGCTAACACGGTTGTACCTACAACTACTTCAGTTGAATCATTAATCTCCAATCTGATCACTAAGAAGTATGATCATACCAAATCATATTAATATTTGTATCTTTACTGAATATGAATCCAAATCCTTCATAAATAATGCTCCGATAGTTTTAATGGTACTTATGTCACCTATATCTTGGCCTCTTCACGTTCTGTCTTTGGTTTGGGGTAATTGTATGCAAGGAAGTCCTTGACTCTATACCCATTAATCATACTTGATATTTCCTTGATTTCACACGCTCGATTTAATCAAAATATATTCCCTCTTATTTCATTTATTTGACTTTCTATCTCTCTTTACTAGCCTTAATTACATAGATATATCTTACAAGTCCTCCCCTCTCTGCCTTTCGACCCCATAGCTTATAGTCAATTTCTTCATTTATTCTAAGTTTGTCATCATGGTTTTCCCAATGTCTTTTAACTTCAAATTATTAACTCTTGACATAATTTTGACGGTATTTCTTAATTGGCTAAAGCCTCTGGAACATGGTTCTTAACTTAAGCTTAAATATATGTACACAAATGCTTAAGACTATGTTCCTAACTATTATTATTGATGCCAGTGATTCGATTTTGGTTAATGTCCATAATCTTCATGTTCCATTAAATTTATTACTAATACAAATCTGGTTATCCATCATTTGCATTGTCTTGTTCTCCTTGCATGGTATCCCACTTTTCTTATTCGTACAACCTCATTTCTTCACTAATATACACTACAAGAAAAAAGGCCTTTACTGACACTAAGGTTAGTGACACTAGGCTAAAAGTGTCAGAAACGACGTGTAAATGGGCCTATTTCCGTGTTTTTCACTTAAATATCAATAATTACTGACACTATGGTATCAGTGATTTTAGTGTCAGTAATTACTATTACAATTGTATCAGTAAGAAATAAAAAAAAAAAACGCGTAGTCGTCTGGAGTCGAACCAACACCTCGCGGAACTGACGTTTTTCGCATATATTACTGACACTAGAGTATCAGTAAATTTAGTGTCAGTAATTAATGATACCTTAGTATCAGTAAAAAAAATTAAAAAAAAAATTATTTCCTTAAGTCTGCTGGGACTCGAAATTGTAACCATTGATATAAATTTTTTTTTTATTGTAAGGCTTTACCACTGGGCCAAATCGTGATTTTTGTTCCTTAAACCGCGGTTTATAAAAATATATATGTATTTGTCGGGTCAAAACCTGAACCGTAGTTACCAAATCAATCTTAGTAATTTAGGGTTCCTCTCATTCCCACCTTTTTTTTCATCGCGCAGCCTTTGTTTCCCCCTTCTTTACTCTCAAATATGAATCTCTCATTTGTAATTTCTAAAATCTAAACAAAATCCAGTACATCCTATCAATTATCAACCTTCAATGGTGATAAGTATATATTTACATATTATTTTATTACCTTCTAATTTAATTTTATGCTAATTTTATATCTTATTTTACAGATTTCTATCTTAATTTATTATTCTTATTTATATAGGAAAGTTTTGGATTATCCTGAAAATAAAGACATTAATGGCATTTAAATTGGAAATACCTTATTACAAAAGGAAACTTGCTGCTTGAAGATATTTAAAGGAAAAAGAAGAAAGCACGTGGGCTTGCCAAAATTATCAAGTGTTACAAAAAGAGAACGTGGGGGCCCAAGTGCTTGCATTAGGGTTTATTAAAAGAGGCAGAAGGCTGCGTGAGAAAAGGTGGAGTCTTGGTGTAAAACAAATAACAAAAAAAAAAACAGAGGCAGCAACGACACACTTGGAGAAGAGGAAAATAAGGAGAAATTGCTCATTATTTTGGGGGAAAAAGCCGAGAGTCAGAAAATAGAAGACAGAAGGCTGCTGTGCGTGAAGATTGACACCAGTCGGGTTTTATTTCATCTTCTTTCTTTTCAATGTTCCCAATTATGTCTATTAATTTTCTTATGTTCATGAGGAACTAATTATTTTACTGGGATTGTGCATGGCCACATGGCATTCAAACTTATAAACTGAAAAAAAAAAACAACAACTTATGAATCTAAGCACTAAAGATATAATAAACTGTTTGCTCATTGTTTTAACCTAATGTATTCAAGCCAATGTTCTTCGTTATTTTACTCTAATGTATGTTTTCTTTAAACCTTTGAAACTAATTATGAAAATTTTATAAACTTACATCGACAAGGTACATATTATGAACAGGTTAGGTACGTAAAATGGACAAAAAATGGATATATTGTGATAGACTTTCCAGTGAATATCGTGTTGGAGTTGATGAATTCTTGGAGTTTGCAATTCTTAATTCTGAAAATCGAATGTTAATTAGATGTCCTTGCGCCCGTTGTTGCAATATGGAGTTTCATACTCCTAAAGAGGTGAAGCTTCATTTGTTTCAGAAAGGCTTTCTCCAAACATATTTAGTTTGGACTTGGCATGGTGAATCTAAACCTGTATCTCCTTCTGAAAATTGCCAAGACCTTCCACAAAGTCAACGTTTCAGATGTCATGACTATAGTGATGTAGTTGATATGGTTCAAGATGCGTATGAGAAATGTGATAAAGATCATAGCTCTTTCACAGATATGCTTGAAGATGCTGAAAAGCCATTATATCTAGGTTCTAAACATTCAAAGTTATCGGGTTTAATGAGACTGTATAATGTCAAGGGAATTATGGGTGGTCTGATAAAGGATTTTCAGCTTTGTTAGAAGCTCTTGCTGATATATTACCAAAAAATAATAATCTACCCAAGTCTATGTATGAGGCAAAAAAAACAATGAAAGTGTTGGGCTTAGATTATGATAAAATACATGCATGTCCAAATGATTGCATTCTTTACAGGAATAAGTTTGCAAATCTTATTGAATGCCCAATTTGTGGACAATCTAGGTGGAAAAGAAAAAATGATGGTTCCAAACAATTGAGAAAAGGGGTTCCTGGGAAGGTGTTATGGTATTTTCCAATTATTCCTAGGTTCAAAAGAATGTTTCATTCACCACAGACAGCTGAAAACTTGATTTGGCATGCAAAAAGAAATTTTCAATTTACGAGCTGTGTTGATGTGGACAATCAGTGACTTCCCAGCATATGGAAACCTATCTGGGTGTACCGTTAAGGGATATTATGCTTGTCCACTTTGTGGGATAGGCACTTGTGCACATTGGTTGCCGCATAGTCGAAAAATGTCTTATATGGGCCACCAACGGTTTCTACCACCTGGTCACTCATTTCAAAAACTAAAAAAAGCTTTCATTGGAAAGAAAGAGTGGGATTCTCCTCCTCAATATTAAAAGGTTAGGAAATATTTAAAATGGTTGAGCATATTCAAACCAAGTTTGGGAAAAGAAAGATCAAAAAGCAAAAAGAAAACGTGATGATGGTGGTGGTGAAGGTGAAGGTGATGAAGACATTTTTCTGAAATTGTATAAAAAGAAATCGATCTTCTTTGATTTAGAGTATTGGAAATATTTGTTAGTTCGTCATTTATTAGATGTGATGCACATTGAAAAAAATGTGTGTGAAAACATCTATGGTACAATACTTCATCAAGCAGGCAAGACAAAGGATGGGATTAATGCTAGAAAAGATCTTGATCACCTCAAGGTTAGGGAAAAACTAGTGCCTGACACAAATAGCAATGTCCTACCTCCAGCACCATACACTTTGAGTAAAAAGAGAAGAAAATGTTTTGTGAAACCTTGCAAGGTATCAAAGTTCCAAATGGGTACTCTTCCAACTTTCGTTATCTTGTTTCAATGGATGATTGTCGGCTTCAAGGACTCAAGTCTCATGATTGTCATACTTTGATGCAACAACTACTCCCTTTGGCAATTCGAAATTGTTTGCCAAAAAATATTAGAAATGCCATAATCAGGTTGTGTTTTTTTTTTAATTCATTGTGCTCTACGGTAATAAATCCTGATAGTCTTCTCCTATTGCAAAAGGAACTTGTTATCACCCTGTGCTTACTTGAACAGTACTTCCTACCCAATTTCTTTGACATCATGATCCATTTGACTGTCCATCTAGTTGAACAAGTTAGGTTATGTGGGCCAATTTTTCTTCTTTGGATGTACCCTTTTGAGAGAGATATGAAAAGACTTAAAGGTTATGTTCGTAACCGCAACCACCCTGAAGGATGTATTGCTGAAAGTTATGTTGCTGAAGAAGCACTTGAATTTTGTGCTGATTACTTTGCAAATTGTGATTCCATTGGACTACCAACTGGTTGTCTTATTGATTTTACAATCGAAAGGCCATTAGGATATGCACACATAAAGGAAGTAGATGCCCATATGTTGAGGCAAGCACACCTTTGTGTTCTAATGAATACCCCTGAAATCCAATCATTAATAGGGTATGTTTGTGTCTAATTTTTTTAATTTATAAGTTATTTGTTTATTAATATTTGTATAACATTTGTGTCACTATAGGGAGCATATTCGATATTTGCAATTAAAATACCCCCGTCAGTCAAAGAAACCTTTGTGGTTGCAAGCTGAACATACTCGCACATTTTGTGATTGGGTTGAAAATAAGGTTTGTAGTGGTAAACACATGTTTATATAATTTTACTCATAAATTGTTCGTATTAAAGTAATTATTGTTCTTTTGTGATTTCAAACAATAGGTAGGAGAAGATAAGGCAAATAATGTGCCAATTGATGATACAATATGGTCGTTGACAAGTAAACTGCGACCAAGTGTGGTAACATATCCCAGCTACCAGATTAATGGTTCAAGTTTTACGACGAAGGATCGGGACAACAACCGTGAAACACAAAATAGTGGTGTTATGGTTGTTGCTAATACTTTGCAAATTTCAAGCTCAAAAGATAAACATCCTCATTCTGGGAACATGAAATTTTATGGGGTCATTGATGAAATTTGGCAACTTGATTATTTGATGTTTAAGAAAACAGTTTTCAAGTGTTCATGGGTGGACGATAGAGGGGTTAATATTGATGATTTAGGGTTTACTGTAGTTGACTTGAATTGGATAGGCTATAAATCTGATTGCTTTATTCTTGCTGGTCATGCAAAGCAAGTATTTTATGTTAAAGACCAGATTGATAATAGAAAATCAATTGTCTGTTCAGTGAAAGAAAAAGTTAGCTATTATTCCAGTGGAGATGGTTGTGATGACATTGATGTATATGCACCATTATCCAACAAACTTCCACTTTGTAATTTGAATGATGATGATGATGTGGGAGAATTCCAGTAGATAAAGATTTGTAATTTTATAATTTCATTAGGCTATGAATATGACAGTTTTGAATTATGTAAGTGGTTTGTTTCTTATATTAAATGACACTTTTTTATTAGATTCGTCTATCTCTTTTATTTATCTTACCTTAAACCATTATTTTGTGTCTCTAATTATGTAAGTGATTTATATATGTACTTATAATATGGATCAGAGAAAGCAGTTTGTTATTAAATGTTATTTAAATGATGTACTTATTTGTTGTTTTCAGTATTGTAGGGATTATAGAGTTATGGCTGAACATGAAGAGATGAATCTTCCAGATCTTGAAGGTAGGCCTTCAAGAAGAAAACAAACCAAGAAGAAAGATTTGCAAAAGGATGGGGATAAAATAGTGGTTGAGTACAATATATACGGAGTTCCTATTGGATAAGGAAGAAATGAGCTGAGAAATTACATAGGAGTTATCGTTCGGGAAACAATTTCGATTACATATGATGATTGGAGGCGTGTGCCCTTAGAGGTGAAGGAGTTCCTATGGCAACATTTTCAGGTTGATATTTTCTTACAATGACAACTATATTGTTAAATATTTATAGTGCTAATATTTTCTTATTGCGTATAGAAAAAATTTGCTTTGAGTTTAAAGATGAAAGGACAAGTGCTAAAGTTGATGGGAGTTTCTTTAAGGAACTTCAGGAGTGAGTTGGCAAATGAATTTATCATACCTAACAAGAATGACATGAAATCACTTAGGTCACCTCCAATTGAGTATCCAAGCATAAAAGATGGCGATTGGAAGTTGTTTGTAAATAAAGTTTTGTCAGCAGAATTTCAGGTGCGTTTAAAGTTGATTGTGTGTATATGATTAAGTATTTATTAAAATATTTTATCTTTGTGTAGGTAAAAAGTCAACAAGCCAAAGAGAAGAGGGCGAAAAATACCTACAATCATCACTTGGGAAGCACATGATACAGTGGCATGTTATATAGACATGTATGTATTTTTATTTTTAAATTATTATTTATTATTTTCTGGAATCATAACTGATTTACAACCTGGCACAGAAATTGAAAACTGAAACATCCGAAAATGAAATTGATCGGAGTGATGCTTGGATAAAGGCAAGAAAAGATAAGGATGGCAATCTACAACCTGCAGTGGCTGCGATAGAGATGAAAATAGTAAATGAACCATAACTCTTAATAGCTGATATAGAAGCATGTTTAATTTCTTACTTGTATTTTTCTGTTTTTTTAGAGTGATCTTAAGAGCCAAGTTGAAGAAGGTTCTTTTCATTCTCAAGGCCCGAAAGATATTTTGACTGAGGCTATTCAGAAGCAACCTAATGGATCTAGAGTGCAAGGAATAGGTCAATTTATCACTCCATCCATGTACTTTCAAATTCCTGAATCTTCAGAGTTTGCAATGGAAAGGAAGAAGTATCAGGAGAGCTTTCAATTTATGACAGCGCAACTTGAGTATATGAATGCAAGGCTGAACGCCTACAACAACACTGAAGTAGGTAGTTCTAACTTTCCCAAGGCAAAATCTTCAAGTGGCGCTTGCTCAGAGCTTGAACGTTCCCCGAGCATACTTGGAAAAAGAAAGGTTAATACATTTGGCGTCTTTTTTAATATCTTCATATATATGTATTATTAAATACTAATAATGAATTAATCCTACAGGTTCAGTTAGTTGTGGGTAAAACTTCACCAAAGTCTGTGAAGAGCAAAATATTGGAGGATCCTATTAAAGTTGGTGTGCCAAATGATGATCAAAAAGAACAAAACATTGAAGCAACTTCAAGAATAACTCCAACGAAACCTAAATTGACTCCAAGAAGATCTCCGAGGTTAACTCCTGCAGTAAAGGAACCAAAAAATGAAGTAGTTGTGAAAAAACAAATTGCAAGAAAGCTGGTTCTTAAAAAGAACACGAGGGCAGCTGCACAAACAAGAAAACAAGATAAGAGTCCATACATGCAAATGTTTTTTATGCTTGTTAAGAGCTGTTTTCCGAATTTGATAAAAATTGATTATGACATACCAATTTTTGGTATTACTTGGAAGTCATACTTAGACAAAGCAATTTGCGAAGAAATCATGGATTTTAAGGAGGTCTCAAACTGTGCTATTAACATATGGATCAAGTATGTTTTCTTTTACCTCTTTCTTCATTTGTTCTAAATGTTTTATAAATATTTACTTTGTTTTATGTTTATCTTGTCTTAGGCACTTATACGATGAGATGGATAAAACTGAAACTGCCAAACCAGTTCAGTTTGGAAATTTTGAGATGATACGTCCATCAAAGGTTGCTTTGAAAGAAGGACCTCAATACATTTCAAAACTGTTAGGTATGATAGAGTTGGGGCAAATCATATTGATCCCATACAACCCAAGGTAATAATTTTTTAATTTTTTTAGTATTCAATTTCAAGTTATGTAATCCAGATTTTTATTACCCTTTCTTTCTTATTTAGCTTTCACTGGGTGCTTCTTGCAATTGACATAGTACGACGCACGATATATTATCTGGATCCTAAGGGGAATAATCCTACTGATGAGTTGATGCAAATTGTTAATCAGTTAAGTTATAGTTGTTTTCTCTTATTTTAACATTGGGTTTATTGTTGCATTATTTATATGATATCCAATTATAATTTTTTGTAGGGGAATTAGAGTGTATCAATCTTTACATTCTAATAATAAGAGCGGTAGTGTGACTTGGGTATCTGTGAAGGTACAAGTTATGATATATATATATATTTTTTTGTGATATGCAACAATGAGAATATTTAGAATATGTCTAAATGAACTAATATTGATATGATAATTCTTTTTTATAGTGTCCAATGCAGCCTGGAAGTTTTGAATGCGGTTATTATGTGATGAAATACATGCAGCAAATTGTAACAAATGTGAACATTCTAAAAGACAATGTAAGTTAACAATAGTTAAGTTTTATCACTAGTCAATTAAGATATCTTATTGTTTAAAATTCTAACTTATAAATATTTTAAAGTTCAAGGGGATTAATGAGTACACTCTGGAAGATATAACGCAACTCCGTGATGATTGGGCAATATATGTTGCACATATAATCACACAGTATAATGAAGAGGTAATTACAAGGACATGTTTTACAGAGGTGATTATTACTTCCTATTTTTTCACTTTAATTCATGACATATTGGGAAATCTTCTATTCTTGCAGAATACAAATGACAAGGACAACATAGCTATTGTTCGTTGAGACTGAAAGTTAAAACATCATGATGTAAAATATTCTTTAACAGTGTCTCGATGTTCTCTATGTCAGACATGAACTTGGAGATAGTTTTTTACCTGATGAAGTTTTGCCATGTTTTTATTTGGATGTATTTAATGTTTTTATTTATGAAGATATCGATTTTTTTTGGAAGTCCATCTAATTCTTAACATTTGGTTTATAATTTCAGATTTTGTGCCAGATATCATATTGTTGGGGGATTGTTGCAGGCTTCTCAACAAGTATCATGAATTTTGGTGGGGGCATGACATTTTGATGGGACTTTAAGAGTAGTTTTTGAAATATATATATTTAATTTAAAGATTGTCTATGGAGTTTTTGTATTCATCATGTGATACTGTTGAATTGATTAATACGATTAATCTATTATATTGCGAATTTTATATAAATGTAATTTTTTAGTTTTTTATTTCATTGAGTTTGTATATATATATATTTTATGATTAATTTAATTACAAAAAATAAGAAATATAATTGTGAAATAATACGATTTTTAAATTTTAAAAGATATTGACGGATATTGATACTATAGTACAATAATTACTACTGACCTAAAATCAAATATATGCGATGTACTGATACTGCAGTAACAAAATTTACTGACACTTTAGTATCACTAAATACTGATGATATAGTGTCAATAATTTACTGACACTAAAATAGTGTGAGAGATTACTGATACCATAGTGTCAATAATTTTCTGATACTACAGTATTAACGTTTACTGACACTAAGAATCACTGACACTAGAAACTAGTGTCAGTGATTTCTGGCTGCGGCAACACTGACACATTTATATAGTGTCAGTAAAACCCTTTACTGACACTAATTTAGTATCAGTAAAAGCCTTTTTTCTTGTAGTGATAGGCATTCCTATACATTTTGTAGTTATACTGAACTTTACCATCCAAAATACATCATCATTACATCATCATATTACGCGTCTCTGTCATTATTTATCTAGTATCTTTTCTATTGTCATCTTACCTCGATAGTCCCACCTCCAAATATTTTACTTGCTATCTTTTACGTCTTCTTTCCTGCTCTAATTTTTACATGGAACTTCTGTGGTCTATGTCTCTGTTTCCTTATCCAAAAGATATCTTCTTTTACATATTCCTAGTTATATCTAACACTGATACTTTTATATTCCTGTTGTTGCTTGATTATTACTTTATCTTTTCATTTCTATATTAGACAACTTCTTTCTTCAAAATTTTACTTAGAGCTATCTTCTTCTTCTATTTTGCTCTTATACTAAGTTTGAAGATTTTATGTTTCGATCTTCTTTCACAACACACTCTCTTGTTTCTGGGAATATCTTAAGGTGATCATCGAGGTCCATCCTCACTACTATTGTCTAACGAGAGCTGGGAGGGTTGGGTCGGTCCTTAAGTCGTTTTCGATTGTGGTAGTCTCACAAGCTATGCATGTTGTAGTTGCACATGCTGCTCATTTATAATCCTGGGATTCCTTATTTACACATCTGATATTGAGCTCCTAAACTACTTATTATTCTTCTTACATTACTTATTATTCTCTAGAAAAGTCTACAGGCTTCAAGTATACTATTCCTCATAGGCCAAGACTTTTGAGTGCTAGATTGGGCTTGTTGGGTTTTATCAACATTTGAGTGACTAAGATGCTAGATTGGGCTCTTAGGTAGAAATGGGAATTCCTTTTTACTCCTTATTTCGTAACAGTGCAGATGGACTGGGAAAATGACCATATTTGATCGAGTTCTATTTGATTTTTGGGAAAATATTCAACATAACAATTATAGATTTTCATCTTAGCTTTCCGGCCATATGTTATTCATAAATATCGAAGATCATATGAAAAAGGTACAACCGAAATACCACGGGTTGTTTGGATTTAATCTTGGAATGAATATGTATCGGAACCGCGAGGAATTTGCTTAATGTCCAAAAAATCATTCCATGAAGGTGTATGTATTCGAACCTGATTTATATCATGTATCATGTGTCCCATAACATAACATTAATTAAGACTATCAGGGTTTTAAACTAACTCAAGCCCTACTGTTTTACGCGAATAATCACTGCTTGCTTATGCAAGATGTCCAGTTACTAAGTAAAAGTTTGGTTAGTTTTCTTTCTTTTTTTGAATAAAATCATAAATTTCATTGTCTTTAGGTGCTACCTCCAACAAACTAGAAAAGTGAATATTACAAAATTTTCACTTACAACCCTGATTATATGGTACCGTGTATGTTGATAATACCTGTCAAATGCACATATGAAGATCAAATTTAATCAATATTATGGAGAATTAACAAATTTAAATGATGAAAAAGAAATGAATAAATATAACTTGTTACGAAATATATTGAGATGAGTTTCAGGATCGAAAATTCCTTACACTGCCATATCTGAACAACTATTCCACTTGATTAGTAAAAAATTTATTGTTGATTTGTGTGTAATTATTTTTTGAATAAAAATCAACATATTTTTTACAAACAAAACAACAAATATTTAAAAAAAAAAAAAAAAAAAAAAACACAATTTTTTTTTTTTACAAAACGGAAAATAAAAAAACAAAAATTATCTAGTTAATTATCCTATCCCCCAACAAAATTGAGACATTGTCCCCAATGTCTGAATAAGAAAAAGTTAAGTTTAGAAGACATCACCAGTTGTTAGTGTGGAAAAGACAATTGACTCAAAAATATTACTATTTAACCCAAAATATTAGAGATTAAAATTCAATTCCACTCTACGCTTTTTGCTACGATCGTTATCTAACCAGTCCAACTTGGAAAAAATTGGGTTGATTTTTGGTTTATAGGCTAACAATTGGTTGATTAATTCAGCAGCTTTTCCGATAGTAAGAACAATATCTTTTGTCAATTTTGAAATGAACCCAAGTCTTTTAATATCTTTAAGAAATTCTAAAAGAAAATCGTAAAATTGATCTACATTAAGTAATCCAATGGGTTTTTAGTGAAAGTTCAAATTTACCCACGACACAATTATAAATATTTCATCCGGTGTGCCTAGCCCACCTGATAATATAATAAAAACGTCAGCATGATTAATCATTTCAGTGAGTCTTTTAGACATACCTGAGACAATGTATTCTTCTCCATTTGATTTTTTGTGAGATTTCCACCTGCGAAAATTTTTGGAATGATTCCTAAAACTTGACTGCAACCTTCTTGCAACATCTTTGAAACACATCCCATCAATCCAAGATTTTCACAACCATATAATAAGTGCATGTTTCTTTCCGCTATAACTCTACTCAATTCTTTTATACCCTCGATAAATTCTGGTTTAGTACTAGAGCTAGATCCATAAATACATATATACTAATGGGTGAACCTCCGTAACACCTTCGCAATGTTCACAAGTGTGCTAGCACTTGATTTCATCAAATGAAAATCACTCATTGGCCTCCCAAACTCACGCCAAAACTGGTCAGAAAACCAGTGAAGAAAACCTCCAAAGTGGCGTGAAAAGAGAAGAAGAGAAGTGAGAGAGAAAGATGAAAAAGTGTAATGACTTGTAAGTATTTACCAAATAAAATACCTTATATATTTTCCTTGAAAATAATATTAAAACAACTACCAAAACCTTTATTCAAAATAAAGTAAATGGTAAATGTCTATCACATGTCACTATTCCACCAACTTGCATCACTATTCACAAGTCACTTTAATAAAGTGATGTGATGTGTGTCATTCCATCAATCAATCAATCAAGTCAATCAATCAATCAATCACTCAAAGTGACTTTTGATTTGACGCTTGATGTGACGATTGATTTGACGCTTGATGTGACTTGCGTCGCCGCACTCGAATTCGAAATACGAATGCGCTCGCAATCACACTCAAGCTCGGGTTTGTTAATTTCAAATTAACGATTTTTCTGTCGCGTCGTAATTAAATGATTCCGCCTAGCGATTTCACTATTCACGTCGCTAACGAATTAATTCTAAATTAATTCGTTCGCCCGAATTAAAATCTAATTTTAATTCCGCGTCGAAATCTAATTTCTTTTAATATATCGAATATATTAATTTATTGATTAATTCCGAATTAATCGTTCTCTCTCTTTAGACGATATTTTATCCGAGATAAAATATCTCCGTAATTAATCCCAGATTAATTTTCTCTTTCTTCTATTTAATCCCAAATTATTAATGAGTGCGAGTTATGTGTCATCGGTGCATTATCGGGAAGCGACCCATGAGATCTCCGGAAAAGTTGGCTATAAATACGGTCGTCGGTGTAATCGAATCACGTACGTACCAAGTACTACGTTCTACCGATTTACGAGACAAGGTCAATTCCTAGCAAAGCACCAAGTCAACCCAATTCTCCGGACATATCCTTTTAAGAATATTTAGATCTATATCAAGCGTAGTATACAATCGTATTGTGCGTATCGGCCCAGTATCGGATAGTCACGTGCTAGGGCTGGGGCTGGATTAGTGTCTGCCCCGTCCGAAACACATATCGGATGTCTGGTAACTAGTCTCTATAATCGGATATTCATGACCTGGTCATAATATCACGATTGGATGCGCATCACTTAAGAGCACTAATACCGTATCCCGCGTGACATCATCTCCAATATGACTGAAGTGACACTTCCGTCTTGACATCACACCCAATACTCTACGACTCTCTGATAAACCCAGAAGTGGTGAACACAGAACCGGTCAAAGCCCCCAACCACCAAAACCAAAGTTTATCGATTATCGTAAGTATTAGCGATGCAAGTCTCAGGTTAAGACTATACACACCTACCTTGATTTCGGCCTCCCATAGACACCTAGTCATAATACCAATGGGATTCCGAGGGGTCTATCCAGAGCGAAGCTGTTTCCCGTACCATCGGTGAAACACGACCTCCTATCACACTTGCATAAGTCTCCAACACTTATATATATGAGAACTATGTCGTTGTGCCCTCAAAACGCACACAAGTGTAATACTAGCCTATTCCGTATTATCGATGTCCAGTCTCGATAATACTACGGCTAGGGATATTTAATGATTAATCCTTCGTGGACTGATACTGTCTCATATCATCTCAATCCAGGAACTAATCATAGGGACCTCTCTTCATTTATATATCTATGGTGATCTAATCACAAATGATGAGAGTGCAATATCCTTATTACATAGTTAATTTGCTACAACAACACAATGATCTGTGCAAATAGTGATGCTATGGGTCATATTATCCAACAAATAGTACCTATATAATGATAATTGTGAGATGAATAGTAAAATAGATGGTGAAAGTAAAAAAGTTTAGATACTGTCTACAAAATTAAAGTAAAAGATTACTGGTAGCTATGATTGTGGTTCACATCTTCCTTTAGTTTTACGTCCAGTAACAACTTGAATGCCCTCTATGGGTTTGGGATATGCTTCCTATCCAATTTTCTTATAAATTGGCAAATATGGTCTTTTGCAGTCAAATTCTCGAGACTTTATTGTCCTCTTTCTTTTTGAAATTATGTATGTAAGTTGCGAATCAATCTATCAAATCTATAAGGATGTGTCTCAAGAGTCAACAATATATTATCTAATTACTCCTTACTAAAGTCATCTCTAATGGATTGAATTTTTTCTTCGCGATTATTAGACATCATTCCTAAATAACGACAATGAGTGTTGCACATCAAACGTGCGTATTTATAAGAAACACCTAATTGTTTAGCTCTTTGTTTCTTAGCATAGGTACTATAAAGGTTTAATATTTTCTTAGGTGGTCGACGTGTCCTGACGTTATCTTTGAAATGTATTCTGCATGTGCATTTTAAAGGATTAATGTCTTTTATATATTTTAAAGTCCATTCAATTCTTTGTTTATGTTCTCTCAACGTATTTAACAATTTACCTTCTTGATCGCTTGTAAGAGAAGAAGAAATTACCGCATGGTAAGTTTGTTTATCTCTAAAAAATAGTATATTTCAATCCTTTAAACAAAGTCTTTAATTCTAATTTGGGTGCTTCTTCATGTTTCGTTTCATCATGTGTTCTTAGTTCCTCAAAATTTTATTTCTCTTCATCGTCTTATAGTACCTGTGTAGAATCAAGTAAACAAAAATCAATAGAAAAATCTTAATCTATTTACATACTTGATTCAAGAAAATTAACTGTAGAAATTTCAATGAGTTCAGATTCACTCTCCTGAATATGTTCTTCCAAAATTGGTTCAATTACTTCCATGTTTTCATTTTCACAGTTCCCATCTGTAACATCCCTCTCCCGGAGATGCTACCGGTAAGGAATAGGACAATATATCCCCCTGAGCCTATACTATGATCATACTACTAAACTCATCACAAACACAAACTTACACAGCGGTACTATTGTCCAACTCAAAAATATGAAATGCATTGTAACATTCATAACTCTGTACTCAGTAGAACTTCTTTTAAAACTCTTGACACTTTAACTTATTACACATATATAATCTCTACCGCACATTATGCATGATGACTTTACTTGACTCAACCTGAACTATAACTCTATACTTGATCTATAAGACCCAACACCGTAGTAACTGCAATCAGTATCCATCCTCCCGAGCTCATCCTCTGGATAATCTGTAAAATAAAGAAACTAAGAGTCGGGGGTTAGATCGTTTGAATGATCTACTTAGTGAATAGTTTTAAAACTGAAACTGAAATGCTTTGTAAAATATTCATTTTACTGAAATCAAAGTCATCTCAAGAAAAAATGGATCTTTTCTGAAAACTTTTTCTTTTTTGAAAATAGTGCTCTTTCTGGAGAACATTTCTGAAAATATTTTCTGACTGAAAAACTCTAATCTTTTCTGAAAATCAAATCTCTAAAAATATTATCACTGAAAATCTTTTTCTGAAAATCTGCTTTTGGAAATCTAGTTCTGAAAACCTGTATCTGAAAAATATGTCTCTGTGAATCTGGACGTTAGAGGGAATTACGTCTCACTATCCCCACATACATCTAAACTAGTGGTTTTGGGGGTTATGTCTCACCGTCCCCACATACGTCAATTCCATATATGTACCAAGTTACAACTGAGGTGGGTTTTTCTCACATGCCTTTGAAAATCATAAAACGTATGCTTTTAAATAAATCTTTCTGAAAACATTTTCAATCATAAAATAATTATAAACATCTTGGCTAACACCCTAAAACATTTAAAAGTAAGTCTCAAATCAAAAACATATATGTAAACAAAACTTAAGAAAATAGTTTACTCACTAATTTGGAGTGCAATTAGCATTACTTCACTTCACGGAATGAATTTACGGTCTCTGTGATGATCTATAATTGGTAAACTTAATGGGAATTTAAGTCGTCAAATACGCTTGGGACTATTATCACTATATGACGTTCTATGCTTGTGGCATAATCTATATATATTACATATATATAGGCTGATACGAGACCTTTAAGGTGGCCTCTAATATTCTAGGATGAAATGGGGATGGATACATCGATTTTGAATGAAAATAAACACGTATTACGATGCAAATCATCGCACATCATGACGCCCACTTGGGTAAGGTCGAGGTAGAGAGAAACTCTCGTTGCGCGTCATGACACTAGATGTTAGGCATCGCGACTCCCATAAAAATAGAACCAAGACAGAGCTTCCCTTGTTCTGTGACTCTGAGAGTTGAGCATCGTGACACTCAAGCAATAAAACTTAGAAAGAAGGCACCTTCTTATTTCGCATCATGATACTGGCCCATTGGCGTCGCGATGCTCAACTAATTTCATGTCCAAGCACGACTCTTCAATATGACAATGCTCAAAACTCCAATCCATACATAAGCTAGAACATTTATAAGTATCCAATTCATCATCATCCTAAATTTTTAACATCCTCATATAATCAAATCTTATAGTCCTTTACTTAATTCATCAACTAGTATAACATAACGTAAGGGTTGCTTTCAATCATTATTTTATTAATGTAAAAACCACCCAAATGACATTAACTTCAAACTAATAATATACAACAATCATCAAAACCTTAAAACTCAATGTATAAAGATTTGGGTCAATCTTTACTCACATTAAATCATGTTTCTTCCTCTTCTTTGGAGTCCATAAGCCTTCCTTAATCCTCTCTAAACTTGGGTTTGTGTTGGAGTTCCCTCCATTCTTCTTCCAAGAATTTTATAGGATTAAAATTCTCTCACTCTCTCATTTTCCCTCTTCATTCTTCCTTCTTCTCTCTCTCATGTTATCTCCTCTTTTCTTTCTCTTTTGGATGAATTAATAGTGATTGATTTTTTTTATACTAGGGGCTAATTGCTCACAATTCTTTTTTTAATTTGTTTGGTTCTTTCTAGAGGATTTTAAGGACTTAGTAGATATTTTAGGGCTATTGGGCTATTAGACCAAATTGAGAAGGTAATATGCTCATTGCTCAAAATGGAAATTTTTTTCTTTTTACTCTTCATTCATGTCATAGTGCAAATATCCTGGAGAAATGACCAAATTAGTTCTAATTCTGCTCAAATTTTGGAACTATGTCCAACAGTAAAGATATAGATCTTCATTTTAGCTTTCTGATGATATAAAATTCATAAATATTGGAGATGGTATGAAAATAATATGCCCCAAATAATAAGGGCTATTCGGAATATGATGAAAGCCAAATTTGGCATCGGAACTACAAGGAGTTTGCTAAATGTCCAAAAAGTCATTTCATTGGCATATACATGTTTTAACATGATTTGTATCATTTATCAAGCGTCTCATAACATAGTAATCATTGGGATTACTGAGTGTTACACCATTATATGGTTGCTTGCAAATGTTAAAAACATTAAGCTCCAACATCATATTGCCAAAGGATAAATTTGTGATTCTATTCCTCCAGTTAACTAAAGCATTAACTATTGCTAAGAGTGGACGACCAATTATTATAGGAATTAGCTTTTAACAATCTGCTGCAGGTTGTATTTCTAAGACAATAAAATCCGAATGATATATGAATTTATCATTTTGTAATAACACATTTTCTACAATTCCTTTCGATACCTTAACTGATCTATAACTAAGTAAACGAGTAGTTGAAGTTGGTTTTAACTAGTCAATATTAAGTTGTTGGTAAACCGAAAATGGAAGAAAATTAACACTAGCTCCAAGATCAAGTAATACATGTTCAACATTGTGATTTCCAATAATACATGAAATAGTTGGACAACTAGTGTCTTTGTATTTCAATATATTATTGGTTGAGAGAATGGAAATTACTTGTATAGCTAGAAAAGCTTTTTTCTTACTTGTTGTTTTCTTTTAACGGTGCACAAGTCTTTCCAAAATTTGGCATAAGATGGTATCTGTTTGATGCAATCTAACAAAGGAATATTGACATTCACCTGTTTGAATATTTCATATATTTTTGTTGAATGGTTCAATTTCTTTATTTTCAATGCTTGAGGAAATGGAGGTGCATTAGAAAAATAGTTATCATCAATGATAGGTAATGGTTTATCAACCTTTCTTTACAATCCAAATCTAACATATTTTCAACTTGATAAGGTTCAAGAATAGGTATATGGATGACCCTACCACTGCGGAGACTAATAATAAATTTGACTTGGCCTATTTGTTGACTACTAGAACTATGCTCGGGGGAATTTTAATGACTCTTAGGATGTGGCTGTAGTTATGCATGAAACTTTCCTTTCTCATTAATGGTCAATACAGATGTGATTTTGGAAAAAGTATCTCTCAGATCAATCAATATTTTCACATTTTAATTATTGAAGGCTTAATGTTTCTCAATGAATATATGTAAGGTATCCTCTAGGGTTTTCCTATGCGGTGGGACGTATGGTGCTTAATTCTGAAAATTTTGGAAATTCTGATATACCTAGGAAGGTTGTTGCGATAGTTGTACTTAGTTATCATTCCTCTGGTTGAAGTTTGGATGGTTTCTCCAACCAAAATTATAGGTTGGGAGTATAGGTTTGGATTTGGCATAGTGAAAGAGTTTATTGAACTGTCTTAGTCATGGAGATACTCTTTCAGGGCTGACAAGGTTGGTTAAACTTGTGTGACATGTTCATTTAAATTATATAATGACATGTGACTTCTTTAATTGACTTGACATGATCACTTTTCCTCATTTTTAATGTCTCAATTTTTTTAGCTAGAGATGCATATTTAGCATTAAGGTCATGGTTTTCATTAAAGTTAAATATACCTCTACCAGATGACTGTGGTATTATAGATGACTTATAAGTGTCAACTATGTCTCATTGTTGTGTATTCTCTGCTATATTTCTAGGCAATCTAGTACGTCTTCGGGATTTTTATCTCTAAACTCACCATTACACATTAAACTCATGATGTGGATAATCATTGAGGTGTCAAACCCTCGTAGAAGTAAGAAACAAGCCTCAATGTTTCAAACCCGTGATGTAGATAAACATTCAACATCTCTTTAAATCTCTCATAAAATTGGTAAATTTTTCCCCCGAGTCTTGTGTGAAAGTTGTGATTCTCCTCTTAAAGGAGTCTGTTCTATGAGGGGGAAAGAACTTTTTCAGAAATTGCTCTTGTAAATCATCATATGTTCTGATGGATACTGACCTAAGGCTCAATACCCAAATTTTAGCTTTAATCCTTTAAAGTAAAGGGAAAAAACTTGAGTCGAATTATATTCATGCTGTAATTTAGATCTGTGCAAGTATGTAATACCTCTTCAAATTCCCTTGAGTTTTAATAAGGATTTTCTGATTCTAGAGCGTGGAATATGGGTAAAAGTTGGATGACATCTGGTTTAAAATTGAAACATCATGCATCTGTGGGGAAAGTAATGCAAGATGGTTATCCTATTCTAGTGGGATTCATGAATTCTTTTACTGTCCTATGATGATTAAGATCGCCATATGAAGACTCATGTTCTACTTGATCAACTAGATTTTCATCTTGGTCATATGGGTTTTTATTTCGGTTCTAGAGAATCTTGACTGACGATGAAGGTGATGGAAACTCTCTATTTTATCTATCGCTAGATGATCAAGACCAATGTCTCATGTAACCTAAATGCAGACTATATGCTAAAATTTAAATATACAAATTCAATAATTACAAAAAAAAAAAAAAATAAAAAAAAATTAAACAAGTGAAAAAAATGTAATTAAAATAAATGACAAAATAAGAAAAAATTTGGTGATTAGATTCTAAAAACCTCATCTGATTCTTGTCAATTCAGATTTCAATTGAAATTATCGTCTAGCAATCTCAATTTCTCGAATTAGGTTCTCATAAAAAGTTATGTAAGAATCTCTAGATGAGGATGGTTCAAGAAATTCTTTGACAAAATACAAGTTCCATTATGTGAGATGTCTAGATTAAGGATTCATTTAATATCAATCATAACATCTTGGATCTACACAAATGTAAGAAAAAATATAAGATGCAGAAAAAACAAAAAACAAAAAATAAAAATAAAAATATAAAGAAAAGAAAGGAAAAATTACAATGATGTTAAATTATTATTATATCCACTAAATTATACTCACCGGAAATAGCGCTAAAAACTTGACACACTCACAAAGTGTTTCTTTACTCCCAAGTATAAGAGTGTCGAAGTAACAAAATAACCTGATAGTTCCGGGGTTGATCCACATGAAATAAATCTAATAAGATAAAATAGTAATTTGAGTGAAAAGAAAAAGGTGAATTGTTTGAAGTGATGGGCCATTTTAAATTGAACTATAAAAATAAATTAGAATTATGAGGCTAAGAGATCCACTCTTAATATTTCAAATATAGAGAAATCTTATTTTTTATAATATATAAATTGTCATTATTACCCAGTTAATTTACTTCAGAAATTAATTATGTCAAACATATAAAACCAACCATAAAGGCGGTGATAATATCTGTCTATACAAATCAAGTTAATTACTCAGTTATGCCAAATAAATAAAACCAGTCATAAAGGTGAGAACAAAGTTTGTCAATAATTATTCCAGATTTAAATTAAAAGTTAGTTTTCAGATTATAATTCATATATTATAATATAAGTAAGATTAATTTATATTCTCATTTTTAGAGTTTCACTCTTAACCCGAGTAAGATGGAATTAACTAGTCTTGATTTGAATAAAAACTTGCGTAATTTTATTACTGAAAGAAAAAAGTTTACAAGAAAAAAAAAACACACAAGACACTTCTTTCAAATTCTTCAAGAGAGAAAATGAAAGAAACATGAAGAAAATGAGAGGTGAGCACCTCTATTTATAGTAGAAGTGTTCATCTCTCAATTATTAATTACAACTTTCCAAATCAAATACAAACAATAAACTTTTACTAATTTACTTTTTTTTTTTGAATTTTGTTGATCATTTTGCAAACATTACATTTAAACTTTTATTTTTTTACTTTATTTTCTAAAAATTAAAATTATATGCAAAACATATTGGTTTCTTCATAAAATTCTGACCTTGAAAATATCAGAACTAGAAAATCTTGAATAAAGTTGTAGATATTTGAGTCTTCTTTTATCTGGAATTAGAATCACATAAATCTGATATCAGAGTAAAATATTATAGCTAAAATACGAAACTTGCGCTAAGTTGAAATTTCTGAAATTGTACGCTGTTAGAATGCCCTTTCAAGTTTCTGGCCTCCAAAATCCAAACGTCAGATCTATTTTTCTAGTTATGTATCCAAGATATTATTTCACCTATATAAGAAATAAAAATCAGAAACGACCATTAGTTTTTACTACTACATATAGTGATATTGTTATGTATGGGACGAAGGTACATAAAATAAATTATATGAGTCTCAAATATATTCATGGAATGAATTTGGGGACAATCGGTAAATTCCTCGAAGTCCTGATGCGAAATTGTACAGTGTTCCCTTTGGATAGCCCGTGGTATTTAAGGCGTAACCTTTTCATATGAATTTTATTTCTTCAGAAAGCTGAGATCGAGACCTACAACTTCCCCATTGAACATTGGTCAAAAAACACAAGTCAAAATCATGATGAATAGTAATTTCAGACCCAAATGTAAAAATCTCAATTTTTCTCCAAACTTCCACACTCTTCTCCAAATTTCCAAATATCAAATGACCACACTATATAAAGGGTTTACTATTCACTAATTTTTAAAAAAAATCAAAAATAAAATGAAAAGAAAAGAAGAAGAAGCTGAGAGGAAGAAAGAGAGAAATAGAGGAGAAGAAGAAGAAGAAGAAGAAGCAAAAGAGAAAAGATGAGCATCAATGAAGGCTTGAAGTATGAAGAAAACCCAAGAAAATGAAGGTAAGAAAACGCGACCCAAATCTTGGCTTGTTTAATTTGGAAGTATAACGGTAGATTAGAAATGATGGCATGTTAGGGGTTGCATTTTGATGGTTTATAAGTAAAGGATGAATTATAGAGTTAAGTGTTTGAGTTTTAAGAGTTTACAGCTTGATTTAAGAATAATGAATTTGTGATTAAATGAGTAGTTAATGATGATAAAATGGTAGTTTAAAATGTGTAGAGTTGATATAAAGTGATGGATGGTGTATTGGATTAATTACTTATGCATCAGGGGTGCATTTGGGAAAAAATCACATAAAGAAAGAAATGCAGAAACCTGGGAATCAGGTCTGTGTGGCGAAGCAGGAAGAGCACGTGTCGTGATGCATGCTGGAATTCATAGAAATCTTCTAGATGATGCACGTCGTGAAGCGCAAGACCTTTTCATCGAGACGCGAAGAAAGAAATTCAATTTCCACCATAGCATGTTAGAGGTCACCCTATGTGTCTCGTATCAGTCCGTAATTACATAGTATATCATGATATAAGATAATACACTTTGAAATGATATAAGTATTGAAGTGGACGAATTTAGTTTATTACAGAATATGTTCCCCAACCCAGTTCTAACCAAGATTGTCAGTTTTAGATTATCGCAGGAACCAGAATTCCTTCAGTGAGCGAGTAATGCCGGCCAGATTCCAAAATAGTGAGTGGACACTCTTTCCTTAAATTGATTTTTAATTTTATTTATTAAGTTTTGATATCAGATTTACTTTCCCACTTTAGGGCGTTGGAATACTTTATTATTAAAATTATTTCATAAATAGTTATGATTTGATTCTTGAGTAAGAAATAAATATTTTCAGAAAATATTTGATACAGTTCTGAGATTTAAAACATGAGTTTTATATTTTTCGGGGCATGGGGAAAAAACCACCCCAGTATGTAACTTATACAGAGACGTAATTGACGGATAGAGACATGTGCACATGTAGAGGACTGGGGGAAAGTGATACGTAACACCCCCAGATCCTAGAGCAGGGCTAGGGGGACGGCGATACGTAACGCCCCTCGACCCTATTTTCAGAGCTTGGGTGGTAGCATAGATCCACACCCCTAGTTCTAGTTTGTGGCTTGGGGGACGACGATATGTAACGCCTCAAGACCACCAGTTTTAGAGACAGTAGTGGCATGCTTTAGAGGGACAACGATATATGACGCCCCAAAGTCATGGATTTGCACTGCTGGTTACAATTAGGCGTATGAGGGAACGGTGATACGTAACGCCCTCATACGTCAAGGTTTTCATATACAAAGCAGCTCACAGTTATCAAATTTTCAGAATTGCAGTTTTCAGAAACCAGATTTTAGAAATAGCCTTCAGAAACCCGTAATTCAAAAGCAGTTTTCAGAAAAAAAAAATTTTATTAAAGAGATTTCATATGAAGTGATTTTCTGAAATTTTAGTTTTAAAAACTAATATTTTGATTTGAGTATTTCAATTTTCTGACCACTCAATTAGATCGAATAGCGATCTACCCCCCTCCACCCCACTCCCAGTTTTCTATGGTTGCAGGTTTTCTTGGAGAACGAGCTCGGAATGACGGATACTGATGCAGTCACTAGGGTTGGAATCCACCAGTTCAGAGTCAGAGAGCATAAGAGTCTAGTTAGAATCAAAGTAAAGTTGCATGCATACATTAGTGTTGTATAAGTCATTATAAGTGTCCATAAGTGTTGTAAAGAGAAGTATATTTGAGTACACAGTTATGAGAAATAAAAGCATTTTATGTTGTCGAGTTGAGCTATGGTCCATGTACATGACTTTGCATTTAGATGGTTGAGTAGTGAAGAATATAGTCAGGAAGTTAGAGGCTTAGGGCGATAAGTCATTTGTGAAATAAAAACATCTGATGATTTCATTTTTAATTTATTTTTTATTTTTCAATATTTTTTTGAAGTTTTTATTGATGATTTTGTGTGATAAAAGATAATGATTCCATTATAAATGGTAAAAAGAGTAACAATATGCTTAAATTTGAAATAACTATTCTTGGAATAATACACTAATATCCTTATTTATTACATTTTCTAAAAATCTCAAAATTATTTAGGATTTTTTAGTCATAAATTAATGATTTTTGGAGGATCATAATAGATGAGTATTGTATTTTTTCATCTTCAATCATATGAAATGTAAACTTAACCCTTCTCGATTAATTTAAATTAACACTAAAAACAATTTATCAAGTATAAGTAGCTTGTATTAGGAATGACAAAAGAATTTCTGAATCCTGATTAAGATTTAGAATTTTACATATCATATTCGATATAATTTTTAAACCTTAAATAAAAAAAAATTAGATCGAGATTTAAGAATTTTTTTTATTCCGAATCCCTAATCGAAATGAAATTAGATTTGAAAAATCAGAATGTGTTCCTGGAGTGTGATCTCAAACTTGCACCCAAAAATCAATATGGCTGTAGCATGATATTTTTAGCACAGACCTATTGGAGAGTGCCAGAACATTGAGAGCATAACTTTTATGATGAGCAAGCATGGAAATAAGATCAGACTTGTAATGCATATAGCTTGGTCTTTCTTCTGGTGAACATGACGTACGTGTACGCAACATATATAATTCATAATCTCTATAGTTGAAATAGACTACAATGACTTTGCACTTCCGTATTGGTCTTCGATATTCCAAACCATTTAGCCTCGTTCTGTGGTTCAAATTGTCTTTTGGTTTATGCACATTCTTAGAAATCTGGGAAGCAATAATGTATGATCTTGAAAGTAATCGTTCATCTATCAAATATTTTAAGGTTTTGCTGTGGGAGTTTATAATTTTCTTTTTTACTAAATGACTCAATTGGAAAAATATTTTGTGATATGGTTGGATCCACGATATAACCATATCCTGAGTTAAATTAAAAAATTAATATTTTTATATTAAAAATTAGTATGAAATTTCATAGAAATAAAATGTACATCTCAATTAAAAAATATATGTATATAGTCACATAGTAAATACAATATTAAAAAAATGTGGAAATAAAAATTATCCCGACCAGCTTATGCGCACCTTGACTAATCCTCGGGATCTGTGCTCCATGCCCTCCGAAGTTTTCCAGCATAAATCAGGGTAAGTCTATGACGTTTTACACTGTAGGATATGAACCCAAGAAAATATATCTTGTTGATAGTGATTTTTGTGATCAAGTACCTTGAACAGCTCGGCAAGGGCAGAAAGGGAATTTCTCTTTTTGGGAGGATGATGCTGGTGACTTGGTCGCGTAATTGGATTTTGATGATGCGATAAGAAAGAAGTCTTCGACGAGAAAATACGAAGTTATACAAAAAGATGTCGAAGCGCAATGTGGTGAAGAGCGAGAATGTGAAGACTTGCGACAAATCGAGATAATCTTCCGAAGTCTTAGCTTAAGGCTCTAATTGTGAAGTGAATTGTAATATTCAAGTGCCTAAGCTCATAGGGATCATGCACATTTACTTGGATGCATTAGGTCATGTACAAAATGCATTAAAATATTCATATCTGAATTTTTGATACTGAGACCAGTATACCGGTCTCTTATTCGGTGCTCATACTGGTGAAGTGCTCTATTTTCCAAACTCACTGGAACCGGCATGGGCCTTATCGGTCACCATACCAGTGAACCAATGTATTGCAAGGCTACTAAAACTGGCACAAACCTAACCGGTTTCCATACCGGTCTTTATTCCGGTCGTCCTAGGGATTGCATGCTCACTGGAACCGACATGACCTAAACCGGTCTACATCCCGGTCTAACAGTTGGATTCTCCCAACGGCTAGTTCCCTTATTGGAACCGGTAAGGACTAAACCGGTCACCTTACCGATCTAACAGCTGGTTTCTCCCAACGGCTATATTACTTTTGATGACCGGCATACTGGTCCTGTAGAGACCGGCATACCGGTCTCAACAGTGTCTGTTGGGGATGTTTTTCATTTTCTACATAAATGAACCTCAACACATTTTGCCCTAGTTAGAGACATCATAATACATCTTCATACTTTTTCTAAGGCAAAAATAAGATTCTCTTAAACCTTCTTAATCTCAAACACTCTCAAGCTCACACACTCACCTTCATATCATTTAGTGAGCTTATAACACTTGGGTTTGCAACTCACACAATCTTCATTTTATTTGTGAGTGCCCAAGTGTGTTTTAAAATCTTCTCATACAAAAACACTTGTGGTTATGAAATCCCATCTGTTGGGTAGTTTTAAAGGTTTGTGAGTAAGCGTACGTACAAAACTCAAAGTTCTAAAAGGTTCGAAATGCACCTTTGCGGAAAACTCTTGGTTATGAGTGAACCACGGAAACTCGATTCTAGTGGAAATCTTCAAGCGATGCTTGGGGGAGTGGACATAGGCACGTTGGCCGAACCACTATAAATCTCGGTCTCGTATTCCCTTTCCCTATACTTTTACATATTGCAAGTTTATTTATGTTTATGTTTATTGAATAGAAAACTTGCATATAGATTATTAATTAGAATCGAGAAAATTAGCCTAAGTGTCTATTTGGTAATAAGAGCTAAAAATCGGTAAAGATTTATTAATTTCATATTTATAGCGATAACCCAATTCACCCTCTCTTAGATATAGAGATTTCTTTGTCACTATTGCCTGTAGAGAATTTCAGTTGGTATTAGAGCGAGGTATTCTCACGAAAGACTTAACAATCTGATAATAGATCATGGCATCTACAAGCAACTCGTCAAATCTTACCAAATGATTTTCAATGACTAGACCTCCGTTTTACACCGGAACAGACTACAACTATTGGAAGATAAGAATGTTGAATTATCTCATTGCCGTTGAATTATCTCTTATTTGGTTATCACACGAGGTCCAAAAGGACTAACGAAAAAAGATAGCAATGAGGTTGAGATTCCGAAGCCAAGTTTAGAATGGGATAGTGAGGATTTAAAGCAAGCCTCATAAAATGCTAAGGCACTCAACCAACTTCTATGTGCCATTGATCGTGATCAAATAAACAAACTTCCGGAGTGTGGAAACGCATATAATTTGTGGAAGTCTTTGGAAATGGTCAACGAGGGCATAAGCCAAGTAATGGAATCGAAGATCAACCGATACATGTACGAATTAGACAACTTCAAAATGGAATCCGGGGAAGAAATTGATCACATGACTTTAAGGTTTACGGTCATCAGCAATCATTTGGGCGCCTTGGGAAAAGTCATTGGGCCATCCGATCAAATGAAGAAAATCTTAAGATCACTCCCTAAAGAATATAGAAGCTATACTGCCTCCATCAAAGAAGTAAATGACATGAATACCTTGAAGATGGACGATTTAGTTAGTAAATTGCTCGAATATAAATTAGAGATCAAGATGGATAAAAAGGAAGAAGATGAGGAAAGTACGGGGAAGTCCTTGACATTAAAAGCAAGAAGAAAAGAGGACTCAAGTTCAAGTGATAGTGGCAGTGATGATAAGTTAGTTCAAATAAACAAGAACTTCAAGAAGCTCCTCAAATCCTTAAAACAAAAGGGAAAATCAAATTTGGATGATAAGAAAGAAGAAAAAGACCACGGAAGAACAAGAAAATTATTTGTTATGAATGTAACAAACTGGGTTATATAGCTACCGATTGCCCATTAAAGAGGATGAAAGGAAAATTAAAAAAAAAAAAACAATGAAAGCAACTTGATCATAGAGCGATAACGACTCCATCTCATCCGAGGAAGGAGAAGCCAAGGAAAAATCAAACCTAGCACTTATGGCCATCGAGAATGATCTAGCACTTATGGCCATCGAGAATGAGGATTTCTTCATTGAAAATGAAGAAGAAATCGAAGAATAAGATGTACACGATTTTCAAGACTATGATGATTTACTTAATGCTTTTAATGGCTTAAAAGAATTGTGTGATATACTTAAAAAGAAATTAAAATTGGTAAAAAAAAATGAGCATGCTACAATTAAAAATGATCATGCATGTTTTATGGATAAAATTCATGTTTTAGATAATGAGATTATTTGCTTAAAGGGCAAACATGAAAAAAGAAATTACATGCTTAAAATGATGAAAATGAATGTTTAAAGATTAAAAAGCTAGAACTTGAAAATGCCATATCTAATATATCATCTATCTCTAAAACATGCGATTGCGAATCGATTTTTAATGAAAATGTTCTATTAAACACAAAGGTTATAGATTTAAAAAACATACTAGGTAAATTCACATTGGAACATAAAAATTTTAATATGCTCATTGGATCTCAAAAATATGCATTTAAAAGAGAATGATTATGATATAGGCCTTACATTAAGAGAAACTTTTTGAGAAATTATTTTGTTAAAACATCTGATTCTCATGTTAAAAATGTTATCAATGAGAATATAACATGTCATGCATGTAATAAAAATGGACATAAAATTTTTGAATGCATGAACAAGAATGTGGTTAAGAATGCATGGATTCTTCAAGGAATCAGAATTAACCGCAATGGACCCAAGAAAGTTTGGGTACCAAAATGTAATTGATAAATGTGTAGGGGAGCTTTGGGAATGGATCTTAAAAGAGAATTGCAAATTGATCCAAAAGGTTCAAAGATATGAGGAATCGTTACGGTAATAGGTAAAATCCGTTTTCATGGACAAATTGGTATCGTTTCCTCTAAATTGTGTATGTATGCATAGTTCAAATTGGTTTAAATGTTTTGAAGCATACAAAGTGATTAGGCAATGTATCCAACTTCTATTGATTTCAATTTTTCATTTGATATCATTAAATGCCTTAATATTAAAGTTACACCCCTTTTTATATCAATTGGTATCATATTGTATTTATTGAGTTAAATCACATATATGTGCTTACCTAGTTGATTTAAATTGAAAATGCTTTTGCAATATGAACATACTTAGTTAAAAATAAAATGCATTTATATTGACATAGGTTTCCATTGATAAAATGAAAAGCATGAATTTTTGGCATTTAACTAATTGGTATCATTATATGTAATGATATTTTTTATTGGTATCAAATTACGGAGAAATCATGTTTAAGATGATAATTATTCAAATCATTGGTATTAAATTTCTTTTCATTTTATGGCAAAAAGGGGGAATGCCAAAAGTGCATATTTTTAAATTTTGGTATCATAATTTAATGCACATATGTAATTGGTAGCTCATTTAGCACTAAATTATCGTTTCTCCACTTTTTGATAATGTTAAAGGGGGAGAAATCATAAGAATGAGATTAAAACTTATTTTACCCCCACCATTGGTTTAAGGAGAAGTAATTATACTAATGTGTTTATCTAAGTCTAATAGAGCTATCTTAAAGACAATCACACATTGAGGGGGAGCAAAATCGCCACTATTTCGACTCCTAGAAGCTCACAAGTCTAAACAAGTTTTAAGGGGTTGCCATCATAAAAAAATGGGGAGATTGTTGGTGACTTGGTCGCGTAATTTTATTTTGATGATGCAACAAGAAAGAAGTCTTCGACAAGCAAATACGAAGTTATACAAAAAGATATCGAAGCGCAACGTGGTGAAGAGCGAGAATGTGAAGACTTGCGGCAAATCGAGATAATCTTGCGAAGTCTTAGCTTAGGGCTCTAATTATGATGAGATTGTAATATTCAAGCTGTTGGACAGTTATGACCCATAGCGTCACTATTTGTAAAAGACATTGTGATTTTTGTACAAATTAACTATGTAGCAATGGAAATTACCTTTTATCATTTTGTAATTTATTTACTTGGATATATAAATGGTAAAAGTCCTTATGATTAGTTCCAAATTATAAGATATGAGACAGTATCAATTCAAAATGGTTTAATCATTAAAACATCCATAGTCGTAGTATTATCGAGATTGGACATCGATAATGCATAATAGACTAGTATTGCACTAGTGCATGTTATGGAAGCGTAACATCATAATTCTCATATATTTAAGTATATGATACTTATGCAAGTGCGGTAGGAGGTTGTGTTTACCGATGGAATGGAAACAGCTTCGCTCTGTATAGACCCCGCGGAATTCCATTGGTAGTGTGACTATGTGTCTATTGGAATCCGCATCAGGGTTGGTGTATTTGGTCTTAACCTGAGACTTGCATCGCTAGTACTTGCAAAAATCGATACGCTTTGGTTTTGGTTGTCCAGGACTTTAACAGGTTCTGTGTACGCCTCTTCTGGGTTTATTGAGAATCGTAGTGTATTGGATGTGATGTCAAGACGGAAGTATCACTTCAGTCAGATGGAGATGATGATCACGCAGGGATACAGAACTGGTTCTCTATTGTGTTGCAACCATCAAGATAATATGTCTATTGTGTTGAAACCATCAGGATATATGCTTCGTACGGGGCAGACACTATTCCAGCCCTAGGCCTTGCATGTGACATCAGATATTGGATTGCTATACACGATACTATGTATACTACGCCTAATAAAGATCGTATATTCCATTAAGAATATTTCTGGAGAATTGGTAAGCATGGCGCTTTGCTACAAGCCAACCATGTCTCGTAAATCGGTAAAAATATAGTACGAGGTACGTACGGGTTCGGATAGTCCGAAACCTGGATTTAATGCCAACATATCCAGGGATCTCTTGGGTCGCTTCCCGAAGATTCATCGATGACGTATGATTCGAACTTTATTAATCTGCGATTAATAGCGGAGAGACTTTATCTGGGATAAAGTACTATTGAATAGAGAGAATGATTAAGTTGGAATTAATTGATAAAATAATATATTCGATATATTAACGAAAATAGATTTCTACGCGAAATTAAAATTAGATTTTAATTCAGGCTAACGAATTGATTTAGAATTAATTCATTAACAACGTGAATAGTAATTTTACTAGGCATAATTATTTAATTACGTCGCGACGGAAGTTCGTTAATTCGGAATTAGCGAACCCGAGCCTGGGAGTGTTTGCGGGTCCACTCGGATTTTGAATCAAGTGGGGCCCACAAGTCACATAGCGAGTCACATCACTTGTCACTTTGGTGATCGATGTCAAGTCACCTTTTTGGTGAGTGACATACAGTCACTATTAATGAGAGAAGTTGGTGTGGGCATTTAATGCAATTTTTTGAGCCAAAAATTTTGTTGACTTTTTGAAAGATATACCAAATATTTTGGTAAAGGATTTTCATCATTGTTTTAAGAAAACAAAAACACAAAAAGAAAAAATCTCTCTCTCTCTCAATTTTGGTCATTGTCGTGACCTTCTCCAAAAGAAAGAAAATTGTTTTCTTTCTTCCATCTTGCTAGCACATTAAGGGATCAATACAAGGTGATAGGGAAACCGAACTAAGAGCTTGAGATCCATTTAAGCTTGGAGCTTGATCATCTTCAACCACAAATAGAGACCTTGGCGGAGAGCTTCTACAATGGGGAAATTTTGTTGATTCTTCACATCCAAAGCCGATCTTTGTAAGTATGATTCCGTCACACTTCTTATGAGTATTCATTCTATTTCTATGCTTATATTGATCTTGGGATTAACCTAGAAACCCAACAATGGTATCATTGAACAAGGTTTAAGTATGAAAATGATTAGGGTAAAATTTGGGTAAATTGGATTTGAGCATGTTTTGACTAAATTAATTGTTTGAGCATGCTTGTATATGGATAACTTGGAGTTGTTTATGATCAATTTTGTGAAAACTGGATTGGATCAATTTTCCCCAAAACTTTGGATTGGCCGAATAGATTGGATGCCCTAAAGTCATGGTATTTTTTGTTCTTTTGATCATTGGATGACTTGAAATACTTGAAAAATGTTGATTTGCAATTCAATCGGATTGAAAACGAAATCGGACATAAAAACCCTAACAATGTCTTGAGCTATTGAGCATGAAATGAGATGATTTTTTTGATTCAATGATGTTGGACATGTGTTGATGATGATTAGCATGATTAATGGATTAAATTAGTATTTTAGAAATGTTAATTTAGTGGATTAATCATGTTTAGACACTTTAATTAATTGAACTTTGAAATTTTGAAAATTAAGATTTAATTAATTGGGCTTGATTTAGAATTGGGCTTTACATGTGTATTTGGGCCCTATGGACTTGGTCGGGCCAAGTAGGTTTGGGCCAAATGGATTGGATCCAAATTGGGCCTAAACCACTCCATTAAGTCCAAATATAACTAATGGGCTTTAAATGTTTAATTGGGCCTAATGGGCCGAAATTGGTTTCTTTGTAAATAAGGGTGATTCCTTAATTGGGCTTTGACATTTGGGTTTGACCCATATTGATCAAAGTCCATGCCTTATGAAATCAATTGAAAGACCATTGGACTTTAATTGAACGACATTGGATGTTAATTGGGCTTTGAGACCCATTTAGATTAGATTTGGAATCTAAGTCGTTAAAACGCATTAAAAAGTGTAGATATTTAATTTGGAATTAAATAAATGAATTAGTATTAAATACGAATTAAATTAGATTTAAAGAGTAGTTCGATATAATTCAAGAATTCGTACTTCGAGTACTTATTCTAAATTGAGTTGGACTCGCGCAAATCAAATCATTGTTTGAACATTGGATGATCACTAATATTCAAAGATTAATTAATTTGATTAAATTGATTGAATACCATGTTTGAATGAATACATGGATGTGATGAATGAAAAGCATATATCATATGGATATTAGAAGGGAAAAGGGCAATTTTGGAAATTGTTGTAAAATTAGAATTTATTAAATTAGACCTGCGTGTCCAGCCTTATCTCTTTTGATTCTTTGTATTCTCTTCTCACCTAATTCCTCTCAATGTTAATGAGGTTTCTATTATTGTATTATGCAATTGGGTAGAAATAAGAATAGTGCTAGCCGGGGAGAGGAAATAGAGTGATTTGTTCTAGGAATAATTTGTTAAATATCCATCCACATATCGTTATTAATTTACTTTCGTCCCTTATTACGGTTTTAGAATGCATGCTTAAGGGTGTATGATGAGACCTAACAAAGATAGTAAATTGGTTGCCAATTTACGCAAAAACCCTCAAGATATATAATCATTTTTCCTTCCATTGAGTGATTCTTACTCAAGATCCAAGATTGGCATTGGTTTGTTGGCCAAAGTCAAGACCTTTGTCAATTGCAGATGTGTTTGAATCATGAAATATTTGTTCCATATCGGTGTCTTGTCCAAGTTGTGATTTCTTGGCCAAAGTCAAGATCACTTCTTGTCCATCGACATCGATTACGAAGCTTTCCAAAGTCAATGGATCCCGCTTAACTGAAATCATTAAGCTTGTTGTGTCAAAACCAAGGCTTAGTTGATTCAGAGGAAATATGTTAGGCAAATATATTGGATATATTGGCTTATACACTGTGTATATGTTTCGGACTTAGAGGTCCACCTATCGGATCTATGAATTGGATGAGATTCAATTGATCTTAGAGATCTACCTAGTTAAATATCATACAGTTTGTTAGCCAAAGTCAAGGTTGTGTGTTATTTAACGGGATCCTAGCCTACTAGAAAACTAGGTTTCCCGAGTACTTGACAGAGGGTTAGAGGCTCGCCGAAAAATAGTGGGAGGCTAGTATTGAATTTGCAATTTCGTTCAAATACTTAGCTTTACACGCTTTCAAATTATTTCATCAATTATTCTTATTAGTTGGACTAATATAATTTTATTTTTCTTGTAACAGTTAGACTGTACCCAAACATTGTTAATTAGATAATTAGATTATCGAAATTAAAATGACTGGAAAGAACAGTGTTAGGGACATTATCATGGGTGACAATGTCTTCAATGGCACGAACTTTTCGGATTGGGAGATGAATCTCAAAATTGTTCTGGGATCCGAGAAGCTACTCTATATGATAGATAGACCTCTTGGGCCTAAGCCCGGAACCTGAGGAAATAGTTGAGCGTGAGCTTTGGAAGACTCACTGTGATGACAACTGCACCGCTCAGTCCATTATGCTTACTGCCATGACTTAAGCAATTCATCGATAGAATAAGGGATTGGATCCATATAACATGTTGGCAAAGTTGCACGATCTTCATCGATCTAATCTTAGATCGCAAAGATATGAGTTGCAGAAGAAGCTCTTCCATGCACGTATGTCAGAGGGTACATCTGTTGAGCACCACGTGTCATAGATGATTGCTGATATCGAGCAACTATCTCAGATGGGCATTATCTTCGAGGCAGAGACCTCCATAGATTTGATCTTGCAGTCTCTCCCCGACACTTGGAGTGGGTTCATCATGAACTATAATATGCTTAACCAAGATGATACTCTTGGAGAGTTAATGTTCATTCTGAAAGAGGCGGAAAAGAAGCTTTTAAAGGGCAATAAGCGTGAGCCGCACTGCGCTTCGACATCTCAGACTTCGAGGGCTTGGCCCAAGGCGACTGGAGGTGTGAAGAAGAAGAAGCATAAGAACAAGGGCAAGGCTAAATCATCAAAGGGTTCTGGGAAACCCAATGACAAAGCCCAAGATGTATGTCTGTAGTGCGGCAAGCTGGGTCACTGGAAGCGTGATTACCGTGATCATAAGGCACACATGAAGGAGATTAAAACGGGCAAGACACCGGCTTCATGTATGTTTGTTATAGAAATAAACATGTCTACTTTTAGTTTTAAAAATTGGTTTTTTGATTCTGGTTGTGGTACTCACATATGTACTGATGTGCAGGATCTACAGATTAGCAGGAGACTGGCCTCAGAGAGATTGATCTATGCGTCGAGAATGGGACTCAAGTTTTGGCCGTGGGCACTTATGTTTTGGAACTGCCCTCGGGGTTTGTACTTGAACTTACAAACTGTTATTTTGTACCTAGTTTGACTAGGAATATATTTTCTGTATCTATGTTAATCCAATGGGCATATACTTTTGTATTTAGAAACACCGGGTGTTTTATGTATAAAAATGATATGGAAATTTGCACAACTGATGTAAATAATGGTCTTTATATTTTGAATATAAATCAATCTCAAACATATAATATAGCAAATAAAAGGCTTAAAATAAGTAACAAATATGAAACTTACATGTGGCATTGTCGTCTGGGATATTTAAACAAGACACGTATATCCATACTTTCAAAGAGTGGGTACATGGACGGATTTGATCCAAATTCATATGACTTCTGCGAATCTTGTTTATTAGGTAAAATACCTAAATTACCTTTTAGCGATAAAGGTGTACATGCCACCGAACTGTTAGCCCTCGTTCATAGTGACGTATGTGGGCCCATGTCTAGCCAGGCTAGAGGTGGATATGAATACTTTGTAACCTTTATGGATGATGCATCGCGTTATGGTTATGTGTATCTTATGAGACACAAGTCGGAGACCTTTGGGAAATTCAAAGAGTTTCGACACAAATAGAAAAATAGACCGGTAAAAGTATTAAGACATTACGGTCAGACCGTGGTGGCGAATACTTAAGCAATGAGTTTCTTGATTACTTGAAAAAATATGGTATTCTTTCACAGTGGACTCCTCCTGGAACATCACAATTAAACGATGTGTTCGAACGGAGAAACCGAACTTTGTTAGACATGGTAAGGTCTATGATGAGTCGCACAGAGCTACCTATTTCCTTCGGGGGATATGCATTGAACAGTGCAATACTTATTTTGAATAAGGTTCCATCAAAGTCTGTTCAACAGACACCATATGAGATATGGACAGGAAAGAAACCGGATTTCTCATTCCTGAAGATTTGGGGTTGCTGGGCATACGTCAAACGTTTGGAAGGTACCAAACTTGAAACCAAATCGGATAAATGTTATTCGTACGATATCCTAGGGAAACCAAATGATATTACTTCTATCACCCACAAGAGAACAAAATATTTGTTGCTCTACATGTGGTTTTCCTTGAGAAGGAATTCCTAAATGCAGTGATAAGTGTGAGGAAAGTAGAACTCGATGAAAATCAGAGTGACACTGTTCGTGGCACAGAATCCTTAACGGAATATGAACAGTCCATCAGGGATGAGACTATACCATAATCTTCGATTATATAATGACCGCGTAGGTCGGAGAGAGTCAAGAAATAACCTGAGAGGTATGGGTTTCTGATCTCACCTCATGTAGATAGTAATCTCATTGAGGATAACGAACCAGCTACGTATAAGAAAGCGATACAAGATATCAATTCTGCTTTATGACAAGATGCCATGAAATCCGAGATGGATTCCATGTACTCCAACCAAGTTTGGACACTGGTTGATGCACCAGAAGGCGTAAAGCCTATTGGTTGCAAATGGGTCTTCAAGAAGAAGACTGACATGGATGGCAACGTACAAACGTATAAAGCTAGGCTTGTAGCGAAGGGGTATCGTCAATGACATGGTGTCGATTACGACAAAACTTTCTCACCCGTTGCCATGATTAAATCCATTCTAATAATGCTTGCTATTGTTGCATATTTCGATTACGAGATAGAGCAAATGGACGTCAAAATCGCTTTCCTTAACGAAAACCTTTTGGAGGATGTTTACATGCAACAGGTTGATGGTTTTATCGTACCAAGACTTTCAAACAAGGTTTGTAAGTTAAATCGATCCATTTACGGATTGAAGCAAGCATCACTGTCTTGGAACCAATGTTTTGATGAGATCATAAAAGAGTATGATTTCATTCAAAACGAAGATGATCCTTGTGCATATAAGAAAGTTAGTGGGAGTGCACTGACATTCATAGTCCTTTACGTTGTTGATGTATTGCTTATTGGCAATGACATTCCCATGTTAACGTCGGTGAAAGCTTGGCTTTCATTAAAATTCTCCAAGAAAGTTCTGGGAGAAGCAGCCTTTATTCTAGGAATAAAGATCTACCGGGATAGATCTAGAAAGCTACTTGTACTCTCCCATAGTACATATGTTGACAAAGTGTTGAAGAGATTCAACATGGATCAGTCCAAGAGAGAACTGTTACCAGTGTCACATGGCGTCTCTCTATTTAAGGACATGTGTCCTAAAACTCAAGATGAGAGAGACAGCATGAGTCGGATATCATTTGCCTCGGCAGTCGGATCGATCATGTATGCTATGATATGTACGCAACCTGATGTCTCATATGCTTTGAGCATGTGTAGTCGCTATCAGGCCGATCCAGGTGAAGGTTACTGGATGGCGGTTAAGAATATCCTTAAGTATCTTAGACGAACTAAGGATGATTTCTTAATCTATGGAGATGGAGAACTTGAGGTAACCAGGTATACCGATGCAAGTTTCCAAACCGACAAAGACAACTGTAAGTCACAATCCAGGTACATATTTTGTTTGAATAACGGGGCAGTAAGCTGGAAATCTTCCAAGCAAGAGACTTTTTCCGATTCAACAACAGAAGCGAAGTACATTACTGCAGTTGAAGTAATAAAAGAGGCAGTTTGGATCTGAAAATTCCTAATTGGATTAGGAGTAGTTCCTTTAGCAGCTGAGCTCGTTCCATTGTATTGTGACAATAACAGGGCTATAGCGCAGGCTAAGGAACCGCGGTCTCATCAACGATCCAAGCATGTTCTTCAACGTTTCCATCAGATTCGTGAGATCATACATCGTGGCGATGTGAAGATCGAGAAGGTCGTATCAGATGACAACCTTGTAGATCCGCTGACGAAAGCTATTCCTCAGTAAAAGTGTTAGATGCTTGAGTGACTGGCTATAGGCCAAGTGGGAGATTGTTGGACAGTTATGACCCATAGCGTCACTATTTGTAAAAGACATTATGGTTTTTATAGAAATTAACTATACAGCTATGGAAACTGCCTTTTATCATTTTGTAATTTATTTACTTGGATATATAAATGGTAAAGTCCTTATGATTAGTTCCGAATTGATACGATATGAGACAATATCAATTCAAATGGTTTAATCATTAAAACATCCATAGTCATAGTATTATCGAGATTGGACATCGATAATACAGAATAGACTAGTATTGCACTTGTGCGTGTTATGAAATTGTAACAGCATAGTTCTCATAAATTTAAGTATAGGATACTTATGCAAGTGTGGTAGGAGGATGTGTTTACTGATGGTACGGAAACAACTTCGCTTTGGATAGACCCCGCGGAATTCCATTGGTAGTGTGACTATGTGTCTCTGGGAATCTGCATCAGGGTAGGTGTATTTGGTCTTAACCTGAGACTTGCATCGCTAGTACTTGCGACAATCGATACGCTTTGGTTTTGGTCGTCCAGGACTTTAACAGGTTCTGTGTACGCCTCTTCTGGGTTTATTAAGAATCGTAGTATATTGGATGTGATGTCAAGACGGAAGTATTACTTCAGTCATATGGAGATGATGATCACGCAGGGATACAGAACTGGTTCTCTATTGTGTTGGAACCATCGAGATAATATGACTAAGTCATGATTATCCGATTAAAGAGACTAATTGCTAGATATCTGATATATGCTTCGTACAAGGCAGACACTATTCCAGCCTCAGGCCTTGCATGTGACATCAGATACTGGATCGCTATACACGATACTAGATATACTACGCCTGAAAAAGATCGTATATTCCATTAAGAATATTTCTGGAGAATTGGGTAGGCATGACGCTTTGCTAGAAGCCAACCATGTCTCGTAAATCGGTAAAAATATAGTACTAGGGACGTACATGTTCGGATAGTCCGACAACCAGATTTACTGCCAATATATCCAGGGATCTCTTGGGTCACTTCCCGAAGATTCATCGATGACGTATGATTCGAACTTTATTAATCTGGGATTAATAGCGGAGAGACTTTATCTGGGATAAAGTACTATTTAAAGAGAGAGAATGATTAATTTGGAATTAATCAATAAAATAATATATTCGATATATTAAACGAAATTAGATTTCGAAGCGGAATTAAAATTAGATTTTAATTCGGGAATTGATTTAGAATTAATTCGTTAGCGACGTGAATAGTAATTTTACTAGGCATAATTATTTAATTACGTCGCGACGGAAGTTTGTTAATTTGGAATTAGCGAACCCGAGGCCGGGAGTGTTTGAATCAAGTAGGGCCCATAAGTACATCACGAGTCACATCACTTGTCATTTTGGTGATAGATGTCAAGTCACCTTTTTGGTGAGTGATATGCAGTCACTATTCATGATAGAAGTTGGTGTGGGCATTTAATGGATTTTTTTGGAACCAAAATTTTGGTTGACTTTTTGAAAGATATACCAAATATTTTGGTAAAGGATTTTCATTATTGTTTTAAGAAAACAATAACACAAAAAGTAAAAATCTCCATCTCTCTCTCAATTTTGGTCATTACCGTGACCTTCTTTAGGAGAAGGAAAATTTTTTTCTTTCTTCCATCTTACTAGCACATTAAAGGATCAATACAGGGTGATAGGGAAACCGAACTAAGAGCTTGGGATCCATTTAAACTTGGAGCTTGATCATCTTCAACCACAAATAGAGACCTTGGCCGAGAGCTTATACAATGTGGAAATTTTTTTGTTGATTCTTCACATCCAAAGCCGATCTTTGTAAGTATGATTCCGCCATACTTCTTATGAGTATTCGTTCTATTTCTAAGCTCATATTGATCTTGGGATTGACCTAGAAACCCAACACAAGTGCCTAAGCTCATAGAGATCATGTACATTCACTTAGATGCATTAGATTCATATACAAGATGTGTTAAAATCTTCATATCTTCATTTTTTTTTATATTGAGACCGGCATACTAGTGCTCATACCGGTAAAGTGCTCTATTTTTCACACTCACTGGAACCAACACGGACCTTACCAGTCCTTTACCGGTCACCATACCGGTGAAGCTATATATTGTAAGGCTACTCGAACTGGCACAAACTAAACTGGTTTCTATACCGGACTTTAATCCAGTCGTCTTGGGGATTGCATGCTCACTAGAACCGACATGACCTAAACCGGTCTAGATACCAGTCTTACGACTGGATTCTCCCAACGGCTAGTTTCCTTATTAGAACCGGCAAGGACCAAACCGGTCACCTTATCGGTCTAGCAGCTGGTTTCTCCCAATTGGCTATATTAATGTTGGAGATCGGCACACCGGTCCTCTAGAGATCGGCATACCGGTCTCAGTAGTGTCGGTTGGGGATTTTTTCATTTTCTTCATAAATGAACACCAACTCATTTTTTCATTGGAGAACGGAATACCGTCCTCCAAAGATCGGCATACCGATCTCAACAGTGTTTGTTGGGGATGTTTTTCATTTTCTATATAACTGAACTGTTGGACAATTATGACCCATAGCATCACTATTTGTACAGATCATGGTATTTTTGTATAAATTAACTATGTGATAAAGGAGATTGCACTCTTACCATTGTGATTAGATCACCAAGATATATAAATGATGAGAGGTCCTTATGATTTGTTTCTGGATTGAGAATGATATGAGACAGTATCAATCCACGAAGGATAAATCATTAAATATCCCTAGTCAGAGTATTATCGAGATTGGACATCGATAAATACGTAAAAGACTAGTATTGCACTTGTGCGCGTTGTGAGGGCACAACGGTATAGTTCTCATATATTTGGGTATTGGATACTCATGCAAGTGTAATAGGAGGTCCCATCGGAATTCCATTGGTAGTATGACTATATGTCTATGGAAGTCCGAAATCAGGGTAGGTATATTTGGTCTTAACCTGAGACTTGCACCGCTAATACTTGCGACAATCAATATACATTGGTTGCGGTCGTCCAGGGCTTTATCAGGTTCTGTGTACGCCAATGCTTGGTATATTGAGAATCGTAGTGTGTTGGGTGTGATGTCAAGACGGAAGTATCATTCCAGTCATAGTGGAGATGATGGTCACATAGGATACGGGACTGGTTCTCTTAAATGATGCAACTACCGGGATAAAATGACAAGGTCAAGTGTTTTCCGATTATAGAGACTAGTTACCAAACATCCGACATGTGCTTCGTACGAGGCAGACACAATTCCAGCCCCAGGCCTAGCACGTGATCATCCGATACTGGACAGAAATACGCAATACTACGTATACTACACCTGATACAGATCCTTTATTCCTATAAGGATAATTTCGGAGATTGGGGAGGCATGGCGTTTTGCTAGAGGCCAACCTTGTCTTGTAAATCGGTAAAATGTAGTACTTGGTACATACGTATTCGGAGTCCGATAACCGTATTTACTGCCAACATATCCGGGGATCTCATGGGTCGCTTCCCAAAGATTCACCAATGACGTATGACTCGCACTCTAAATTAATCTGGAATTAATTTGAAGAGAGGGAAAAATAATCTGGGATTAATTTCGGAGATATTTTATCTGGGATAAATATCAATAAAAAGAGATAACGATTAATTTAGAATTAATCGGTAAATTAATATATTCGATATATTAACGAAATTGGATTTCGAAGTGGAATTAAAATTAGATTTTAATTCGGGCGAATGAGTTAATTTAGAATTAATTCGTTAGCGACGTGAATAATGATTTACTAGGCATAATCATTTAATTACGACGCGACGGAAATTCGTTAATTTAGAATTAACGAACCCGAGCCTGAGAGTGTTTGCGAGCGTATTTGCATTTTGAATTCGAATGCGGTACGCAAGTCACATCAAGCGTCAAGTCGCTAGTCGCATCAAGCGTCAAATCACTTGTCACTTTGAGTGATATGACTTTACAACTTTTCACTTTATTAAAGTGATGTGAGTTGATGTGAATAGTGATAGGTGTTTTTGGATTTAATTAAAGGTTTGTACTTGTTTGACTTTGAGAAAGAAAATATATTATATATTTATTTGATTTTTTGTAAATCAAATATATGTATATCATATACACCTTTTTCCAACCAACCAACTTACTTATCTCTCTCTCATTCTCTCCCCTCATTCACGCCCATTTGGGCATTTTTCTTGTTCATTATCTTTCTCACTGTCGTGAGCTATGCAAGAAGAATAGAAGCAATTTTTGGCAAAATTGGCTTGAGCTAGCACTCAAAGAGACATACGAAGGTGATAGGGAACCCACCCATGAGTCGGGAATCGTTTGACGAAGCTTGGAGCTTCAAATTCTTGGATCAAAACTGAAAATCTTGGAGGAGTTCACTGCCACTGCTGAGCACTTCTTTGAGGAGGAAAATGATTTTGTTCTTTGCATCGCAAAGTCGTTCAATGTGAGTATGTATTCCACCTTACTCTTTTGTGTATTCACATGTATTTTTATGCTTATAATCGATCTTGGGACCTTAATAGAAACCAAAAATGGCATCTCGAGCAAGGTTGAGCATGAAACGTTTAGGGCTTAAAATTTGGGTAAAATGAATTTGAGCATGATTTTATGAAATTGGATTATTGATTATACTTAAATGTTGTTGAATTGAAGATTGATTGGATCAATTTCAAGAAAATATGTTTGAATAATTTTCCCCATATTCTTATGTTGGTCGAATGGTCTAATGCCCTAATGTCTTGGATTTTTTGATTTTTGGTTCATTGGATGTGTTGGAAATCATTTGGGGATATTGATTTAATGTTGAATTTAATTTAATTGGATTGAATTTGATTTGGACAAAATAATCTCCCTTGGCCGAGACTTGAAGAAGCATGTAATGGGTTTGATTTTTATCAAAATGTGTTGGACATGTGATGATGAAGATGAACATGATTAATTGGACTAATTGGTGTTTTGAAAATATTGAATTGGCTAATTGATCATGTTATACACTTTAGAATTAATTAGATTATGAAATTGGACTTTATGATTTAATTAATTAGGCTTGAATTGGATTTGGGCTTGTAATGTTGTTAATGGGCTTATTGGGCTTGTTGTACCAAGTTAGGTTTAGGCCAAACGGATCGGATCCAGTTGGGCCCAAACCACTTCCATAAAAGCCCAATTGCGACTAATGAATCTTTAATGTTTAATTGGGCCTAATGGGCCTAAATTGATTTCTGGGCTTATAGGGTAACTCCCAGATTGGATTTTGGTTATTCGGTTTGACCCAAGTTGACCAAAAGTCCACGCCTCAAGAAATTAATTGAAAGCCCATTAGACTTTAATTGGACGATATTGGATATTAATCGGGCTTTGAGACCCGTAACGATTAAATTTGGAATTGAATTTGTAAAAGTTCATTAATAAAGTGTAGTATTTAATTTGGAATTAAATAACGGATTAGTATTAAATACAAGTTAAATTGGATTTAATTATGTTGTTTAATTTAATTCGAGAATTCATACTTTGAGTACTTATTCACAAAACTAGTTTGACTCGAGCAAAATCAAATCGATTGTTTGAACATTGGATGATCACTAATTATCAGATTAATTAATTTGATTAGATTGATTGATAGCATGCTTGTGTGAATACATGATTGCGATGCATGAATAATGTCTATCGGATGGATATTAGATGGGTGGGACAATTTTAGAAATTGTTGTAGTAAATTTGATTTATTAAATTAGACCTGCTTGTCCAGCCTTATCACCTCCATACTCTTTTTTTTATCTCTTCGCACCTATTCCCCTCAATGCAAATGAGGTTTCTTAGAAGTGTAGTGTAACGGGTAGAAGTGATACATGTGCTAGCGGGAGAGAGAAAGAGAGAGATTTGATCTAGGATCAATGTGTAAAGTATTCATCCGCATATCATTATTATTTTTCATATGCGCTTTATTATGTGTTTAGAATGCATGTTTAATGGTGTATGATGATGAGACCTTAACAAAGATAATAAATTAGTTGCCAATTTGCACGCGAAAAACCCTCAAATAATATTAAGCGTCTTTCCTTCCATTGAGTGATTCTCACTCAAGATCCGAGACTGGCATTGGCTTGTTGGCCAAAGTCAAGGCCTTTGTCCGTCGAGGATGTGTTTGAATCACGAGATCTTTGTTCTATGTCAGTGTCATGTCCAAGTTGTGGTTTTTTGGCCAAAGTCAAGACCACTTCTTGTCCATCGATATTGATTACGAAGCTTTCCACGGTCAATGGGTCGCGCTTAACTGGGATCACTGAGTTTGTTGTGCCAAAGCCAAGGCTTAGTTGATTCAGAGGAAAAAGGTTAGGTAATACATTTGATGTATTGGCATATATAAGATATATGTTTCGGACTTGGATGTCCCCCTACCGGATCTAGGAATTGGATTGGATCCAATCAATCTTAGAGATCTACCTAGTTAATTATCATACAATTTGTTGGCCAAAGTCAAGATTGTGTGATATTTAACGGGATCCTAACCCACTAGGAAACACGGTTTCCCGAGTACTCAATAGAGGGTTAGAGGCTCGCCGAAAAATAGTGGGAGGCAAGAATTGAATTTGCAATATTCGTTTAATTACTTGCCATACGCGATCAATAACAAATATCATTCGTCATATAAATTAAATGTTAGTTGGACTAATATTTAAATAGTTGTTTTAATAAATAGTTGGACTATATTCAAACTATTCATTTATAGTTGATTTTATAATTGGATTATAGTAATCAATATAATTTATTTTAATCTATTAAATTATAGTTGATTAAATAGTTGGCCTATATTCAAACTATTCTTTTATAGTTGATTTTATAATTGGATTATAGTAATCAATATAATTGATTTTAATCTATTAAATTATAGTTGATTAAATAGTTGGATTATTGTAATCATTATAATACATAGTACCAAAATCGTTTATTAAATAGTTGGACTATTAGAATCAAGATATAAAATTGAAAGATTAACATTTAATACATAATCCTAGGGAAAACGTATTTAACTGGTATAATTTTTAAATTGGGAATAATATTTCAGGATGGTCCTGGAAAAATAGATAAGTTACTTTATTTGATAAAATAACTTATTATGCCTAAGCTCGGAGTTAAGCAAATAGTCGAGCATAATTTTTGGAAGATTTATGTAGTGATGACTTTAGTGCTTAATCCATTAAGTTTGTCGCAGTAGACTCCTTAATTTCTTAATCAGAAATAAGGATTAGATCCTTAAAGTATGATAATGAAATTGAAGGATCTTCATAAATCTATGTTTAGATTTTAGAAGTACTAAATTACAATAAATAACTCTTGGAGAGTTAATGACTATTCTCAATGAGATAAAGTCAAACTTTGCAATTAGGCAAGTAGCACAAGGCGCACCTTACTTCGATATTCTACATGGCCAAGACTTGGCAAAAGGCTATTGGAATGTTGAAAAAGGCAAAGGCAATATCATTATAATCTTCTTGGAAGATAAAGGTCATATCCCAAAATATCTACTTAAATTGTGGCAAATGGGATCGCGGAAGCGTGACTACCATTTGGACAAAGCTGACAAGAACTAATTGAAGACAAGCAAGGCTCCGAATTTAAATATGTATGTCAATATTGTGTTCACTACTAGTGTTAAAATTAGATTTTAAATACTTAGTGTGGTACATAAAATATATGTATTGATGTGCAGAATCTACTATGAGCAGGATACTGACTTCAGTTGAGATTAATCTGCGGATTGGAAACGGGATGAAAGTCGCTGTTTTAACCGTAGATACCTAAGTTTAAGAACTACCCTTCGGGTATGTACTTAAATTAGGAAACTATTATAACATAACTAGTTTGACTAGATAGGTTATCTCTATATCAGCTTTTAATCCTTTGAGGATTGACCTTTATATTTTAGAACACTAAAGTGTTTATTATATAAAGATGATATTGAGATGTACACATTAGATGTGAATAACAGTATTTATATTTTGAATATAAAGAAATCTCAAACATATAACATGACAAACAAACAGCTCAAACTGATTTGATCAGAAGAAACTAATTGTGGCATTGTTGTCTGGGACACAACTAAAACAAGAATCGTATATCCGTACTTTTGAAGAGTGGGTAATAGGACTGTTTTGATTCCAATCAAATGAAGTCTACGAATCTAGTTTATTGGGCAATGTGCCTAAAACACTATTTACTTAGTAAAAGTATACATACCACAGATCTGTTAGCCCTAATTCATAATAAAGCAAGTGGGCCCATAATAAAGCAAGCTAGGCTAGATGTAGAGATGATTATTTCGTGACCTATACGGATGTGGCATCACGTTATGGTTATGTGTTTCTTTTGAAACACAAATCGGAAACTTTTTTAGTTTCGACACGAAATAGACAAACAGATCGGATAAAGTATTAAATCGTCACGGTAAGACCGTAATGGGAAATACTTAAGCAATAAGTTTCTCGTATACTTGAAAGAGTATAGTATTCTTTCTAATGAGGACTCCTCCCGGAATACGTCAATTTGACGATGTGTCCGAACTGAGTAACCAAATTTTGTTAGACATAATAAGGTTAATCATGAGTCGCTCTGAGCTACTTTTTCCTTCAATGGATAAGCATTAACAGTGCAGAACTTATTTAGAATAAGGTTCCATTAAAATATGTTTGACAGATTTCATATTAGATATGAACGGGAAAGAAACTAGGTTTCTCATTCTTGAAGATTTGGGTATGCTAGGCATACGTTTGGATGACACCAAACTAAAACCCAAATTGGATAAGTGCCAATTGTGGGTTATCCTAGGGATACCATAAGTATTTTACTTATACATCTCACCAGAGGACAATTAGATTGTTGCTCGTCATGCGGTTTTCCTAAGAGGAATACCGAGATGCAGTGGTAAGTGGGAGGATAGTATAACTCAATGAAAATCAGAGTAATACTATTCAAGGCACTGAATCCTAATGGAACACAAACAGTTCATCAAGGATGAAACTATACCAATAATCTTCGAATACACAAGAACTGCGTAGATCAGAGAGAGTCAGAAAACAACCTGGGGTATGGGTTTCTAATCTCACCTCATAAAGATGTCTATCTTATTGAGGGATACCAACTGACTACGTATGAGGAAGTGATACAAGGTATCGACTCCCTATTATGACAAAGTGCCATATGAATCCGAAATGGATTCCATGTATATCAACTGTGTTTAGAATACTAGTTGATGTACCGCAAGGCATAATGCCTATTGGTACTTATAAGTCTTCAAGGAAGACATACATGGTTAGGCAACATACCAACGTATAAAGCTAGGCTTTTAACGGAAAGGAATCGTTATCAATATTATGTTGATTATGATTCAACCTTTTACCTGTTGTCACGATAAATCCATTTGGATAATGCTTGCTAAAGCTGCATGTTTCATTTATGAAATATGACAGCAGAACGTCAAAATCGCTTTCCTTAAGCGGAAACCTTTTGGAGGATGTTTTCAACACCCTGACGGTTTTATCGTACCAAAACTAGCAAACTACGTTTGTAGGTTATTCGATCCATGCTTGAATTGAAGAAAGCATAGGTTCTTGGAATTATCATTTTGATGTAATCATAATGGTGTATGATTCAATTCAAAGCGAAAATGATTCTTGTGTATATAAGAGGGTTAGTGGGAGCGCACTAACAGTAGCTGTCCTATAAATAATGATAATATGTCATTTCTTGGAAATGATATTCCCATAATAACAATCGGTGAAAGCTAGGCTTTCGAGAAAACTCTCTGAGAAATCGTACATTAAAAAATATACGTGATCTGGTGTCTCATATGCTTTGAGCATATGGATTCACAATCGGGCCAATCAAAGTGATAGTCACTGGATTGATGTTAAGAACATCCGTTAGTATCTTAGAGAACTAAAGATGCTGTCTTAAACTATGGAGAATGAGAACTTGAAATGACTGGGATCACTACTGCAAGTTTCTTAAACCGATAAAATGACTAAAAGTAGCAAACGGTACTATACAGTTTGAATAACGGTACATTGAGCTAGAAATCTTCCAAGCAAGATAATGTTACCGAATAAACAACAAATACTGGTAATTGCTGCAGCTGAGGAGCAAAAGAAGCAATCTGGGTCAATAAAAAAATCAAATTAGATTAGATATAATTCTGTTAGCGGCTGAGCTAGGCGTCAGTGCAGGCTAAAAAATTAATGGTCTCATCAACGATCCAGTTATATATACTTCAATATTCATCTGATTCGTTCGGATCATACATCGTGGCGATGTGATGTTCGAATAAATCGCATCAGAAGATAATCATGCAAATCCGCTGACGAAAGCCTTATCTCAGTAATTTGAGCCAACTGTACATAGTTCGAGTGTTAGACACTCGAGTGACTGGCTATAGGCCAAGTGGGAGATTATTGGACAATTATGAACCATAACGTCACTATTTTTACAGATCATGGTGTTGTTGTACAAATTAACTATGTGACAAATGAGATTGCACTCTTATCATTTGTGATTAGATCACCAAGATATATAAATTATGAGAGGTCCTTATGATTTGTTCCTGGATTGAGAATAATATGAGACAGTATCAATCCACGAAGGATAAATCATTAAATATCCCTAGTCAGAGTATTATCGAGATTGGACATCGATAAATACGTAAAAGACTAGTATTGCACTTGTGCGCGTTGTGAGGGCACAACGACATAGTTCTCTTCTATTTGGGTATTGGACACTCATACAAGAGTAATAGGAGGTTGTGTTTCACCGATGGTATGGGAAACAACTTCACTTTGGACAGACCCCCTCGGAATTCCATTGGTAGTATGACTTTGTGTCTATGGAAGTCCGAAATCAGGGTAGGTGTATTTGGTCTTAACCTGAGACTTGCACCGCTAATACTTACGACAATCAATATACTTTGGTTGCGGTCGTCCAGGGCTTTAACAGGTTCTGTGTACGCCAATGCTGGGTATATTGAGAATCGTAGTGTGTTGGGTGTGATGTCAAGAGGGAAGTATCACTCCAGTCATAGTGGAGATGATGGTCACGTAAGATACAAGACTGGTACTCTTAAATACTGCAGCTATCGGGATAAAATGACAAGGTCAGGTTTATCTGATTCTAGAGATTAGTTACCAGACATCCGACATGTGCTTCGTACGGGGCAGACATAATTCCAGCCCCAGGCCTAGCACGTGATCATCCGATACTTGACAGAAATATGCAATACTACGTATACTACGCCTGATACAGATATTTTATTCCTGTAAGGATAATTCCGGAGAATTTGGAGGTATGGCGCTTTGCTAGAGGCCAACCTGTTGAGTTTGTTTCTAGGTCCCAAGATCAAGCAAGACACGAAAACCATGTGTGAATACATCAACGAAGATAGCGGAATACTTACATCGATCGGTTATGTCGATTTGAAGATGAATGAAGGCCAAAAACTCACTGCCAAGGGCGCCAAATTTGACCAGTCCACTGCCTTCATCAACAGAATTTTGAGCTGCGAAACGGAGCTCCTAGCTTCGTTGGACGGATCCCGGCTCATGGGTGAACCTCCCTACCACCTTCGCATGTCTCGTAATTGTGCTAGCACTTGAGTTTTTGCCACAAAAACCCACTCTTGCCTCCCTTGAAGTCACGGTTTTTGTAAAGTAAAACCAGTGAGCTTTTGCCCCTTGGGCTGAGAAAGAGAAAGAAATGGAGAGAGATGAAAAGTGTTGACTTGTTAAAATGATTTACCAAAATTTGCTTTATATATTTCCAAAATATAATAAACATTTTCATTTAATTGTCAAACAAAATAAATGGTAAAACAATTACACATCCTCCAATCACTATTCCAACCACACCCATCACCTATTCATAGTCACTTTATTAAAGTGATTTGATGGTGTCATTCACTTAATCAATCAATCATATCAATCAATCAATCAATCACATCACTCAAAGGGACGGTTGATTTGACGCTTGATGTGACGAATGATTTGACGCTTGATGTGACTTGCGTTGCCGCCTCGAATTCGAAATACGAATGCGCTCGCAATCACACTCGGGCTCGGGTTCGTTAATTATAAATTAACGATTTTTCCGTCGCGTCGTAATTAAATGATTACGCCTAGCGAATTCACTCTTTCATTACATATGAAACATACTGTTTAAGTATTTTCCATTACGGTCTTATCGTGACGGAATAATACTATAGCCGATCTGTTTATTTACTTCGTGTCAAAACTATAAAAGTTTCTGATCTGTGTTCTTCAAAAGAAACACATAACCATAACGTGATGCCATATCCGTTAAGGTCACGAAATATTCATGTTCACATCTAACCTAGCTAGATATGGGTCCACTTACTTCACCATGAATAGGGCTAACAGATCGGTGGCACTTTTACTATTACCAAATAAATAGTATTTTAGGTATTTTACCTAATAAACTAGATTCGCAGACCTTATTTGAATAGTCAAATCAGTCCTAGTACCCACTCTTCAAAAGTGTGGATATACGAGTCTTGTTTAGTTGTGTCCTAGACAACAATGCCACAAATAAGTCTCTATTGATCAAATCAATTTGAGCTATATATTTGTCATTTTATATGTTTGAGATTTTATTTATATTCAAAATATAAATTATGTTATTTACATCTAATGTATTTATCTCAGTATCATCTTTATATAATAAAACACTAAGTGTTCTAGAATATAAAGGTTTTATCCGCAACGGATCAAACACTGATATAGAGATAATGTCTCTAGTCAAACTAGTTACATCATAACATTTCCTAATTTAAGTATATACCCAAAGGGTAGTTCCTAAACTTAGGCATCTACGGTCGAAACAGTGACTTTTGTCCCGTTTCCGATTCGCAGAAAAATCTCGGCTTGAAGTCAGTATCCTGCTCATAGCAGATTCTGAACATCAATACATATATTTTATGTACCACACTAAGTATTTAAAATCTAATTTCAATACTAGTAGTGAACATAACTTTGACAAACATTTTTAAAGTCAGAGCCTTGCTCTTTCTTTAATTCCTTCGTGTCTTCCATATCCAAATGGTAGTCACTTTGGGATATGTCAATTATCTTTTCAATATTTCATAAACCTTTGGCCAAGCCTTGGGTTTTAGAATATCGAAATGATGTGCACCTTGTGCAACTTCCCCAATTGCAAACTTTGACTTTTCTCCACTAGAACCGTCAAATCAATTCTCTAAGAATTATTCATTACAATTTTAATACTTTTAAATCTAAGGATAGATTTATGATAAGTATAATAATTAAGCACTAAAGTCATCATCACATAAATCTTCCAAAGATTTTATGCTTTACTTATTTGCTTAATTATGGGCCTAGATATAACAAGTTATTTTATCCAATAAAGTAACTTATTATAAATTCCCAATGAAAATTAAATCATTTAAAATATTTAATCCGAGGATTATATATTTTAAATATTCAATTTTTCAATACTTTCTTGATTTCAATAGTCCAATTTTTTAATCAATTTATTATAGGTACTATTTATTATAATGATTATCATAGTCCAACTATACAATCAAATATGATTTAAATTAATTAACCTCAATTACATTGATTACTATAATCCAATTATAAAATCAACTGTAAATCGAAATTAATTAATTCAAATATATTGATTACTATAATCCAATTATATAATCAACTATAATACAGTCCAACTGTGTATTAAAAACAACAATTTAAATATTATTTGACGAGTGATATTTGTTTGAGCGCGTATGGCGAGTAATCGAACGAATATTGCAAATTCAATTCTTGCCTCCCACTATTTTTCGTCGAGCCTTTAACCCTCTGTCGAGTACTCGGGAACCGTGTGTTTCCTAGTGGGCTAGGATCCCGTTAAATGTCACACAATCTTGACTTTGGCCAACAAATTATATGATAATTAACTAGGTAGATCTCGAAGATCAATTGGATCTAATCCAACTCCTAGATCCAGTAGGTGGACATCCAAGTCCCAAACATATATCTAATATATGCCTATATATCGAATATATACCCTAACCTTTTTCCTCTGAATCAACTAGGCCTTGGCTTTGGCACAACAAACCTAGTGATCCCAGTCAAGCGCGGACCCATTGACATGGAAGCTTCGTGATCAATGTCTATGGACAAGAAGTGGTCTTGACTTTGGCCAACAAACCACAACTTGGACACGACACCGATATGGTACAAAGCCTCGTGATTAAAGCACATCTTCGACGGACAAGGGCTTGACTTTGGCCAACAACCCCTGCCAATCTCGGATCTTGAGCAAGAATCACTCAATGGAAGGAAAAGACGCATGATATTTATTGAGGGCTTTTCGCGTGCAAATTGGCTACCAATTTATTATCTGTGTTAAGGTTTCATCATCATACACCCTTAAGCATGCATTCTAAACACATAATAAAGCGAGTATGAAAATAATAATGATATGCGGATAGATACTTAACACATTGATCCTAGATCAAATCTCTCCCTTTCTCACTCAAACTAGCACTTGTATTACTTCTACCCGTTACACTACACTTCTAAAGAAACCTCATATACATAGAGGGGAATAGGTGAGAAGAGAATACAAAGAGAATGAAGGTGATAAGGCTGGACACGCAGGTCCAATTTAATAAATCGAATTTATTACAATAATTTCTAAAATTGCCCACCCATCTAATATCCATCCGATATGCATTATTCATTCAACACAACCACGTATTCACACACAAGCATGCTATCAATCAATCTAATCAAATTAATTAATCTGATAATTATGTGATCATCCAATGTTCAAACAACGATTTTATTTTGTTCGAGTCAAACTCGTTTTTGAAAATAAGTACTTAAAGTACGAATTCATGAATTAAATTAAACTACATCATTAAATCAAATTTAACATGTATTTAATACTAATTCACTATTCAATTCCAAATTAAATATTACACTTTTATTTAATAAACCTTTTACGATTTAAATTCCAAATCTAATCGTAACGCGTCTCAAAGACCGATTAACGTCCAACGTCAATTCAATTAAAGTCCAATGGGCTTTTGATTGATTTCTTAAGGCGTGGACTTCTGGTCAACTCGGGTCAATCCGAATAACCAAAGTCCAATCCGGGATTTACCCCATAAGCCCATAAATCAATCTTGGCCCATTAGGCCCAATTAAACTTTAAAGGTTCATTAGTCGCATTTGGGCTTTATGGTTAAGGTTTTGGGCCCAATTGGATCCAATCCACTTGGCCTAAACCAAACTTGATAAATCAAGCCCAATAGGCCCAATTACAACATTAGAAGCCTAAACCCAATTTAAGGCCTAAACAACTAAATCACATAAATCCAATTCCGCAACTTAATTACCTAAAGTGCATTACATGATTAATCACCTAAATCAATGTTTCTAAAACACTTAATTAGTCCAATAATCATGCTAAACATCATCATCACATGTCCAACACATAAATGAAAAAATCAAACCCATGACATGCTTCAATGCTCTCGGCCAAAGAGGGATTTTGTGTCCGATTTGGTTTCAATCCAATCGAACCCACAATCGACATCAAATCAACATCCTAAATGATTTCACATACATCCAATGTCACAAAATCAAAATATACCAAGACATTAGGGCATAATGACATTCGGCCAAGGTGAAATAATTTGGGGATTTTATGTTCAATTCAAAATCCAATCCAATTAGTTTCAAATTAACATTATCCTTAATGATTCCAACTCATCAAACAAATCAAAATCAAAAAATTCCAAGAACCCTAAATTCTATACACATTCGGCCAACATCACAAATTTGGGGAAAATTGTTCCAAACACATTTTCTTGAAATTGATCAAATCAATCTTCAATATAACATATATTAAGCATGCTCAAACATTCAATTTCATTAAATCATGCTCAAATACAAAATACCCAATTTTAAGCCCTAAGTTTTCATGCTTGCACCAATAGCTCATGATGCCATTGTTGAGTTTGTTTCTAGGTCCCAAGATCAAGCAAGACATGAAAACCATGTGTGAATACATCAACGAAGATAGCGGAATACTTACATCGATCGGTTATGTCGATTTGAAGACGAATGAAGGCCAAAAACTCACTGCCAAGGGCGCCAAATCTGACCAGTCCACTGCCTTCATCAACAGAATTTTGAGCTGCGAAACGGAGCTCCTAGCTTCGTTGGACGGATCCCGGCTCATGGGTGAACCTCCCTACCACCTTCGCATGTCTCGTAAGTGTGCTAGCACTTGAGTTTTTGCCACAAAAACCCACTCTTGCCTCCCTTGAAGTCACGGTTTTTGCAAAGTAAAACCAGTGAGCTTTTGCCCCTTGGGCGTGAGAAAGAGAAAGAAATGGAGAGAGATGAAAAGTACTTGTTAAAATGATTTACCAAAATTTACTTTATATATTTCCAAAATATAATAAGCATTTTCATTTAATTGTCAAACAAAATAAATGGTAAAACAATTACACATCCTCCAATCACTATTCCAACCACACCCATCAACTATTCATAGTCACTTTATTAAAGTGATTTGATGGTGTCATTCACTTAATCAATCAATCATATCAATCAATCAATCAATCACATCACTCAAAGTGACGTTTGATTTGACGCTTGATGTGACGAATGATTTGACGCTTGATGTGACTTGCATTACCGCACTCGAATTCGAAATACGAATGCGCTCGCAATCACACTCGGGCTCGGGTTCGTTAATTCTAAATTAACAATTTTTCCGTCGCGTCGTAATTAAATGATTACGCCTAGCGAATTCACTATTCACATCGCCAACGAATTAATTCTAAATTAATTCTAAATTAATTCGTTCACCTGAATTAAAATCTAATTTTAATTCCGCATCGAAATCTAATTTCGTTAAATATATCGAATATATTAATTTAATCGATTAATTCCAAATTAATCGTTATCTCTCTCTAGACGATATTTTATCCTAGATAAAATATCTCCGTAATTAATCCCTGATTAATTTTCTCTCTCTTCTTTATAATCCCAGATTATTTAAGAGTGTGAGTCATACATCATCGGTGGATTATCGGGAAGCGACCCATGAGATCCCCAGATATATTGGCAGTAAATACGATCGTCGGAGTATCCGAATCACATACGTACCAAGTACTACGTTCTACCGATTTACGAGACAAGGTCGGCTACTAGCAAAGCACGATGTCTACCAAATTCTCCGGTCATATCCATCTAAGAATATTAAGATCTGTATCAAGCGTAGTATATCTAAATATTGTGCATATCGGCCCAGTATCGGATAGTCACGTGCTAGGGCTGGGGCTGGATAAGTGTCTACCCCGTCCGAAACACATGTCGGATGTCTGGTAACTAGTCTCTATAATCGGATATATATATGACCTTGTCATAATATCCTGATGGCTGGCCAGCACTTAAGAGCACTAATACCGTATCCTACGTGACATCATCTCCAGTATAACTGAAGTGATACTTCCGTCTTGACATCACACCCAATACACTACGACTCTCTGATAAACCCAGAAGTGGTGTACGCAGAACCGGTTAAAGCCCTGTACCACCAAGACCAAAGTCTATCGATTATCGTAAGTATTAGCGGTGCAAGTCTCAGGTTAAGACTATACACACCTACCTTGATTTCGGCCTCCCATAGACACATAGTCATAATACCAATGGGATTCCGAGGGGTCTATCCAGAGCGAAGCTGTTTCCCGTACCGTCGGTGAAACACGACCTCCTATCGCACTTGCATAAGTATCCAACACTTATATATATGAGAAATATGCCGTTGTGCCCTCACAACGCACACAAGTGCAATACTAGCCTATTCCGCATTATCGATGTCCAGTCTCGATAATTCTCCGGCTATGGATATTTAATGATTAATCCTTCGGTGACTGATACTGTCTCATATCATTCTCAGTCTAGGAACTAATCATAGGGACCTCTCTTCATTTATATATCTATGGTGATCTAATCACAACTGATGAGAGTGTAATTTCCTTGTCACGTAGTTAATTTGCTACAACAACACAATGATCTGTGCAAATAGTGACGCTATGGGTCATATTATCCAACACAACCTTGTCTTTTAAATCGGTAAAACATAGTACTTGACATATACGTATTCGGATAGTCCGATAACTGTATTTACTGCCAACATATCCGGGGATCTCATGGGTCGCTTCCCAAGATTCACCAATGACGTATGACTCGCACTCTAAATTAATATGAGATTAATTAGAAGAGAGAGAAAATTAATCTGGGATTAATTTCGGAGATATCTTATCTAGGATTAAATATCAATAAAAGAGAGATAACGATTAATTTGGAATTAATCGGTAAATTAATATATTCGATATATTAAAAGAAATTGGATTTCGACGTGGAATTAAAATTAGATTTTAATTCGGGCGAACGAGTTAATTTAGAATTAATTCGTTAGCGACGTGAATAGTGGTTTCGCTGAGCATAATCATTTAATTACGACGCGACGGAAAATTCGTTAATTGGAATTAACGAACCCGAGTCCGAGAGTGTTTGCGAGCGCATTCACATTTCGAATTCGAATACGGCACGTAAGTCGCATCAAGAGTCAAATCACTAGTCGCATCAAGCGTCAAATCACTTGTCACTTTGAGTGATGTGACTTGACAACTTGTCACTTTATTAAAGTGATCTGAGTTGATGTGAATAGTGATAGGTGTTGTTGGATTTAATTAAAGGTTTGTACTTGTTTGACTTTGAGAAAGCAAATATATTATATATTTATTTGATTTTTTGAAAATCAAATATATGTATATCATATACACCTTTTTCCAACCAACCAACTAACTCATCTCTCTCTCTTTCTCTCCCCTCATCCACGCCCATTTGGGCATTTTTCTTGTTCATTATCTTGCTCACTGTCGTGAGCTGTGCAAGAAGTATAAGAGCAATTTTGTGGAGAAATTGGCTTGAGCTAGCACTCAAAGAGACATACGAAGGATAGGGAAACCCACCCACGAGCCGGGAATCGTTTGACGATGCTTGGAGATTCAAATTCTTGGATCAAAACTGAAAATCTTGGAGGAGTTCACTGCCACTGCCGAGCATTTCTTGGAGGAGGAAAATGATTTTGTTCTTCGCATCGCAAAGCCGTTCAATGTGTGTATGTATTCCGCCTTAATCCTTTGTGTATTCACATGTATTTTCATGCTTTAATCGATCTTGGGACCTTAATAGAAACCAACATGAACCCCAACTCATTTTGCCATAGTTAGATACATCATAATACATCTTCATACTTTCATTAAGGAAAAAATAAGAGTGTCTTAAACCTTCTTAATCTCAAACACCATCAAGCTCACACACTCACCTTCATATCTTTCAGTGAGCTTAGAATACTTTGGTTTGCAACTCACACAATCTTCATTATATTTGTGAGTGCCCAAGTGTGTTTTAAAATCTTCTCATATAAAAATATTTGTGGTTGTGAAATCCTATCCGTTGGGTAGTTGTAAAGGATTGTGAGTAAGCCTACGAACAAAACTCAAAGTTGTAAAAGGTTCGGAGTGCACCTTTGCGAAAAACTCTTGGTTGCGAGTGAACCACAAAAACTCGATTCCCGTGGAAATCTTGAAGCGAGGCTTGAGGTAGTGGACGTAGGCACGTTTGGCCGAACCATTATAAATCTCGGTGTCGTATTCCCTTTCTCTATACTTTTACACATTACAAGTTTATTTATGTTTATGTTTATTGAATAGAAAACTTGCATATATTATTAATTGGAATAGAGAAAATTAGCCTAAGTATCCATTTGGTAATAAGAGCTAAAAATCAGTAAAGATTTATTAATTCAGCATTTATAGCGATAACCCAATTCACCCCCCTCTTGGGTATAGAGATTGCTTTGTCGCTATTGTTTGTAGGGAATTTCCGATGAATAGTATAAGGATATTGACAATTCCTTGATCAGACATAGTATTCAGATTTGGTCTCCATGTTTTGACCGACCTGAGGAGGTAACATAGTGCAGATATCAAAGACGACGATATTAGAACCTACTCTGATTAGAATAATGGGCTCAGATATTACAGATCAGGTCAGACAAAGCTCGATTAGTTCGGCACGAGAGTTTGCTGCCTTATGAAGTCAGACGTGTAACCATGACAGTTTGGGCATTTTCCCCTGACACTGCCACCGCATGAAAGGATCTTCACAGGCTGTCATCATAATTGTTGTGTGTGGCGGTACCAAAAACAGAGTGATTTAATGGAGAGTCAGATGGCAGGCTTATTTTCGGCGAGACAGTTGGTGCATAGAGTCCATCAAACACCAAGAAATCCATGTGGTTAGCGTCATGAAGATATGAGAACAATGTTACTTTTTCTTAGTATATAAGGGGAGGGTAAACACACTTGTAACGGTTAGAAAAATTTATTTGGGTGCGCTACTTGTAAGAAAACACTAAACAAAACAAGCTCGGTATTACGTGATCACCATTGAGAAGAGGTCGATCGAGCTCGATTCCATTATAAAATCAGTATTCTACTTTGTTCCCGTGGATGTAGGTTGGATCAATTCCACCTAACCACATAAATCCTTTGTTGATTTTTTTTGTTCTCATCTTCTGCTAAATTTGCATTTGGCCCCTATAAACCAAACAAATTCACAGTTGAAAGAGGATTATTCTAGGAACGGTATTCCAAACTTGCCCCTGAAACGAAAATCACCTGTCAACATATCTAGTTAGATTCGAACCTTGAACCTAATAGTGAGCAAACTACTCAAACCTAAGGCCTTTACCACTGAGATTTGGGGTTATTGAAGCATAACTTTGATGACAAATAAGCAAAGGAAATGAGATCAGACTCGTGATGCATATTCCTGTGTCGGGTTATTGAAGCATAACTTTGATGACAAATAAGCAAAGGAAATGAGATCAGACTAGTGATGCATATTCCTGTGTCTTTACTTTGGTGAACATGACTTGTATCTCTGTCGTTGAATAGACTACAATAACTTTGCACTTCTTTTATTGGTCTTCTGATTTCCAAAACATTTAGCCTCATTTTGTGGTTCAAATTGTATTTTGGTTTATGCACATTCTTAGAAATTTGGGAAGGAATAATGTATGATCTTGAAAGTGATCGTTAATCAATCAAATTTTTAAAGGTTTTATTGTGGGAGTTTATAATTTTCTTTTTTACTAATTGATTCAATTGGAAAAATATGTTGTGATATGGTTGGATTCACGATAGAATCTTATCCCGGGTTAAATTAAAAAATTAATATGAAATTTCATAGAAATAAAAGTACATCTCTCTTAAAAAAAAAACAGTCACATAATAATTACAATATTAAAGAAATTATGGAAATAAAAATTAAATATACAATTTAAAACAATGACTCATGTATATTTGAAAATTAAACTGTATTCATAATATCTTCAATATGATGTGATATATAATATGAGTCAAGATTCAATAAAAACAAACAAATTGTATGGCTTATTAATAGTCAATCTATCATCAACCTTACAATCGGAATATCCAAGGCACCATAAAGCTGCAAGAACCTTACAAATCAAACAATCACATTCTACCAAAACTTGAGAGCAAATCACATTTTGCTTAACAAAAGACAACATTTATTGAGAAACGTCCTTAAAAAATTACAAATGGTGTGTGCACAATAAAGCTTGGTTGTCCCAATGAATCTGATTTGGTGATGTGGGGCTCATGATCTCATATTGAAGTCCTGGATTCGAATCCAGTAAGGGTGTTTCTTATAAAAATCTGAGACAGCTGGAGGCTTTACCTGTTCTCTTATGTTCGGAATTGGTGATTTCTCGGTAGGATTTTCAACGAATAAAAAAATAAAATATGAAAATGAAGCTTGGTGATTTGTGAAGCACATATTCATTCATAATAAGACGCAAATTGTAGGGACGTCTAGGCTTCTAACTTTTATTTTTGGCTTTTGCTTCTGAGTCAGACCATACTATACCTCGGAGGCAGGTCCACTACTGGATATAAGAGTTTTAAAATTTGAATTTGAATTAAATAATCAATTGTTCGATTAATCTCTTAGCAAAATGAACTTCTTTAGTTATTTGTTTTCAAAACCAATCGTATCAAACGGTGAATCACTTATTAATCTCACACAATTATTTTATTTTATTTTTTAATTAAGTGCGTTTATTTCTAGAAAAAAAAAAAAAAAAATTATGAAGAATTTGTGCCGAAACGATCAATATTAATATATGGGTTATGCTAACAAGTGCCCTTAGGGCACTTGTTAAGAACCCATAAAAGGAAAGTTTTGATATTATTTTTATGGGAAATATAAAAAATTATCAAATCATTAATGATTTTTTCTTTTTTACATAAAAAATTTCCTTAAATGAATTCTTAACAAGTGCCCTAAGGGCACTTGTTAGCATTTCTCTTAATATATATACTTTCCTTACCCCAACTTTATGCATGAATTCACGCAACCTACTCATTGGATTCTTAATGTGATTCCACAAAATTATCATTCAAAATGACATATCAATTTCATGAATTGTTACAAGGGAATTATTGAAAACGACAAAAACTAAACTCCCATATATATTTTCTCTTGGTTGGAAAAATCTTTTGGATAAGAAAACGCGTCGCATGAGTTAATGAATGTATTTCATTTTTTGTTTTTGTATCTTTAAATTTTACAATTAAATATATCACAAAATATAAGTTGTTTCAATTAAAAATTACATATTATTAATTTACGAATCAAGATTTAAAACTAATATCATTATTGATATATTTTGATGAATTAAAAAATAGGCCAAAAACGACTCCTACATTTTAGAGAAATAGTGATTACCGACTAGCCATTTACAAACAATCATATCTCTTTCATCCGAATATCAAATAATAATATGCAAAATTTCACATACAGTTAACGATCATATTATAATTTTTTATCAAGAAGCCTCTTTCGAATTGGGACATTTATAAAATAAAAATTAGCCCCAAAATAAACCAATGATGGGCGTGTTCTGTTCATTAAATGAGGTAGGAAGTAATGGTTGTGGTTTTTATGAGGACTTCCCTGAATGACGAGGAAAATCTCTATATACTACGATAAATGAAGAGAGGCACTGAACGATGGCTTGGATTTCATGATGACTTAGGTTAAAAGGGAAAGGGCTTTGGTTGGCTATCGCCCTTATTCTATCAAACTAGCCTGTTTCGTCCTAGATGTTGTTCTAGTAGTGTCATTAAACAGAAAAATAAACATGCTTTAAACAATCAAATCTAGAAACTAAAAATGGATCTTCATTAACATGTATAAACCCTAAACTTTGTGAATATGAAAACCTGATAAAAGTGACGAGTCTTTCAGTCTAAGTCGAGATCAGTCTCTCTCCTTAAAAACTTTTTAGTTCCATCTCGGTGCTCTACTGGTTCTGTGGCTAACGTTTTCCCAATATAATTTGGCTTCCTATTCTCCAAGGAGCACTCCTTAAGAAGATCTTGAACTAAGAAATGGTGGGCAACTCTCTCTGATAAAAACGAAATTATAAGACTCAAGTGTATTTTATCTTTTTTCACTAGATCTTAAGAATGAACTATAACCCTCCTTAAATAGACATGGATGGGTGCCATTTGGTTTGGGGTGTAACCCTTTCAAGGGTTATATCCATACCATGCACCACTTGGGTTATAAGAGCATTCTTACAAACTGAATGACATGTCCCCTTGAGGTACCATCCAAGGGACATGTCCCACCTCCATCCAAACACAATAATTAGAGAATTTTCTACAATCCCCCACAATTCTCTAAATATTCATGCAGACTCTTAAGAGAGTTTTCCGTGAACTAAAGCTGCATCAAAATATGTAGCTTTCGCCTTGAACCTTTCCTATTGAATGACAATTAGATTTACTTGGCAAACCAGTGACCCATAGTCTTGAACAGTTCTGCCGTTGGTGTAAACTAAGACAACAACCAACACACAGCTTTACTTCGACCATTTCCCGTTCTACGGTTGTGTTCATTTCAGCCCTGAACAACAGTCTCGGATTCATCAAGTACTTTAGGATAACTCGCTTTTATAAGTTCCCATGGAAGCGGCCTCACTTCTTACTTGAAATAGGTGATCTACTATGAAGAGGTAATCTGTCTTTACCCCCATTGAGACTCATCTTCTGATATAGTCATCATTAAAAGCCTTAGCTTATCCTAACTATGAAAGATAGCACTCAGCGTCATTATCGGAATGAGAAAGAGTACAAAACTCTTCAGTGCTTGTTTTGAATGGTACAAAGTTTCAGTTGTCCCTTTTGAACCTAGATCTTGGGATCTCCAGTCAGCTAGGTTGGGTTCCACAGTGACAATTCTTAGATTATAAGCTTCAAGCCCATTCCCCTCGATGACTTCTCAACTTGCTCTCGAGGTAAACTTTCTATTAGTGGATCCGCTAGGTTTTCCTTCGATTTAACATAATCGATCGATATTATGCCACTTGAGATAGTTGACGTATGGTATTGTGTCTCCGACGTATGTGTCGAGACTTACCATTATACATTATATTTTGGGCTCTCCCAATAGTCGATTGACTATCACAATGTATACTAATCGCTGGCATCGGTTTAAGCCAACTAGGAATATCCACCAGGAAGTTTCTAAGCTATTCTGCTTCATTCGCTATTTTGTCTAATGCCATGAACTCTGATTTCATAGTAGACCGGGCAATACATGTTTGCCTCGAGGATTTCCATGACACGACCGCACTACCAAGTGTGAAAATAAATCCACTCGTACATTTGGAATCCACTGTATCAGATATCCAGTTAGCATTACTGTATCCCTTTAGAACAGCAGGATATCTCTCATAGTGTAGCCCATATTTTGAAGTTTCTCTCAGATACCTCAAAAATCTTATTATGGCTTTCTAGTGGTTATTTCCTGGATTGCTTGTATATCTGCTAAGCCTGTTCACAGGTTGAGCGATATCAGGTCGTGTGCAATTCGTGAGATACATCAGACTTCCGATGATTCTCGAATACTCTAATTGCGATACGCTTGAACCAGTATTCTTTGATAGATGGAGAGTTAGGTCCACATGGGTTTGGTCCACATTTAGATCCCCTTTGTTATATTTCTCAAGTATCTTCTTAATATAATGAGTCTGAGACAATATATATCCGTCAGATGTCCTAGAAATCTTAATTCCTAAGATCACATTAGCTACTCCCAAATCTTTAATATCAACTCTGTTGGATAAAAAGTTCCTGGTAGACTGAATCATGATTAATACCAATTATCAGCATATCATCTATATAGAGACACACAATGACATATCCTTTTTGAGTTGATTTGGTGTACACACACTTATCACACTAATTGGTTTTGAACCCATTTGACAATATCTCTTCGTCAAATTTCTCATGCTATTGTTTAGGTGTTTTTTTAATCCGTACAAGGATTTTACAAGTGTGCACATCTTCTGTTCTTGTCAAGGAACACTAAACCCTTCTGGTTGTTCCATGTAAATCTCTTTATCTAATTCACCATTCAAGTATGTCGTCTTTACATCCATTTGATTTATTTCTAGACCAAATATAGCTGCTATGGCTATTAGCATTCTTATCGATGTGATATGAGTCAGTGGTGAATAGGTGTCAAAGTAATTAAGGCATTCCTTTTGTCTATAACCTTTTATTACAAGTCTTGCCTTGTACTTATCTATTGATCCATTCGTTTTCATCTTCATTTTGAATATCCATTTGTAACCCAGTGGCTTACAACCTGAAGGAAGATCAACCAACTCCCAAGTATGGTTCTGTAGGATTGAATCAATCTCACGTTAATAGCCTCTTTCCATAGAGGTGCCTCCAGAGAAGACAATGCTTCTTTATAGCTTTGAGGCCCATTTTCTAACAAATATATCAGAAAATCGGGACCGAACGACTTAGACGTTTTAGCTCTTTTGCTACGTCTAGGTTCGATTGTCTCAACATTTGCACGTTGATCTGATTCTTGGTCAACCTGATCACTGTCTTTGACAGCATCAATCGTTCTTTTGAGAGACTTTGTTCTTTGTCTTTCCTTATCTCAGACTTGTGCACCAAGAATCGATACGCACTACTGTTGCGAGCATATCCAATGAATATACAATCAACAGTTTTGGGTCCTATTCTAACCTTCTTAGTTTTAGGAACCATTACTTCAGCAAGACACTCTTACACTTTCAGGTATTTATAGGTAGGTATGTGACCTTTCCACAACTCATATGGTGTCTTGTCCAATCTTATGTGAGGAAGTTTGTTCAGAACGTAGTTCACGGAAAGCAATGCTCCCCCCACAAGTTCTGGGGTAAAACAAAACTTGTCAACATGGCGTTCATCATTTCCTTCAACGTTCAGTTTTTACGCTCAGCAATCCTATTTTATTGAGGAGAATAAGGAGCAATGGTTTCGTAAATAATTCCGTGCACAGAACAATATTCACCGAATGGTGAAACATATTCATCACCTCTATCACTCCTGATTCTTTTGATTTTCTTGCCAAGTTGATTTTCAACTTCTTTCTTATAGTGTATGAAGCTCTCCATAGCTTCAACTTTGCTCCTCAGTAAATACACATAACAGAATCTTATGCTATCATCAATAAAAGTGACAAAGTACTTTTTACCGCCTCTTGTTTACATAATATTCATATCACACATGTCAGTGTGTACAAGTTCTAAAGGTTCAGAACTACATTCTATAGAATGAAATGATGTTCTATGCATTTTTGCTTCAACGCATGCCTCACACTTATGTTGGCTATCAATTGCAAATTTAGGTATAAGGTCCATGTTAATTAATTTAGGAATGGTATTAACACGTCCTAACCTCTCATGCCATACATTTTGTGACTCAATAATATAAGTAGAAGTACTAGCTTTATTAATAGCACGATTGAAAATTATTACATTTAGCTTGAAAAGGCCATCTGTTATGTGTCATTTTTCCTACATACATATCATTTTTAGTCATTATAAACTTATCAGAAACAAATACAAGCTTAAAACCAGCCTTACTAAGGAGAGAGCCCGAGTCCAAGTTCTTCCGAATATCTGGAACATGCAGTATATTCTTCAATGTTAGCACTTTTCCGGATGTCATCTTCAGAACTACTGTGCCTTGTCCAACCACCTGAGAGGTAGACAAGTTTCCCATTGTTAGATGATCACCGCCATCGACCTTCGGATACAAGAAAAACATCTTCCTATCTACACAGATATGACGAGAAGCCCCATTGTCTACCCATCATTCTCTCGGATTCCCAACTATGTTAGCTTTGGTTACCACTGCTGATAGGTCCATCTCTGAGTCTCATCAGTCAGCTGATCACATTCAGTGACATGGGCCTTATTTTTCTTTTTCTTTGACCTTGTCATGAGACTTCGTGTTTCTGCAATCCTTTGACATACAACCGCTCTTTCCACAGTTGTAGAATTTCCCCTTGAACTTCTTGTTCGCTTAGGAAATCATTGTTCTTTCTCTTCTTGCAACCCTTTACACCCTCAATGATGTTGGCCTTAGAGTCCATAGTATTGTAGCTGACCTTCTCAGACATCCTATTGTCCTCATCGATTCTCAATCAACCAATAAGCTCTTGAAGGATCATCTGCTTATTTTTGTGTTTCAGATAGCTCCTGAATTCCTTCCATGATGGAGGCAATTTTTCAATTATGGTGGCAACTTGAAACGTCTCACAGAGTTTCATACCCTCATCCAATATTTCATGGATGATCAATTGCAGTTCACCCAACTGAGACATCACCGTCTTTGAATCTACCATCTTGTAGTCCAGGAACCTACCCACGACAAATTTCATTTGTCCGACATCCTCGATTTTGTATTTCTTCTCGAGAGATTCCCAAAGAATCTTCGCAGAAGTCCTGCCTTGGTACACATTGTAGAGGGTATTGTTAAGACCACCCAAAAGGTATTTTTTGCACAGGAAGTCTCCAGACAATCATGTCTGTTATCGCTCTTCCTTGGTTGTTTCCGATTCACCCTATATAGGACCCGGAGGATCTTTGAGGAATTTAGCCAACTGGAGAGTTGTCAGGTAGAACAATATTTTGCTCTGCCACTGTTTAAAGTTTTCCCCACCAAACTTCTCCGGCTTTTCTCCATGAGAGACTGGTATTATGATGTTTTCGCTAGCCATTTATAACTGGAAAAACCAACAGGGGTCAATTAGTCTACAAAAGATAAATTGCACAACGATTAACAAATGATCTTGTTCAAAGTGATATACTAGGTAACCGCTTGTTGTTCTATTGGAAGAAAGGTTCCAATAAACATAAGGCCTTGAATTTCAACTAAAGATTCTTTAGAAAAATGAATAAACGAATATTCCCAGATGATGGGGGGGAGTCAGGAGTAACCACTTAAATCCCTTACCACTTAGGCTCTTATCGCTTTTTTGATAAAATATTCTTTATGTTAGTCTCTAAGACATGCCACAAGATCACTAAGCAAGATTAAAGTGTTAAAATTCAAACATTAAGTTGCGGAATACTTAGATTGATTTGGATGATTTCAAAGCTTTTTCTTTGAATTGATGGAAGCTCCAAGCTTTCTTTAAGTGTTCCAACACTTGGGTGAGTTTCCCTATCACATTCTTTGACTCCATTTGTGCTAGCAAGCTTGAACTTTTAAAACAAAATTTCCCTGGGAGAGTGCTTAAGGTTCGGCTAAGGTGACTTGAGAGAGAGATGTGTTTTTTCAATTGTCAAAGACCTAATCCAAAAGTCTATGCAAAAGTGTGTATATGATTTTTACCTAAAGTGAATTGCTTTTACCAAAGGTAAAAGTTTTACCAAAAGCAAAACCATGTAGGGAAAAAGTGAGCGGTTTTCCAAAAAAACACTTGCTTTTGCCAACTACCACCATTAATATATGGTCCTCAACTATTAAATTCAAAATTCAAGATGGGTTTCTCTACACACTTCGAGCTCGGTTCCGTTTAATTCGATTAAATGAATTTTCCGTCACAACGTAATTAAATCAAATTTAATTAAATAATGATTTAAAATTATTACGGAAGTCACTTACCAATTAATTCCAAATTAATTCGTTCGCTCGTATTAAAGTCAAACTTTAATGTCGTAGTGAACTCTAATTTCAATTAATATATTCGATATATTATTTTAGCCCAAATAAATAAATTAAATAGAAAATTCCAATTTAACTATTAAATTTATTTTACCGATTAATTCTAAATTAATCACGTTCTCTCTTCTAGTCGAATTAATCCCAGATTAATTCATACCGCTATTAATCCCAGATTAATTCTTAACATAATTAATCCCAGATTAATTGTCTCTCTCATAATTAATCCTAAATTAATTCTGCTCGAGTCAAATATCATCGGTGAATCTTTGGGAAGCGACCCAAGAGATCCATGGATATATTGGCAGTAAATATTGTCATCGAATTATCCGAATACGTGCGTACCCAGTACCATGTTCCTACCGATTTACAAGACATGGTTGGCTTCTAGCAAAGCACCGTGCCTACCCAATTCTCCAGAAATATTCTTTTAAGGAATATGTAATCTTTGTTAGGCGTAGTATACGTAGTATTGCGTATTCCGATCCAGTATCGGATGTCACATGCTAGGCTTGGGGCTGGAATAGTGTCTGCCCCGTACGAAGTATATATTGGATCACTGGTAACTAGTCTCTATAATCGGATAAACATGACCTAGTCATATTATCCTGATGACTGCAGTACTTAAAAGTACTAGTTCCGTATTGTGGTGACATAGGAGCTTGGCGACGCATGCTGTTCTAGGCTCGCGACCTAGTTGGGAGTACAGAGTAGCCCGCGGGGGACTAAACCAAAGAATAATGGAGTCACCACCCGGTGTGAACCAGGAAAATGATTTAAGGCCGCACTCACCCCTCGCAAGGGAAGACCTCAAACCGTTGGGTTCGGAATGGTCCCTTACTTATGCCACTTGTAATAAAATGATTTGTGCAATAGTTTAATCGAGTCTAGCAACATACATTCTCAAGAGTATTCTATTTCACATGCATAAATCAAAAGTTCATCTAAGTTCACATGTAACACATTTTCATATTTACATATAATCTATGTCCGAATTTGTATACAACCTATGTCCAAATTTGCATGCATAAAGGTAAATTGAAATACGGCAAGCATGCTACATCATAAGCATATTACATTCATGAATACAGAAACACAAGAAAACAATAATCATACAAGCATGCATAAAATTGAATCAGAATAATGGCAAGCGCATAATTTCACACACACATTGCATTGATAATCAGGGAAGCGCAAACAAGCAAGAATTATATGAGCATGCATATTAAAGAGAGGCAATCAAGCGCATGATGTAAAGAGATAGCTAAAGAGGCATTAAGTGCATAATGTAAAAAGATAACTAGAGAGGCAATCATACGTTAAAATAAACATGCCATGGTGCGATACAAAAGAAGATAGACAATACAAAAAGCAAATAATGAAATAAAATGGCGCGGTAAAATTTCGTGGTAAAGGTAGTCTTTAGGAATTTCCCTCGAATAGAGGACCTTTAATCCACCCTAGTTACCTCATGCGCATTAGAATGTAATGTTAGACATTATGTCCCATAGCGTCACTATTTGTAAATGATATTGTATTATTGTACAAAATTAACTATGTGATAATGAAATTGCCTTTTGCCGTTTTGTAATTTATTTACTTTGATATATAAATAGCGAAAGTCCATATGATTAATACCGGATTGAGATGATATGAGACAGTATCAATCCATAAAGGTTTAATCATTAAATATCCCTAGTCGGAGTATTATCGAGATCGGACATCGATAATGCGGAATAGACTAGTGTTGCGCTTGTGCACGTTGTGAGGGCACAACGGCATAGTTCTCATATATTTAAGTATTGGATACTTATGCAAGTGCGATAGGAGGTTGTGTTTTACCGATGGTACGGAAAACAGCTTCGCTCTGGATAGACCCCGCGGAATCCCATTGGTAGTATGTCTGCGTGTCTATGGGAGGCCGCATCAGGGTAGGTGTATATGGTCTTAACCTGAGACTTACATCGCTAGTACTTGCGACAATCGGTAAACTTTGGTTTTGGTGGTTGGGGACCTTAACCGGTTCTGTGTACACCTCTTCTGGGTTTATCGAGAATCGTAGTGTACTGGATGTGATGTCGAGATGGAAGTATCACTTCAGACATATGGAGATGATGATCACGCAGGACACAGAACTAGTACTCTATAAAAGGTTGCAACCGTCGGGACAATATGACCAGGTCAGGATTGTCCGATTTAAAGAGACTAGTTGCTTGATGTCCGATATATGTTTCGTACGGGGCAGACACATCTCCAGCCCCAGGCCTAACATGTGATCGTCCGATACTGGATCGATGTACGCAATACTACGGTATACTACGCTTGATATAGATCTTATATTCCTATAAGAATATTTCTGGAGAATTGGGTAGGCATGGCGCTTTGCTAGAAGCCAACCTTGTCTTGTGAATCGGTGTAAACGTAATACGAGGTACGTACGTGTTCGGATTATCCGACGACCGTATTTACTGCCAAAATATCCGGAGATCTCTTGGGTCGCTTCCTGAAGATTCACCAATGACGTATGATTCAAACTCGATTAATCTTGGATTAATTACGGAGAGACTTTATCTTGGGTAAAGTACTAAATAAAGAGAGAGAACGATTAGTTTAGAATTAATCGTAAAATTATTATATTCGATATAATAATCAAAATTCGATTTCGACGCGAAATTAAAATTAGATTTTAATTCGGGCAAACGAGTTAATTTAGAATTAATTCGTTAGCGACGTAAATAACAATTTCGCTAGGCGCAATTATTTATTTAAATTCGGTTTAATTAACGTCGCGACGTAAGTTCGGTATTTCGGAAATATCGGACCCGAACGTGTGAGTGCACGTGGGCCCACTTTCATTTGGAAATGTGTGGGGCCCACATGACACATGTCATTATTTGCATTATTTAATTGTTGATGTATTGCATGGAGATAGTGTACAATGCACTCAAGGGTTTTGCATGGAAATTGAGTGTTTGACACTCTAAGCCATTGCATGGTTTGTGTCATAAGTTTATTATTATTTAATAAATATTATGGCATAAATATAAATTGATTTTTGTAACAAAAAATCATATCTCCTCTCCCTCTCAAATTACCGAAACAGTGAGCAAGTTTTGGGTCTCCATTTTCTTCATTTGTTTTGTGGCAAGACTAGAAGAAAGTGTACAAGTTTGGAACTTTAATACACAACTTGGCTAGCACCATCAAGGGATCATACAAAGGTGTTATGGGAAACTCATCTTAGAGCTTGGAAGGATCAAACATTGCTTGGAGCTTCTCTTTTCATCTTGGCCGAAACCCTCACTGTTCTAAGGAGGAAGTTTTTGTTTCATCAACGCATCCGCATTCCGATCTTTGTGAGTATGATTCCGCCATACTTCAATATTGTTCATTCTATTATATATATATTTAGCTTGTGCTTTTGATCTTGGGACATGGATTAGATTTTCCAACAATGGTATCATTGAGCTTAAAGAGCATGCATATATATTAGGATGTTATTTGGGGAAAATTGTTTGAAGCATGATTTGATGAGTTTGCTTGATTAAATATGCTTAGATGTATGTTATATAGATTATACATCATCAATTTCTTGGAAAATAAATTGGATTAATTTTTCCAACCCAATTGAGGCTTGGCCGAATACATGCAAGCATGTGGACTAGATGATTTTTTAATTTTAAGACATTAGATGACTTGAAATAATATGGAATGATGATTTGTAACTCGATTGGATTGAAAACGAAATCAGAACCATTTTAATCACCTTGGCCGAATGCTTGATGGAGTATTAGGGACTTGATTTTTTGATTAAATAATGTTGGACATATATTTAAGATAAAAATATGATTAATGGATTAATTTGATATTTTGGGAATATTGATTTAAAGGATTAATCATGAAAATACACTTTAATTAATTAAGTTATAAAATTTGGAATTTTAAAATTTGGTTAATTGGGCTTAAATTTGAATTGGGCCTAAAACTATTATATTGGACATAAATGGGCTTGGTTGGGCCAAGTAGATTTGGACCATTTGGATTGGATCTAAAATGGGCCTAAATCACACCATTTAAGTCCAAATGTAATAAATGGGCTTTTATGTTTAATTGGGCCTTATGGGCTTGATATTGATTTTTATGGCAAATGAGGGTGATTCCTTATTGGGCTTGGAAATTGGGTTGACCCACATTGACCAAGGCCCAAGCCTTATGAAATCAATAGAAAGCCCATCGGACTTTAATTAAACGGACATTAGATGTTAGTTGGGCTCTGAGACCCAATAGTACTAGATTTGGAATCTAAGTTATAAAAGCACAATAAAAGTGTAAATATTTAATTTAGAATTAAATAAAAGGATTAGTATTGAATACGACTTAAATTGGATTTAACGAGTAGTTCGATAATTCGTGAATTCATACCATAAGTATTTATTCTCAAAACGAGTTGGACTCGCGCAAATGCAAACAATTATTTGAACATTGTATTGTCACCTAATTAAAGACTAATTAATTGGATTTGATTGGTTGTATAACATGCCTTGAATGAATGAATGTGGATGTGTTGTATGAAGTGTTATCGGATGGATATTAGAAGGGAAAGGGTAATTTTAGAAATTGTTGTAAATTTGGAATTTATAAATTGGACCTGCGTGTCCAGCCTTATCTCTTTATCTCTTTGTATTCTCTTCTCACCTAATTCCCCTCAATGTAAATGAGGTTTCTCTTATTGTATTATGTAATTGGGTAGTAGTAGAATAGTGCTAGCGGGGAGAGGAAAGGGAGTGATTTGTTCTAGGAACAAGTTGTTTATATATCCATCCGCATATCACTATTAATTTACTTTACGCGCTTTATGATGTTTTAGAAGCATGCTTAAGGGTGTATGTTGATGAGACCTAACAAAGATAATAAATTGGTTGCCAATTACGCAAAAATCCCTCAATCTATATTAAGCGATTATCCTTCCATTGAATGATCTTGTTCAAGATCCAATTGGCATTGGTTTGTTGGCCAAAGTCAAGACCTTGTCAATTAGGATGTACTTGAATCATGAGAGTTTTGTTCCATATCGGTGTCTAGTCCAAGTTGTGATTTGTTGGCCAAAGTCAAGATCACTTCTTGTCCAAAGACATTGATTACGAAACTTTCCTTGTCAATGGGTCCCGCTTAACTGGAATCATTAGGTTTGTTGTGCCAAAGCCAAGGCCTAGATGATTCGGAGGATAAGGTTAGGAAAATGTATTAGATACATTGACATAAGTATTGTACATATGTTTAGGACTTGGATGTCCACCTGACCGGATCTAGGAATTGGATTGGATCCAATTGATCTGAGAGATCTACCTAGTTAAATAGCATACAGCTTGTTGGCCAAAGTCAAGGTTGTGTGTTATTTAACGGGATCCTAGCCCACTAGGAAATAGGATTTCCCGAGTTCTCAACAGAGGGTTAGAGACTTGATGAAAATAGTGGGAGGCTAGTATGTGAATTTGCAATTTCGTTCAAATACTTTGCCTTACGCGTCTTTCAAATTATTTCGTCTATTTTATTCAAATTAGTTGGACTAATACATTGTTATTTTTCTTGTAACAGTTTGACTGTACCCATTTCATCGTCAACTAAATAGTTAGACTCTTGTGGTTGAGATGGCTAGCAAGGGAAATGTGCGTGACATCATCATGGGTGATAATGTCTTTAAAGGCACAAACTTCGCTGACTGGGAAATGAACCTCAAGATAGTACTTGGGGCTGAGAGGCTACTGTACACTATACAGACACCTCTCCCGCCTAGACCCACTGATCCGCTTGAGCTGGAGTTATGGAAAACTCACAGCGAGGATTGTGACACAGCTCAGGCTGTTATGTTAGCTTCAATGACTCAACACTTTCGTCGCCAGAATAGGGACTTGGATCCTTATAACATGATGGCTAGACTGCAAGATCTCCACCGCACCAACAAGCGGATGGAGAGGTATGAGTTAATGAAGAAACTCTTCCGCACCCGAATGACTGAAGGCACATCAGTTGAGGTCCACGGGGCTCAAATGATTGCCAATATTGATGAGTTGGCCAATATGGGAATAGTCTTGGAGGCTGAGCTGACTGTAGATTTGATCTTACAATCACTTCCCGATACTTGGAAACAAATCATAATCAACTATAAGTTGATGGATACCGATGACACTCTTGGAGAGCTGTTATCCATGCTGAAGGAGTCTGAAAAAGAACTCCTAAAAGGGGGCAAGCGCGAGGCGCACTATGCATCGACCTCTCAGGGGCCAAGGGCTGGCCCAAGGCAACTGAGGGGTGAAGAAGAGGAAATATAAAAACAAGGGTAAAAGCAAGTTGACAAAGGCTTCTGGGAAGCCAAGGGACAAATCTCAAGATGTCTGCCTCAAATGCGGCAAAAAGGGTCACTGGAAACGTGACTGCCGAGTGGGCAAAGGTCAGGGGGAGGATATCAAGGCAGGCAAGGCACCAGCCTCTGGTATGTTTGTTATTGAAATAAATATGACTACTTCAAGTCTTAAAATTGGATTTTTGATTCTGGTTGTGCTGCTCATATTTGTACTGATTTGCAGGATCTGCAGAATAGCAGGATGCTGGCTTCAGGGGAGGTTGACCCGAGTCGGAAACGGAACATCAGTTGCTATTTTGGCTGTAGGGACTTTTGTTTTAGAACTGCCCTCGGGGCATGTACTTAAACTTTTGAACTGTTATTATATACCTAGTTTAACTAGGAATATTATATCTGTATCTTTGTTAACCCAGCATGGGTCACTTTGTATTTAGAAACACTGGGTGTTATTTATATAAAAATGATGCAGAAATTGCACTGCCGTTGCAAATAATGGTCTTTATATTTTGAATATAAATGAATCTCCTAACGTAAAATGACAAAACAAATGCTCAAAATCAGTAATCTAAAAGATGAAGCTTACATGTGGCATTGTCGTCTAGGACACATCAACAAGACTCGCATATCCACACTTTCGAAGAATGGGTACTTGGACGGATTTGATCCTAATTCATATGATGTCTGCGAATCTTGTCTTTTAGGCAAAATGCCTAAATCACCTTTTAGCGGTAAGGTGAACGTGCCACAGAACTGTTAGCCCTCGTTCATAGTGACGTTTTGGGCCCATGTCTAGCCAGGCTAGAGGTGGATATCTTTACTTCGTAACCTTTACGGATGATGCATCTCGTTATGGTTATGTGTATCTAATGAGACACAAGTCGGAAACTTTTGAGAAATTCAAAGAGTTTCGACACGAAGTAGAAAAACAAACAGGCAAGAGTATTAAGACATTGCGGTCAGACCGTGGTGGGGAATACTTAAGTTATGAGTTTCAAGATTACTTGAAAGAATATGGTATTCTTTCACAGTGGACTCCTCCTGAACACCGCAATTGAACGGTGTGTCTGAACGGAGAAACCGTACCTTGTTAGACATGGTAAGGTCGATGATGAGTCGCACTGAGCTACCAATATCCTTCTGGGGATACGCTTTAACAGTGCAAGTACTTATTTTGAATAAGGTTCCGTCAAAGTCTGTTGAACAGACTCCATACGAGTTATGGACAGGAAGGAAACCGGGTTTCTCTTTCCTGAAGATTTGGGGATGCTGGGCATATGTTAAACGTTTGGAAGGAACCAAACTAGAACCCAAATCAGATAAATGCCTTTTCGTGGATATCCTAGGGAAACCAAAGGATATTACTTCTATCACCCACAAGAGAACAAAGTATTTGTTGCTCTGCATGTATTTTTCCTTGAGAAGGAATTTCTAGATGCAGTGGTAAGTGGGAGGAAGTAGAACTCGATGAAAACGTAGTGATACTGTTCTGGCAATGAATCAATGACGGAACATGAACAGACCATCCGGGATGAGTCTGTACCACAATCTTCATATACACAAGGACCGCGTAGGTCGGAGAGAGTTAGGACAATACCTGAGAGGTATGGGTACCTGATCTCGCCTCATGTAGATATTAATCTTATTGAGGATAATGAACCGACTACGTATGAGGAAGCAATACAGGATATTGATTCCGCTTTATGGCAAGATGCCATGAAGTCCAGATGGATTCCATGTATGCCAACCAAGTTTGGACACTGGTTGATGCGCCAGAAGGCGTAAAGCCTATTGGATGCAGATGGATCTTCAAGAAGAAGACCGACATGGATGGCAACGTGCAAACATACAAAGCTAGGCTTGTAGCAAAGGGGTATCGTCAACAATATGGTGTTGATTATGACGAAACTTTCTCACCCGTTGCCATGATTAAATCCATTCGGATAATGCTTGCAATAGCTGCATATTTCGATTACGAGATATGGCAGATGGACGTTAAAACCGCTTTCCTTAACGGAAACCTTTTGGAGGATGTTTATATGCAACAGCCTGACGGTTTTATCATACCTAGACTTGCAAACAAGGTTTGTAAGTTAAATCGATCCATTTATGGATTGAAGCAAGCATCACGGTCATGGAATCAGCGTTTTGATGAGATCATAAAAGATATGATTTCGTGCAAAATGAAGATGACCATTGTGTATACAAGAAGGTTAGTGGGAGAGAGCACTTACTTTTATTGTCCTTTATGTCGACACGTATTGCTTATAGGCAATGACATTCCCATGCTAACGTCGGTGAAAGCTTGGCTTTCATTAAAATTCTCCATGAAAGATCTGGGAGAGCAGCCTTTATTCTTGGAATAAAGATCTACCGGGATAGATCTAGAAAGCTGCTTGGACTCTCCCAGAGTACATACATTGATAAAGTGTTGAAGCGATTCAACATGGAACAATCCAAGAGGGGATTGGTTCCAATGGTACGTGGTACCTCTCTGTCTAAGGACATGTGTCCTAAGACTCAGGAAGAGAGAGACAACATGAGTCGGATTACCGTTCGCCTCGGCAGTCGGATCGATCATGTATGCCATGATATGTACACGACCTGATGTCTCATGTGCTTTGAGCATGTGCAGTCGCTATCAGGCCGATCCAGGTGAAGGTCACTGGATAGCAGTTAGAATATCCTTAAGTATCTTAAACGAACTAAGGATGCTTTTTCTTAATTTATGGAGGTGGAGAACTTGCGGTATCTGGGTATACCGATGCAAGTTTCCAAACCGACAAGGATGACTACAAGTCGCAATCCGGGTACATTTTTTGTTTGAATAACGGAGCAGTGAGCTGGAAATCTTCCAAGCAAGATACTGTTGCCGATTCAACAACAGAAGCGGAGTACATCGCTGCATCTGAAGCAGCAAAGGAGGCAGTTTGGATCCGAAAGTTCCTAATCGGATTAGGAGTAGTTCCATTAGCAGCTGAGCCCGTTCCATTGTATTGTGACAATAACGGGGCTATAGCGCAGGCTAAGGAACCAAGGTCTCATCAACGGTCCAAGCATGTTCTTCGATGTTACATCTGATTCGGGAGATTATACATCGTGCGATGTAAAGGTCGAGAAGGTCACATCAGATGACAACATTGCAGATCCGCTGACGAAGGCTGTTCTTCAGCAAGTTTTTGAACGACACATACATAGTTCGGGTATTAGATGCTTGAGTGACTGGCATAGGCCAAGTGGGAGATTGTTAGACATTATGTCCCATAGCGTCACTATTTGTAAATGATATTGTATTATTGTAAAAATTAACTATGTGATAATGAAATTGCCTTTTGCCGTTTTGTAATATTATTTACTTTGATTATAAATGGCGAAAGTCCATATGATTAATACCGGATTGAGATGATATGAGACAGTATCAATCCATAAAGGTTTAATCATTAAATATCCCTAGTCGGAGTATTATCGAGATCGGACATCGATAATGCGGAATAGACTAGTGTTGCGCTTGTGCACGTTGTGAGGGCACAACGCATAGTTCTCATATATTTAAGTATTGGATACTTATGCAAGTGCGATAGGAGGTTGTGTTTTACCGATGGTACGGAAAACACTTCGCTCTCTCTGGATAGACCCCGCGGAATCCCATTGGTAGTATGTCTGCGTGTCTATGGGAGGCCGCATCAGGGTAGGTGTATATGGTCTTAACCTGAGACTTACATCGCTAGTACTTGCGACAATCGGTAAACTTTGGTTTTGGTGGTTGGGGACCTTAACCGGTTCTGTGTACACCTCTTCTGGGTTTATCGAGAATCGTAGTGTACTGGATGTGATGTCGAGATGGAAGTATCACTTCAGACATATGGAGATGATGATCACGCAGGACACAGAACTAGTACTCTATAAAAGGTTGCAACCGTCGGGACAATATGACCAGGTCAGGATTGTCCGATTTAAAGAGACTAGTTGTGCTTGATGTCCGATATATGTTTCGTACGGGGCAACACATCTCCAGCCCCAGGCCTAACATGTGATCGTCCGATACTGGATCGATGTACGCAATACTACGGTATACTACGCTTGATATAGATCTTATATTCCTATAAGAATATTTCTGGAGAATTGGGTAGGCATGGCGCTTTGCTAGAAGCCAACCTTGTCTTGTGAATCGGTGTAAACGTAATACTAGGTACGTACGTGTTCGGATTATCCGACGACCGTATTTACTGCCAAAATATCCGGAATCTCTTGGGTCGCTTCCTGAAGATTCACCAATGACGTATGATTCAAACTCGATTAATCTTGGATTAATTACGGAGAGACTTTATCTTGGGTAAAGTACTAAATAAAGAGAGAGAACGATTAGTTTAGAATTAATCGTAAAATTATTATATTCGATATAATAATCGAAATTCGATTTCGACGCGAAATTAAAATTAGATTTTAATTCGGGCAAACGAGTAATTTAGAATTAATTCGTTAGCGACGTAAATAACAATTTCGCTAGGCGCAATTATTTATTTAAATTCGGTTTAATTAACGTCGCGACGTAAGTTCGGTATTTCGGAAATATCGGACCCGAACGCGTGAGTGCACGTGGGCCCACTTTCATTTGGAAACGTGTGGGGCCCACATGACACATGTCATTATTTGCATTATTTAATTTTGATGTATTGCATGGAGATAGTGTACAATGGCACTCAAGGGTTTTGCATGGAAATTGAGTGTTTGACACTCTAAGCCATTGCATGGTTTGTGTGTCATAAGTTTATTATTATTTAATAAATTATTATGGCATAAATATAATTGATTTTTGTAAACAAAAATCATATCTCCTCTCCCTCTCAAATTACGAAACAAGTGAGCAAGTTTTGGGTCTCCATTTTCTTCATTTGTTTTGTGGCAAGACTAGAAGAAAGTGTACAAGTTTGGAACTTTAATACACAACTTTGGCTAGCACCATCAAGGGATCATACAAAGGTGTTATGGGAAACTCATCTTAGAGCTTGGAAGGATCAAACATTGCTTGGAGCTTCTCTTTTCATCTTGGCCGAAACCCTCACTGTTCTAAGGAGGAAGTTTTGTTTGTTTCATCAACGCATCCGCATTCCGATCTTTGTGAGTATGATTCCGCCATACTTCAATATTGTTCATTCTATTATATATATATTTTGCTTGTGCTTTTGATCTTGGGACATGGATTAGATTTTCCAACATGTAATACATGCGAAAATAAAGCGATGAGGTGCAAAAGGATAAAAGACATAATTAGAGGCGCGGAAAAGCATCTTGGTAAAGGATTTTAACCCCTCAAAATAGAGGACCTTCAGTCCCACTCACTAAGCCCATCCGCTAATAACATAATACATATAAAGAAACAATGACAATAATATCAGACTTCGTATACCCGATTGAACATATCTTACATTTAACCGAATATTACATCATCCAGCGCGGTAAAGCATCGTGGTAAAGGATTTTAACCCCTCAAAAAAGAGGACCTTCAGTCCCACTTACTAAGCCCATGCGCTAATAACATAATGCATATAAAGAAACAATGACAACAATATCGGACTTCGTATACCCGATTGAAGACATCTTACATTCAACCGAATATACATCAACCGACGCGACAAAGTATCGTGGTAAAGGATTTTAACCCCTCAAAATAGGGGACCTTAAATCCAACTGACTAAGCCCATGCGCTCGATCACATCATTACACAAACAAATAATATGTATAAATTAAATAACGAATAATAAACACATCAAAACAACATAAAACAAAATATGTGTTGTTTACTCAAGTGGTACATGGAGTTGTATCCCGAGTACAGATCATACTACCGTCCATTCGGAATCAGCTATCAAATTTACGTCCGGATTTCTATCATATATACCGCAAGAGGCGACGCATTTTCCGTTTTATTCAAAGGCCACAACATACATCACTGCACAATACATGCATTATTTATCTATTCAAGGGCCACAACATGCATCACTTTACAATAATCATACGAATAAGATTAAATATATAGTAAAAATATAAATAAAAATGGATGTGAAAAGTGCCCTCAGGTCTAACCTTTTTCGTCGACTTTTGGACTTGCGTTTCACGGAGATCGGAAGGGTTAAAGCTCCTCAACTTTTCTGATTCACTGGTTTACGTTTTACCTCACTATTTCGCTACTCAAGCTACTGTTTTGACTCCGTTTCACTACCACTTCGGGTGTATTTTCTGGTCACAGTTCAGGTCTATTAGTGGACTGTTTTGGCTCAATTTTGGAGGGCTGTTCGGGGCAGTTTCTGGACTGTTTTACTGGCCAGTTTCTGGGTTAATTACGGGTAATTTTGGGACAGTTTAGGGACTGATTTGGTGCAGTTTTGATGATGTTATACGGTAGTGGGCTGTGCAGTTTTTTTTACGTGAATAGATGGGACTGTTTGGCGTGAGGGACATAGTTTAAGGCGTGTTTTTTTTAGGGGTTCTATTGGCAGTGCTAGGTGGAGTGCTGAGCGTGTTTTGTTTGTAATGGAGGGTTGCTAATGGCGTCGTTTAGGTGCAGACTAGGGGATTGTCACGTTATTTTTTTGCTTGTAAAGGGCTGCATGCGTTAAGGTGGTGTGTGCTCATCTTTGTGTGTGCATATGATTTGTGTGGAGGTTATGTGGCTTCTGTGAGGTGTATTTTCCAAGGACGTGTTGAAATGAGAAGGTTTGTGGAGAATGGCCAAATGACGTGTAGGTGTTGTGCGTTCCTAAAGGATCTTTGGTCGGTGCTTGTGAGGTTGTGGGCATGAGGGCTTATATGGGTGCAACATGAGCTGTTGAGTGTGAGGGGCTGAGGGTTGCTCGGCTCAGGGCATATGGCGAGGGCGTGGAGAGTGGCTGAAGCGTGAGGTGGCCTAAGAGGCTGTTGATGGTGCCGTGTGTTTGTGAACGTGAAGTATGCTAAGGGTGAAGGCCTGTTTGGTGAGTTTGTTAGTTTAGGGTTTATTTAAATGGCTGTGAATGTTGTGTTGGGATTTGTATGCCCGACAAGCAAATATGTTCGAAACATGATTGATTAATAAATTTGTGATTCTATTTTATTCCATGTATGCATTTTGATTTGCTTTATATAATTCATGAAAATTCCATGATTATTTATGTAGCTTTAAATTAAACATATTGTGTATGTAAAATGTTACATGCATATATGCATGGATAAAATTTAAAGAGTAATAATCAAAATTTGTCCATGACTATGATTTGAAGTTGGGAATCTTCAAATCCAAAGTCATAAATACAGTTCATTCCATTATGAATGGTATAGTTCTATCCAGACTATATTATGTAGAGACATAAAAAAGAATGTATTTTATATATAAGATTATATTGGACAGGACCCGATAAAATTGTAAAGTTCTAATAATTCCGTTAAATATGGAACGTCAATTTTATCATAATGATGGTCATATATGTGATGATCTTAAATCATTATATTTAGCAGACTCCTATATCATATTAATCCATTCTTTAATTTACTCGGTATGGTTTTTGTATTTATTACATTCGTAAACCTTGTATTTTGGGAATGAGTTGAATGAATAGCTGGGAATGCTAACCTGATATAATGAAATCCGTTTCATAAGATTCTCTTGTTTGTTAGTTCAGGACCTGAACGATTAGCGCGCAAATTCATAATAGTTATGAATTAATTGTTCACTTGAGAACTAATGGAAGTCAAGGATAAAGATGTAATGGAGAGGTTAACGGATATTTTATACCTAGCTCCTTTACGAATCTATTATGGAGGATCATTGCATAGGTAATGACTATATCAATGGACGAATACTTTGAGTAATTAATTCTATAATTCTGATAGTGCAATTCTGGGTATTCAGTGGAGTTACTCCAGAATTAATAATTTCGTTTGATTAATAAAAGAGTTTATAATTAATCGACAGAATTATTGGAGCTTAGAATTATAGGTCCATCGGTCCCCTCGTCGTCTTCTATCACTGTTCGAACGATTATTATTGCGAAGCAAAATAGTTGAGAATTATTTAAAATAATTATGAATTTTTTTACACGCTAATTATTCCATATAGCTCTTGTTTGGAAATTATGACAAATGTTGTCTTAATATATTATTAATAGATAATGTATCTATTTATTAATTTATGAAAATTAATATTTAATTAATTTGATTAATTAAATTTTAATTGAATAAGATAATATTCAAAAGTTGAAATTTTTGAAAAATGTTTTTAATGAATTATCTTTGATAATTATGAGATAAATATTAAAGGATTTTATTTTTGATTTTTTGAAAATTAAAATTAATAATATCCTTAATGAATTTGTATTGATCCTAAATTCATCCATGAGATAAGAATTCTATTTTGATCAAAAGAGTTGATCCAATAGAAATCTAATACAAAATAAAAATTTAAAAAAAAAAAAATACGTGAGCTGTGGTTAAAAGAAATAAATTTTGGGTTTTTCAATTGGATTGAACAACAACAACAAAAACGTGGATGCTTGGAAAAATAAAAAAAAAAATAGAAAAAGGTTTTCTTTGTTTTTGTTTTTCTTGGTTTTGGTTTTAAGAAAATCAAAAGGAAAATAGCATCCAGGATTCGTCTCATGTGCTGAGTACACGAATCCTTCACAAATTAGAGTGTTCTTCGCATTTATTCTTACGCCCACACGTGCCGTTTGAGGTGAGGAGATAAGTCGAGGAAGATCGTGGTTCGAAGAATCGTGATTCAAAGAGATCCAGATCTGCAGGTATATTTTCTTACTTGAGTTCTTAATATTTTTTTTATTATTAATATACTAGAGAATACGGATCCGGATTTTATTGTTCATGTGAAAATAATTTTTTTTTCGTCACCCAAAACACGATTTCCGCTGCGCATGAACTCTGAAATCCAACAATTGGTATCATGAGCGGTCGTATTTATTCTAGTATATTAATAAGAATGATTTATTGTAAATCATTTTAATATGTATGTAAAGAGTAGGCTATGCATTTTTATGAATTATCATATGATGGTGAATGTATGGATATTAATCGTTAATTGTATGGTTGACCTTGGGTTAGGATTTTAATTTTTTGTTTTATATATTGGATATGTAAACCCAAATTTAAATGGGTATTTCTTTTTGTAATTGTTATTTTTTTTTGTAATTGTTCGAGATCAAGATCAAGCCAAATAGACGATGCACGGACGGACGGTTTTATATTTCCAGAATATATATATATATTTTCCCTGCACTGTGCAACAGTGAGACTGCTGCACAGTGCAGCAGCCACGCTGCTGCACATTTTTGCAGCAGCGTGGGCTGCTGCTAGGCAGCAGCCTCATTGCTGCACATGCAGCAGTGGGCTGCTGCTAGGCAGCAGCCTCATTGCTGCACATGCAGCAGTGGGCTGCTGCCGGGAGAAAATAAAAAAAAAAAATATATATATATAATATATATATATATATATATATATATTTGGTGAAAGTCACCTGGAAATATAATTATATTTTTTTCCAGATTTGAGATTAATGTAATTTTATTTTTTGGTTATTTGTAATTTTAGAAATACCCAAATTGTCAACCCGGTTAAAATCCAATTTATTTTTTGTGTGAATGATAAAATGTTTATTCTCATGCATATTTTAAATGACATATAGAATTAGCACAATGCCTACTCTTGCATTATAACATGCCATACATACATGTGCATTTTCATAAATTTATTTATGATTGTAAATAGTTTATAATTTGATTAAAACTATTTTAGAATTTTATCGATTAATCGATTAAATAAGATTTGTGAATTAATTTTAAATCGTTAAAATTGGTAATGTCACAAAATTCAGTTCTAAGTTTTTATAATAAATTGTTTATCATGAATAACTTAGATGTTTCATAATAAATTTAAGTTTTATTAGTAAAGCGGGTAATTTTATTATGAACAATTAATTTGGTAATTAAAGACCTTTAATATTGATTTCTTGGTTTTTTTTCCCCTAAGTTTACAAAACATTAGATGTTTTACTTATTAAATCACTAAACTTAAAATAATGAGTGGGAGCGGGTAGTTTGTCAAAACGTCATTTGGTCTCCACCGTTAGTGCAACATCGTGAAATCTAAGTGGGGCTTCGTGATGACTTTAGTTTCATCCTCCCTAAGGAGAGTGTTTGCTTAGGTTAATATCAAGGTTGTACTTCTTACGATAGGATTTATAAAATGTATTTCATAATTAAATTACCCTAAGGTGGTTGTTATGAGTTAAATTTTAAGGATCCAAAACGGTGGGTTACACTCATATAAATATAGTTAAAAGTGTTAATTATATTTAGACCAAAAATCGGTTATGAATAAATTTTGAAAATTTGAGATATTTTGGAAAAATTTATTTATTGAGATTATCTCTATTTTAATAGGGTATTGTGATCGACCCTAAGGCAACATAATATGCTTATTATTTTTCCGAGGCTATAGTAGTTCATATATATTTTAGTGTTTAGCATATGCATCATGCATCATGGTTACTATGCCGAATTTATTTTGAATTTTATGCATGGAATAATTAGAATATTTTTTTTAATGATTTCAGAAATATGTCAAATCCAATCCTATCACTGCTTGCTACTGAAAATTAACTGGTGATAACTTTGCTAAGTGGAAGAAAAATATGAATATAATTCTTGTGCTGGATAACCTGAAGTTTGTCCTGATGGAGGAATGTCCTCCAGAACCAGCTGTGAATGCCAACAAAACCATCAAAGATTTCTATGAAAATTGGATTCGAGCAAATGACAAAGCTCGTTGTTATTTTCTTGCTGCCATGTCTGACGTGCTTAACACAAAGCACGAAAAGACAGAGACTGCTTATGAGATAATGGAGTCTCTACAAGGCATGTTTGGCAAACCCTCTGACCAAGCTAAACATGAAGCAGTCAAGAAAGTCATGAACTGCAAAATGAAAGCTGGTACTCCTGTTCGTGAACACGTGCTAATGATTATTAATACCATTCATGAGGCAGAAATCAATGGGGCCACTATAGATGAAGGCACACAAGTGGGCATGATTTTGGAAAGCCTTAGCCCACAATTTCTTCAGTTCAAAAGCAATTACTTCATGAATAAGCTAAGTTATAATTTGACTGAATTGCTTAACGAACTCACTACTTTTGAGTCTATTTCTGTGGAGAAGAAAGGAGAAGCAAATGTTGCTGAACCTTCTAACTCTAACTCTTCTCTAAAGAAAAGAAAGAGAAATAAGAATAAAGGTAAGAGTTCAGGAACTGAGAAAACAGCAGGGAACAACAGCAAAAAGTGTTGGATAATGACCCATAGCGTCACTATTTGCACAGAACATTGTGTTGTTGTAGCAAATTAACTATGTAACAAGGAAATTGCACTCTCATCATTTGTGATTAGATCACCATAGATATATAAATGAAGAGAGGTCCCTATGATTAGTTCCTGGATTGAGATGATATGAGACAGTATCAGTCCACGAAGGATTAATCATTAAATATCCCTAGCCGTAGTATTATCGAGACTGGACATCGATAATGCGGAATAGGCTAGTATTGCACTTGTGCGCGTTGTGAGGGCACAACGGCATAGTTCTCATATATATAAGTGTTGGAGACTTATGCAAGTGCGATAGGAGGTCGTGTTTCACCGATGGTACGGGAAACAGCTTCGCTCTAGATAGACCCCTTCGGAATCCCATTGGTATTATGAATATGTGTCTATGGGAGGCCGAAAAGTCGAGGTAGGTGTGTATAGTCTTAACCTGAGACTTGCATCGCTGATACTTACGATAATCGATAAACTTTGGATTTGGTGGTTGGGGGCTTTGACCGGTTCTGTGTCTACCACTTCTGGGTTTATCAGAGAGTCGTAGAGTATTGGGTGTGATGTCGAGACGGAAGTATCACTCCAGTCATAGTGGAGATGATGTCACGCAGGATACGGTATTAGTGCTCTTAAGTGATGCGCATCCAATCGTGGTATTATGACCAGGTCATGAATATCCGATTATAGAGACTAGTTACCAGACATCCGATATGTGTTTCGGACGGGGCAGACACTTATCCAGCCCCAGCCCTAACACGTGACTATCCGATACTGGGCCGATATGCACAATACGTGAGTATACTACGCTTGATATAGATCTAAATATTCTTAAAAAGGATATGTCCGGAGAATTGGGTAGACTTGGTACTTTGCTAGGAGTCGACCTTGTCTCGTAAATCGGTAGAACGTAGTAGTACTTGGTACGTACGTGATTCGGTTACACCGACGACCGTATTTATAGCCAACTTATCCGGAGATCTCATGAATCGCTTCCCGATAATCCACCGATGACGCACAACTCGCACTCTTGAATAATCTGGGATTATATAGAAGAGAGAGAAAATTAATCTAGGATTAATTCGGAGATATTTTATCTAGGATAAAATATCGTCGAGAGAGAGATAATGATTAATTTAGAATTAATCGATGAATTAATATATTCGATATATTAAGCGAAATTAGATTTCGACGCGGAATTAAAATTAGATTTTAATTCGGGCGAACGAATTAATTTAGAATTAATTCGTTAGCGACGTGAATAGTGAATTCGCTAGGCGTAATCGCTTAATTACGACGCGACGGAAAAATCGTTAATTTAGAATTAACGAACCCGAGCCCGAGTGTGATTGCGAGCGCATTCGTATTTCGAATTCGAGTGCGGCGACGCAAGTCACATCAAGCGTCAAATCTAACGTCAAGTCATTCATCACATCAAGCGTCAAATCAAGCGTCACTTTGAGTGATGTGACATTTGATTGATTGATGTGAGTGATTGATTGATGGAAAAGACATGACACTTGACATAAAGTAGACATGACTTAAAGTTGATGTGAATAGTGTTTGCTTTAAATTGTTTGACTTTTTTAAATGCAAATGCAAAGCAAATGAAATGCAAATGCAAGGGAAATTAAAGTGAATTTCACTCATAGTATATAAGATATACTAAATGCATTTCATTTCTTTTAACACACACATTTCATCTCTCTATTTCTCTCTTCTCATCTCACGCCCAAGGGCAAAAAGTTTCTGTTTTGGACTGAAAATGGCGTGAAGAAAAGGGAAGCAAGAGTGGGTTTTCATGGTGGAAATCCAAGTGCTAGCACACTTACGAGTCTTGCGAAGGTGGTAGGGAGGTTCACCCATGAGCCGGGATCCATCGGACGAGGCTTGGAGCTCCGTTTCGTCATCTCAAAATCTGAAATTCCAGGCAGTGGACTGCTGCAGATTTGCGTGAATGGCAGTGGGCATTTGGCTTCGATTCGCCTCCAAATCGACTCAACCGATCGATGTGAGTATTCCGCTACCTCCGTTGATGTGTTTACACATAATTTCATGCATTGATTTGATCTTGGGACCTAATAAAAACTCAACAATGGCATCAAGAGCTATAGTTGCAAGCATGAAATTTTAGGGATTTAAAATTTGGGTAAATGTGATTTGAGCATGATTTGAATGAATTGTTTGTTTGAGTATGTTTATAACATGTTTAATTTCATTTTGGTTGGACTAATTTGATGAAAAATGATTTGGAATTATTTTCCCCAAATTGATGACCTTGGCCGAATATGAATTGGATTTTTGGATTCTTGGAATTTTTGTTTTTTGATTCATTTGATGAGTTGGAATCGATTAGGTTGACGTTAATTTGAGTCGAATTGGATTGGATTCGAATTGAACAAAACCCCAAAAATCTTAGGTTGGCCGAATGATGGTATAATGCCCTAATGTCTTGGTGTTTTTTGATTTTGTGACATTGGATGTGTGTGAAATCATTTAGGATGGTGATTTGATGTCGATTGTAGGTTCGATTGGATCGAAACCGAATCGGACACAAAATCCCTCTTTTGGCCGAGACTTAAAAGCATGTAAATGGGTTTGATTTTTCATATTGTGTGTTTGACATGTGATAATGAATTTGACATGATTAATTGGAGTAATATTGTGTTTTAGAAATATTGTTTTAGTCGATTAATCATGTAACGCACTTTAGGTAATTAAATTACGTAATTGGATTAGTGTAATTTAATTATTTAGGCTTAAATTGGATTTGGGCTTGAATTGTTGTAATTGGGCCTATTGGGCTTGATTTATCAAGTTTGGTTTAGGCAAATGGATTGGATCCAATTGGGCCCAAAACCTTAACCATAAAGCCCAATTGCGACTAATGAACCTTTAAAGTTCAATGGGCCTAATGGGCCAAGATTGATTTATGGGCTTATGGGGTAAATCCCGGATTGGACTTTGGTTATCGGTTTGACCCGAGTTGACCAAAAGTCCACGCCTTAAGAAATCAATCAAAAGCCCATTGGACTTTAATTGAATTGACGTTGGACGTTAATCGGTCTTTGAGACGCGTTACGATTAGATTGGAATTTAAATCGTAAAAGGTTTATTAAATAAAAGTGTAACATTTAATTTAGAATTGAATAGTGAATTAGTATTAAATACATGTTAAATTAGATTTAATGATGTAGTTTAATTTAATTCATGAATTCGTACTTTATGTACTTATTCGCAAAACGAGTTTGACTCGATCAAAATCAAATCGTTGTTTGAACATTGGATGATCACCTAATTATCAGATTAATTAATTTGATTAGATTGATTGATAACATGCTTATATGTGTGAATACTTGGTTGTGTTGAATGAATAATGTATATCGGATGGATATTAGATGGGTGGGCAATTTTAGAAATTGTTGTAATAAATTCGATTTATTAAATGGACCTGCGTGTCCAGCCTTATCACCTTCTTTCTATTGTATTCTCTTCTCACCTATTCCCCTCTATGTATATGAGGTTTCTTTAGAAGTGTAGTGTAACGGGTAGAAGTAATACTAGTGCTAGCTTGAGTGAAAAAGGGAGAGATTTGATCTAGGATCAATGTGTTAAGTATCCATCCGCATATCATTATTATTTTATTTCATACTCGCTTTATTATGTGTTTAGAATGCATGTTTAAGGGTGTATGATGATGAGACCTAACAAAGATAATTAAATTGGTAGCCAATTTTCACGCGAAAAACCCTCGTTATATATTAAGCGATTATCCTTCCATTGAATGATTCTTGTTCAAGATCCTATTGGCATTGGTTTGTTGGCCAAAGTCAAGACCTTGTCAATATGGATGTATTTGAATCATGAGAGTTTTGTTCCATATCGGTGTCTAGTCCAAGTTGTGATTTGTTGGCCAAAGTCAAGATCACTTCTTGTCCAAAGACATTGATTACGAAACTTTCCTTGTCAATGGGTCCCCGCTTAACTGGAGTCATTAGGTTTGTTGAGCCAAAGCCAAGGCCTAGATGATTCGGAGGATAAGGTTAGAAAATGTATTAGATACATTGGCATAATTAATATGTTTAGGACTTGGATGTCCACCTAACCGGATCTGGGAATTGGATTGGGTCCAATTGATCTGTGAGATCTACCTGGTTAAGTAGCATACAGCTTGTTGGCCAAAGTCAAGGTTGTATGTTATTTGACAGGATCCTAGCCCACTAGGAAACACGGTTTCCCGAGCACTCCACAGAGGGTTAGAGGCTCGACGAAAAATAGTGGGAGGCAAGTATTGAATTTGCAACATTCGTTCAATTGCTCGCCATACACGCTCAAACAAATATCATTCGTCAAATTTTACGTTATTTTTAAAAATATATATAGTTGGACTATATACAAACTCATTCAATATATAGTTGTTTTTATAATTGGATTATAGTAATCAATACAATTGAATTAAAATGATAGTTGATTTATAATTGGATTATAGTAATCAATATTAAATTATAGTTGATTAAATAATTGGATTATTGTAATCATTATAATAAATAGTACCTTATTAAATTGATTAAAAAGTTAGACTATTGAAATCAAGAAAGAATTGAAAAGTTAAATATTTAAAATATATAATCCTTGGGATTTATGTTTTAAATGATTTAATATTCAATTGGGAATTAATAATAGGTTAATTTATTTGATAAAATAACTTATTATGATTAAGCCCATAATTAAGCAAATAGTAGAGCATAAAGTCTTTGGAAGATTTATGTGATGATGACTTTAGTGCTTAATTAATATACTCATAATAAATCTATCTTTAGATTTAAAAGTATTAAAATTGCAATTAATAATTCTTAGAGAATTAATTGACTATTCTTGTGGAGAAGAGTCAAAGTTTGCAATTGGGCATGTAGCACAAGGTGCACATCGTTTCAATATTCCGAAACCCAAGGCTTGGCCAAGGTTTGTGAAATATTGAAAAGATAATTGACATATCCCAAAGTGACTACCATTTGGATATGGAAGACACGAAGGAATTAAAGAAGGGGCGAGGCTCTAACTTTAAAAACATTTGTCAAAGTTATGTTCACTAATAGTATTGAAATTGGATTTTAAATACTTAGTGTGGTACATAATACATATATGTATTGATGTTCAGAATCCGCTGTGAGTTGGATACTGACTTCAAGCCGAGATTTCTCTGCGAATCGGAAACGGGACGAAAGTCGCTGTTTCGACCGTAGATACCTAAGTTTAGGAACTACCCTTAGGGTATGTACTTAAATTAGGAAATGTTATGATGTAACTAGTTTGACTAGAAACATTATCTCTATATCAGTGTTTAATCCGTTGCGGATAAAACCTTTATATTCTAGAACACTAAAGTGTTTCATTATATAAAGATGATACTGAGATAAATACAATAGATGTAAATAACAGAATTTATATTTTGAATATAAATAAAATCTCAAACATATAAAATGACAAATAAATAGCTCAAATTGATTTGATCAATGAGACTTATATGTGGCATTGTTGTCTAGGACACAATTAAACGAGACTCGCATATCCACACTTTTGAAGAGTGGGTACTAGGACTGATTTGACTAATCAAATAAGGTCTGCGAATCTAGTTTATTAGGTAAAATACCTAAAATACTATTTACTTGGTAATAGTAAAAAGGCCACCGATCTGTTAGCCCTATTCATGGTGAAGTTAGTGGGCCCATATCTAGCTAGGCTAAATGTGAACATGAATATTTCGTGACCTTAACGGATGTGGCATCACGTTATGGTTATGTGTTTCTTTTGAAGAACACAAATCGGAAACTTTTGAAGTTTCGACACGAAGTATACAAACAGATCGGCTATAGTATTATTCCGCCACGGTTAGACCGTAATGGAAATTACTTAAGCAGTAAGTTTCATACGTACATGAAAGAGTACGGCATTCTTTCATATGAGGACTCATCCCGAGACACGTCAGTTAGACAGTGTGTCCGAACCAAAAACCAAATTTTGTTGGACATGATGAGGTTTATCACGAGTCGCTCTGAGCTACTATTTCCTTCAATAGGATATGTATTAACAGTGCAAAACTTATTTAGAATAAGGTTCCATATAAATCTGTTTAACAGATATCATATAGGATATGAACAGGAAAGAAACGGGGTTTCTCATTCCTGATAATTTGGGTATGCCAGGCATAACGTTTGGTTTATACCAAACTAAGGACCCAAATTGGATAAATGCCTATATAGGTTATCCTAAAGGAAACCTCAAGTATAGTACTTGTAAATCCCACATGAGAACAATGTAATTGTTGCTCACCATGCGGTTTTCCTGAGAGGAATACCGATATACAGTGGTCAGTGGGGGATAGTGATACTCGATGAAAAATCGGAGTAACACTGTTCAAGGCACGAAGTCCTTAATGGAACACAAATAGTTCATCTATGATGAATCTATACCATTAATCTTCAAATACACAAGAAACTAGTAGATCGGATAGAGTCAGAAAACAACCTAGGGTATGGGTTTCTGATCTCGCCCCATGAAGATATCAATCTCATGGAGGTGTACCATCCGACTACGTTAAGAGGAAGTGATACGAGGTATCGACTCCCTGTTATGGCAAAGCGCCATGAATCCGAAATGGATTTCATGTATAACAACTATTTTGGATACTAGTTGTTGTACCACAAGGCATTGTGCCTATTGGTACATTAAATGTCTTCAAGGAAGACATACATGGAAGGCAACATACCAACGTACAAAGCTGGGCTTTTGACGGAAAGGTGTCGTTATCAACATTGTGTTAATAACGGTTCAACCTTTTACCTGTTGCCATGGTAAATCCATTTTGAAAATGCTTGAAAATAACTGTATATTTCATTTATGAAATGTGTCAGTTATAAATCAAAATCGCTTTCCTGAAAAGGAAACCTTTTGGAGAATGTTTACAACATTCTGACGATTTTGTATAACCGACAAACAAGGTTTGCGGGTTATTCGATCCATGTTTGGATCAATGCAAGCATAGGATTCTTGGAACTATCGTTTTGAAATAATCATAATGGTTTATGATTTGACTCAAAACGAAATAATTCTTGTGTATATAAGGAGGTTAGTGGGAGGGCGCACTGACAGTGAAATTCCCATAAAGCCATTATTGAAAGCTTGGCTTTCATAGATATTCTTTCAAATAGAAATTCTCCGTAGAATTCTGGGGAGTAACAACCTTTATTCAAGGAATAAAGATCTACTGGGATAGATTTGGAGTTGTTAACACTCTCTGGGAAATCGTACATTTAAAATGTACTTGTATTGGTGTCTCATACGCTTCGAGCATATGGAGTCACAATCGGGTCAATCCTAGTGATAGTCACTATATTGAAATTGAGAACATCTGTTAGTATCTTAGAGAACTAAAGATGCTGTCTTAAACTATGGAGAAGGAGAACTTGAAGTGACTGGGATCACAGCTGTAAGTTTCCAAACTATTAAACTACGGTACTATAAAGTTTGAATAACGGGACAGTGAGCTGGAAATCTTCCAAGCAAGATAACTGTTGCCGAATAAACAACAAATGCGGATTATTGCTGCAGCTGAGGCAGCAAAAGAAGCCATTTGGATCGAACATAAATCTAATTAGATTAGATATAGTTCTGTTAGCAGCTGAACTAGCGTCAGCACAGGCTAAGGAATTAAAGGTCTCATCGACGATCCAGATATATACTTCTATATCATCTGATTCGTTCGGATCATACATCGTGGCGATGTGATGATCGTGTAAATCGCGTCAGACGATAATCAAGCAATCCGCTGACGAAAACCTTTCCTCAGCAATTTGAGCGAACCTTACATAGTTCAAGTGTTGGACACTTGAGTGACTCGCTACGTGCCAAGTGGGAGATTGTTGGATAATATGACCCATAGCGTCACTATTTGCACAGAACATTGTGTTGTTGTAGCAAATTAACTATGTAACAAGGAAATTGCACTCTCATCATTTGTGATTAGATCACCATAGATATATAAATGAAGAGAGGTCCCTATGATTAGTTCCTGGATTGAGATGATATGAGACAGTATCAGTCCACGAAGGATTAATCATTAAATATCCCTAGCCGTAGTATTATCGAGACTGGACATCGATAATGCGGAATAGGCTAGTATTGCACTTGTGCGCGTTGTGAGGGCACAACGGCATAGTTCTCATATATATAAGTGTTGGAGACTTATGCAAGTGCGATAGGAGGTCGTGTTTCACCGATGGTACGGGAAACAGCTTCACTCTGGATAGACCCCTTCGGAATCCCATTGGTATTATGAATATGTGTCTATGGGAGGCCGAAATCGAGGTAGGTGTGTATAGTCTTAACCTGAGACTTGCATCGCTGATACTTACGATAATCGATAAACTTTGGATTTGGTGGTTGGGGGCTTTGACCGGTTCTGTGTCTACCATTTCTGGGTTTATCAGAGAGTCGTAGAGTATTGGGTGTGATGTCGAGACGGAAGTATCACTCCAGTCATAGTGGAGATGATGTCACGCAGGATACGGTATTAGTGCTCTTAAGTGATGCGCATCCAATCGTGGTATTATGACCAGGTCATGAATATCCGATTATAGAGACTAGTTACCAGACATCCGATATGTGTTTCGGACGGGGCAGACACTTATCCAGCCTCAGCCCTAACACGTGACTATCCGATACTGGGCCGATATGCACAATACGTGAGTATACTACGCTTGATATAGATCTAAATATTCTTAAAAAGGATATGTCCGGAGAATTGGGTAGACTTGGTACTTTGCTAGGAGTCGACCTTGTCTCGTAAATCGGTAGAACGTAGTACTTGGTACGTACGTGATTCGGTTACACCGACGACCGTATTTATAGCCAACTTATCCGGAGATCTCATGGGTCGCTTCCCGATAATCCACCGATGACGCACAACTCGCACTCTTGAATAATCTGGGATTATATAGAAGAGAGAGAAAATTAATCTAGGATTAATTACGGAGATATTTTATCTAGGATAAAATATCGTCGAGAGAGAGATAATGATTAATTTGGAATTAATCGATGAATTAATATATTCGATATATTAAGCGAAATTAGATTTCGACGCGGAATTAAAATTAGATTTTAATTCGGGCGAACGAATTAATTTAGAATTAATTCGTTAGCGACGTGAATAGTGAATTCGCTAGGCGTAATCGCTTAATTACGACGCGACGGAAAAATCGTTAATTTAGAATTAACGAACCCGAGCCCGAGTGTGATTGCGAGCGCATTCGTATTTCGAATTCGAGTGCGGCGACGCAAGTCACATCAAGCGTCAAATCTAACGTCAAGTCATTCATCACATCAAGCGTCAAATCAAGCGTCACTTTGAGTGATGTGACATTTGATTGATTGATTGAGTGATTGATTGATGGAAAAGACATGACACTTGACATAAAGTAGACATGAATTAAAGTTGATGTGAATAGTGTTTGCTTTAAATTGTTTGACTTTTTTAAATGCAAATGCAAAGCAAATGAATGCAAATGCAAGGGAATTAAAGTGAATTTCACTCATAGTATATAAGATATACTAAATGCATTTCATTTCTTAACAACACACATTTCATCTCTCTATTTCTCTCTTCTCTCTCAATCTCACGCCCAAGGGCAAAAAGTTTCTGTTTTGGACTGAAAATGGCGTGAAGAAAGGGGAGCAAGAGTGGGTTTTCATGGTGGAAATCCAAGTGCTAGCACACTTACGAGTCTTGCGAAGGTGGTAGGGAGGTTCACCCATGAGCCGGGATCCATCGGACGAGGCTTGGAGCTCCGTTTTCGTCATCTCAAAATCTGAAATTCCAGGCAGTGGACTGCTGCAGATTTGCGTGAATGGCAGTGGGCATTTGGCTTCGATTCGCCTCAAATCGACTCAACCGATCGATGTGAGTATTCCGCTACCTCCGTTGGTTGATGTGTTTACACATAATTTCATGCATTGCATGGATTGGATCTTGGACCTAATAAAAACTCAACAAAAAGAACAAGCCAAACAACAGTCAAGGAAATAAGAATGGCTCCACCCAGAAAAACCAAAAGGAAAATGTTTCCATTGCGGAATTGATGGGCATTGGAAGAGAAACTGCAAGAAGTATCTCGAAGAGCTGAAACAGAAAAAGAAAGGTAAATTAGATTTACTTGTTACTGAATCTTGTTTAGTTGAAAATGATTTATCACCCTGGATAATTGATTCAGGAGCGACTAATCATATTTTTTGTTTCTTACAGAAGCTTGATTCTTACACAAGACTTGCTGATGGGGACTTTACTTTGAGAGTTGGGAATGGCGCTTTAGTTTCAGCATCAGCAGTTGGACGAATAAAACTTTATGTTGAGAACAATAAATTTTTTTTTTGAATAATGTTTATTTCGTACCGGGGTTTACTAGAAACCTCATTTCAGTTTCTCGACTTTATGAACAATGTTATTCAGTTCTTTTGATAATAAATCAGTTGTTATTTCAAGAAATGGTTTGAATTTGTTCTGGTTTTATTGAAAATGGGCTCTATGTAATAAGGCCCAATTTTAATTCATTATTGAATGCTGAAATGTTCAAAGTTGCATTGCCAAAAACAAAGAAGCAAAAGATTTCTCACACTGATAACACATATCTATGGCACCTAAGACTTGGTCATATAAATCTTGACAGGATAAATAGGCTTGTAAAGGATGGTCCTTTAAGAGAACTAAATGTTGGTACTCTACCAGTCTGTGAATCATGTCTTGAAGGTAAGATGACAAAGAGGCCTTTCTCTGCAAAAGGAAATAGGGCCCAAGAACCACTTAAGCTTATACATTCAGATGTTTGTGGACCAATGTCTACACAAGCAAGAGGTGGCTATGAGTACTTCGTTACTTTTGTTGATGATTACTCTAGATATGGTTATGTTTACCTAATGAGACATAAGTCTGAAACTTTTGGAAAGTTTAAAGAATTCCAAATCGAAACGGAAAAACAATTAGGTAAATCAATCAAGTGCCTTCGATCAGATCGAGGAGGTGAATACCTTGATAATGAATTCAAAGATCACCTATTAGAGTATGGGATTTTATCCCAACTAACTGCACCTGGTACACCTCAGCAAAATGGTGTAGCTGAGAGGAGGAATCGAACTTTACTCGACATGATTCGTTCCATGTTGAGTTATTCTTCACTTCCAAAATCGTTTTGGGGGTATGCTATACAAACAGCAACCTACATTTTGAATGTGGTTCCATCTAAGTCAGTACCTAGAACACCTTTAGAGTTATGGAGTGGCAACAAACCCAGTTTGAGTCACTTTCGTATATGGGGGTGCCCAGCATACGTGCTAATGGGTAAGACAACAAAGTTGGAAATGCGTTCTGAAGTTTGTTTCTTTGTAGGATATGCAAAAGGCACAAGGGGAGGTGTGTTTTATAATCCTCGAGATAATAAGGTGTTTGTGTCGACAAATGCCACGTTTCTTGAGAGTAATTATATGGCAGACTTCAAACCTCAAAGCAAGATAGTCTTGGAGGAATTAAAATCTGATGAGATCAGTCAACAACCTACTAGGATTGTTGTTCCACAAAGCGAGGAGACCACATCTTCGAGTCAGAACATCTTACCACCTCGTCGTAGTGGGAGGATAGTACGACTACCTTCTCGATATAGACAAGATGGTGAAGCACAAGTTGCTATCACTGATGATGGAATAAATGACCCATTAACATATAGATGTGCAATGGAAGATCATGACAAAGAGAAATGGCTCGAGGCTATGAAACTTGAGATGGAATCCATGTATTCCAACTCAGTCTGGGAACTTGTAGATCTACATGAAGGAGTAAATCCTATAGGGTGCAAATGGATCTATAAAAGAAAGAGGGGAGTGGACGGTAATGTAGAGACATTTAAAGCAAGGCTGGTGGCAAAGGGTTATACCCAAAAAGAAGGAGTTGACTATGAGGAAACTTTTTCGCCAGTAGCCATGCTGAAGTCCATTCGAATCTTGCTTTCCATTACTGCTCATTATGATTATGAAATTTGGCAGATGGATGTCAAGACAGCCTTTTTGAATGGCTATCTTGAAGAGACCATCTATATGGAGCAACCAGAAGGTTTTATTAGCAAGGACGAAAAGCAAAAGGTTTGCAAGTTGCAAAGGTCTATCTATGGACTTAAGCAAGCGTCCAGATCTTGGAACATGAGGTTTGATGAGGCGATCAAAACTTATGGCTTTATCCAAAATCCTGATGAATCTTGTGTTTATAAATTCATCAAGGACAAGCGAGTGGTCTTTCTAATACTTTATGTTGATGATATTCTACTTATTGGGAATAATGTAGAACTATTATCAGACGTAAAAGCTTGGCTGGCTGAACAATTCCAAATGAAAGATTTGGGAGAAGCTAGTTACATTCTTGGGATCCGTCTTATTAGAGAGATCGCAAGAAAAAGCTGCTAGCTCTGTCTCAGGCATTGTATATTGACAAGATGCTTGTTAGATATTCAATGCAAAACTCCAAGAAAGGTAACTTACCTTCCCGTCATGGAGTTGTTCTTTCTAAAAGGCAGTGTCCTTCGACACCCCAAGAGGAAGAAGATATGAGACGGATTCCATATGCGTCGGCAGTAGGGAGCTTGATGTATGCTATGCTATGCACAAGACCTGATATATGCTATGCAGTGGGAATAGTTAGTCGTTTTCAGTCAAATCCAGGATTAGATCATTGGGTAGCAGTTAAGCATATTCTCAAGTATCTACGGAGAACGAGGAACTATATGCTTGTTTATTCTGGCAGGGATTTGATTCCGATTGGATATACTGATTCTGATTTTCAATCAGATACAGATGATCGAAAGTCGATATCTGGATCAGTGTTTACTCTTGGTGGGGGAGCTATAGTTTGGAGAAGCATCAAACAATCTTGTGTTGCTGATTCAACTATGGAAGCCGAATATGTGGCTGCTTGTGAAGCTGCCAAAGAAGCGGTTTGGCTCCGAAAGTTCTTTACTGATCTGGAAGTGGTTCCAGATATGGACAAGCCATTGTCACTTTATTGTGATAATAGTGGTGCAGTGGCTAATTCCAAAGAACCAAGAAGCCACAAGAGATCAAAACATATTGAGCGGAAATATCATGTGATTAGGGACATTGTGCAACGCGGAGACGTGGCTGTTCTGAAGATTCCATCTGCAGAGAATCTAGCCGATCCTTTTACCAAGACGCTGCCTGCAAAGAGTTTTGAGGGGCATCTAGAAGGATTGGGGATTAGAGACATGTCTCATTTGCTTTAGGGCAAGTGGGAGTTTGTTGGGATTTGTATGCCCGACAAGCAAATATGTTCGAAACATGATTGATTAATAAATTTGTGATTCTATTTTATTCCATGTATGCATTTTGATTTGCTTTATAAAATTCATGAAAATTCCGTGATTATTTATGTAGCTTTAAATTAAACATATATGTGTATGTAAAATGTTACATGCATATATGCATGGATAAAATTTAAAGAGTAATAATCAAAATTTGTCCATGACTATGATTTGAAGTTGGGAATCTTCAAATCCAAAGTCATAAATACAGTTCATTCCATTATGAATGGTATAGTTCTATCCAGACTATATTATGTAGAGACATAAAAATAAATGTATTTTATATAATAAGATTATATTGGACAGGACCCGATAAAATTGAAAAGTTCTAATAATTCCGTTAAATATGGAACATCAATTTTATCATAATGATGGTCATATATGTGATGATCTTAATCATTATATTTAGCAGACTCCTATATCATATTAATTTATTCTTTAATTTACTCGGTATGGTTTTGTATTTATTACATTTCGTAAACCTTGTATTTTGGGAATGAGTTGAATGAATAGCTGGGAATGCTAACCTGATATAATGAAATCCGTTTCATAAGATTCTCTTGTTTGTTAGTTCAGGACCTGAACGATTAGCGCGCAAATTCATAAAAGTTATGAATTAATTGTTCACTTGAGAACTAATGGAAGTCAAGGATAAATGTAATTGGAGAGGTTAACGGATATTTTATACCTAGCTCCTTTACGAATCTGTTATGGAGGATCATTGCATAGGTAATGACTATATCAATGGACGAATACTTTGAGTAATTAATTCTATAATTCTGAGAGTGCAATTCTGGGTATTTAGTGGAGTTACTCCAGAATTAATAATTTCGTTTGATTAATAAAAGAGTTTATAATTAATCGACGAATTATTGGAGCTTAGAATTATAGGTCCATCGGTCCCCTCGTCGTCTTCTATCACTGTTCGAACGATTATAATTGCGAAGAAAAATAGTTGAGAATTATTAAAATAATTATGAATTATTTTACACTCTAATTATTCCATAGCTCTTGTTTGGAATTATGACAAATGTTGTCTTAATATATTTATTAATAGATAATGTATCTATTTATTAATTTATGAAAATTAATATTTAATTAATTTGATTAATTAAATTTTAATTGAATAAGATAATATTTCAAAAGTTGAAATTTTTGAAAATTGTTTTTAATGAATTATCTTTGATAAATTATGAGATAAATATTAAAGGATTTTATTTTTGATTTTTTGAAAATTAAAATTAATAATATCCTTAATGAATTTGTCTTGATCTAAATTCATCCATGAGATAAGAATTCTATTTGATCAAAAGAGTGGATCCAATAGAAATTAATCAAAATAAAAATTAAAAAAAAAAAACAAAATACGTGAGCTGTGGTTAAAAGAAATAAATTTGGGGTTTTTTTTTCAATTGGAATTGAACAACAACAACAAAAACGTGATGCTTGGAAAAATAAAAAAAAAGAAAAGTTTTTCTTTTTTTTTTCTTGGTTTTGGTTTTAAGAAAATCAAAAGGAAAATAGCATCCAGGATTCGTCTCATGTGCTGAGTACACGAATCCTTTCACAAATTAGAGTGTTCTTCGCATTTTTCTTACGCCCACACGTGCCGTTTGAGGTGAGGAGATAAGACGAGGAAGATCGTGGTTCGAAGAATCGTGATTCAAAGAGATCCAGATCTGCAGGTATATTTTCTTACTTGAGTTCTAAATATTTTTTTATTATTAATATACTAGAGAATACGGATCCGATCCGGATTTTATTGTTCATGTGAAAATAATTTTTTTTTCGTCACCCAAAACACGATTTCCGCTGCGCATGAACTCTGAAATCCAACATGTTGTATATGGAGAGTGCCTTGTGTGAGAGAGTTAGGGCCATCCTAGGTTTAGTTTATGTCATATTTTTATAATAGTGCAATTAGGGTTTTGCATGGGTTTGAAATGAAAGAAATTAATTAAAAGGGAGGGATTTTTTAATTTACTTTGGGAAATAATATCTTTAATTTGGTGGGGAATTATTTAAATTAGGTGATTTATTTAATTAATTTGGTAGGTGATTTACTTAATTTTGGTATTAGTTTTAATTTAAATTTAATTGTTTTAATTTAATTTCAATTAATTTAATTGGATTTAATTTGTGAATTTAATTTAATTAAGATTTCAATT
>SKCR01032071.1:0-71271 GCA_019454045.1 Zanthoxylum bungeanum | reverse complement strand
GTGGATATGCGATTCTTGTTAATGTGTCCCAGACGACAATGCCACAGATAAGTTTCATCTGTTTTACTCATTTTGAGCCTTTTATTTGTCATATTATATGTTTGAGATTCATTTATATTCAAAATATAAAGACCATTATTGGCATTAGCAGTACATATCTCAAAATCATCTTTATAAACAAAACACTCAGTGTTTCAGAATAAAAAAGTGTACCCTCTTTGGGTCAAACAAGATACATAGATAATGTTTCTAGTCAAACTAGGTACATAATAAACGTATGATAATGTAAGTACATGCCCTGAGGGCATTTCCAAAATATAAGTCCGTACATCTAAAACATCGACTCTAGTCCCGTTTCCAACTCGTAGGTCAATCTCGCATGAGGCCAGTCTCCTGCTAATCTGCAGATCCTGAACATTAGTACATATATGAGTACCACATCCAGAATCAAAAATCCAATTTTTAAAACTAGAAGTAGACATGTTTATTTCAATAACAAACATACATGAAGCCGGAGCCTTGCCCTAATTCACTTTCTTCATGTGCACTTTGTACTCACGACAATCACGCTTCTAGTGACCCCTTTTGCCACACTGCAGGTAGACATCTTGGGATTTGTCCTTTGCCTTCCCAGAAGACTTTGATGATTTGGCCTTGCCCTTTCTTTTCTCCTTCTTCACACCTCCAGAAGCCTTTGGCCAAGCCTTGGCTTTCTGAAATGTTGAAGCGAAATGCACCTCGCGCTTCTTGCCATTTAAAAGCTATTTTTCTTCCTCTTTCAGCATTGCCATCAACTCTCCAAGAGTCTTTTCTTGGTTCATCATATTATAGTTCATGATGAACCCGCTCTAGTTTTCAGGAAGAGACTGTAAGATCAAATCTATGGAAGTCACAGCCTCAAAGGTTATACCTAGCTGACCCAGTTGTTCAATGTCAACAATCATCTGCGACACATGGTGCTCGACAGATGTACCATATGACATATGAGAGCGAAAAAGCTTCTTCTACAATTCATACTTCTGTGATCTTAGATTAGATCGGTGAAGGTCCCTCAATTTCAACATCATTTTGTAGGGATCCAATCCCTTATTTTGACGACGAAATTGTGGGGTCATTGCAGCAAGCATGACAATTTGAGCAGTTGAGTTGTCATCACTGTGAGTCTTCCAAAGCTCAAGCTCAAGTGGCTGCTCAATTCCGGGCTTAGGCCTGAGAGGTTTCTCTATTGAATAGAGCATCTTCTCAGCCCCCAGGACAATCCTGAGGTTCATATCCCAGTCAGGAAAGTTTGCACCATTTTCGCCCATAATAATGTCCCTAACGTTGATCTTTCCAGCCATCTTAATTGCAATAGTCTAACTATTCAATTAACGATTTCGGGTACAGTCCAACTGTTAAAAGAAAACAATAAAATATTAGTCCAACTAATATAAATATATAACGACGAAAATAATTTGAAAGCGCGTACTTGGCAAGTATTAAACAAAATTGAAAATTTAATACTGTTCTCCCACTATTTTTTGGTGAGCCTCTAACCCTCTGTTGAGTACTCGGGAAACCGAATTTCCTAGTGGGCTAGGATCCCGTTAAATAACACACAACCTTGACTTTGGCCAACAAGCTGTATGAAACTTAACTAGGTAGATCTCTAAGATCAATTCGATCCCATCCAATTCCTAGATCCGGTAGGTGGACCTCCAAGTCCGAAACATATATCCAATATATCCAATATATTTCCTAACCTTTTCCTCTGAATCAACTAAGCCTTGGCTTTGGCACAATAAGCTTAATGATTCCAGTTAAGCGCGACCCATTGACAGTGGGAAAGCTTCGTAATCCACATCGATGTACAGAAGTGACATTGACTTTGGCCAACAAGTCACGACTGCCCAAAACATGCGATATATAACAAAGCCTTCGTGGTTTAAACACATATGCGATGGACATTGATATTGACTTTGGCCAACAAACCAATGCCAATCTTGGATCTTGAGAAAGAACCACTCAATGGAAGGAAATCACGTAATATTTGAGTGAGGGTTTTCGCGTAAATTGGCAACCAATTTATTATCTTTGATTAGATCTCATCATACACCCTTAAGCATGCATTCTAAAAGCATAATAAGGCGCGAAATAAATTAATAATGATATGCAGATGGATATATAACAAACTTTGTTCCTAGAACAAATCTCTCCATTTCCTCTCTCTCGCTAGCACTATTTTAACTTCTACCCAATTACATAATATATTAAAGAAACCTCATTTAAATTGAGGGGAATTGGTGAGAAGAGAAATACAAAGAGTAAAGAGATAATAGGCTGGACATGCATGTCCAATTTAATAAATTCTAAATTTATTACAAAAATTTCCAAAATTGCCCCACCCTTCTAATATCCATCCAATATACATTATTCATACAATACATCCATGTATTCACACAAAGTATGTTATTCAATCAATCTAATCCAATTAATTAATCTTTGAATTAATGACCATCCAATGTTCAAACAACGATTTGATTTGCGCGAGTCCAACTCGTTTAAGAATAAATACTCAAAGTACGTATTCTTGAATTATATCGAACTACAATTTTAAATCCAATTTAATTTGTATTCAATACTAATTCTAATTTAATTCCAAATTAAATAATTACACTTATTTATGTGCCTTTTAGACTTAGATTCTAAATCTAATCTAAATGGGTCTCAAAAGCCCAATTAGTATCCAATACTTTTAATTAAAGTCAAATGGGCTTTTAATTAATTCTTAAGGCATGGGCTTTGGCCAATATGGATCCAATCCAAGATGCCAAGGCCCAATTAGGAATCACCCTTTGCCATAAAATCAATTTTAGCCCATTAGGCCCAATTAAATATTAAAAGGCCCAAAAGTTATAGTTGGACTTTATGGAAATGGTTTAAGGCCCAATTTGGATCCAATCCAATTGTCCAAAACCAAGCTTGGCCCAACCAAGCCCATTAAGCCCAAATACAACAAGTTAGCCCAATCCAATTTTAAAGACTAATTTTAATTAATATAACATTCCAAATATCACATTAATTTTAATTAAAGTGTAATTGCAATAATTAATTAGTTAATCCAATATTTCCAAAACATCAATTAAACTAATTAATTATGCTTTAATTAACCAACTCATGTCCAACACAAAGTGAAGCAAAATCAATCTATTACACATGCTAAAGCTCACAATATTTTGGGGAAATGATAACCAATTTTGATTTCAATCAAATTAAATCAACAATCAATATACATTTCATGCTTTAAACTTATCCAATAGCCTAAAATCAAAAAATCACCATGAGCATAATAAAGGGTTATATTCGGCCATGGCAAGGAAATTAGGGAAAATTTTATCCAACTCATTTTCTCAATTCGTAAGATGCATAAATCCAATTCATCATCATCCAACCACATCCAAACAAACAATTTTGAAAAAATCATACTCCAAGCATAAAATCCCCAAATAAAGTTTATAAACCCTAAACTCAAATCATGCTTAGTAAAGGCTCTGATACCATTGTTGGTGTCCTAGACATGCCAAGGATCTCTACAACATGATATTGTGTGTGAATAATCAAAAATAAGTTGCGGAAAGACTTACAATGAATGGATGAAGTTCAAGACTTTCTTTGTATTTGATGAGAGCTCCAAGCTTTCTATGTTGAATGCAACCCAATGGTGAGTTTCCTTATCACCTTCTTTAACTCTTTAAGTGCTAGCTCAACTTGATTTTGAAGTAAAATCAATGGAGGAAGAGCCCTAGGCTCATGCCAATGAGAGAGGGAGAGAGAGATGTTTTGTGTTTTTGGTATTTTGTTTTCTAAAACAATTACCTCTTTTTTTAAAAGTCAAACTCTACAATTTTGGTATATGCTTTACCAAAAGCAAAAGCAAAGTAATCTAATTACAAAATGATAAAATAACAATTTCCTTTGTCACATAGTTAATTTGTACAAAAACCACAATGTCTTTTATAAATAGTGATGTTATGGGTCATAATTGTCCAACAGAGCTAGCACGGGGACCAAATGGACCTACGGTTCCGAGCTCTCATAATCTCGAAATATTAATTAAGCTTTTAATTAAATATTCCAAATTATTAACTCCGGGTTATCCCACTAAGAATCCGAAGTTGCAATCTCGTTGCCGCAGATGGTATATTAAGCTGAACCAAGTCGATGTCCATCGATATAGTCATTACATACGAATTGACCCTTCACGAGTATCTCGTAATTATAGTCGGGTCATAATATCTGTTATACCCCTCTAATTATTTATACCTTAAGTACCATTGATTCTCTAATGAATGATTTATTCATAACCATTATGAATTTTAATCTTTTTATTTGTAATAGAAAGACCTAAGTGCTCTAACCATTCAAGTACCGAATCAACCCTTAAGGAAGATACTCCTCTACTTCTCGCAAGAAGGAGTGACCTCCATATCTATGTAAAACGTTCCCAGCTACACAATAGACTATGCCCCCAAAGTACGTAGCTATTGGTCGGGATTGTTACACCAACTCACCTTTGTTAATCAAATGATATAGTCTGCCACGCAGGAGTTCGTAGTACAATCAGGATTAAGATCAATCCATATATGACCATCTAGTATATCGAAATGACTTTCTTTATTTAACGAATATTATAAGAATGTCATTTCCATATGGGTCAAGTCCTATATGATCACATCATACAAGGTGCCTATATTCTCATGTCTTTACATGGACGATCCCGGATCAAGGTCACCATACAAATATAGAATGGACCGTAGCTATAGATAAACCACAAACAAAGTACCCCCGCTTTGTTTCCTCTCTATGGACTATTTAAGATTACTAACTTCAGACTTAAATCCTCTTATGTATGACACTCATACACTAAGTCTGAAGGCATATAAGTAATCTAAGGTAATCAAGATAATTTACAATATGCGAAATTTAAACAAACACTTTGATAAATGAATAATGCATCATTTTATTTCAAAACATATAAGACCGTTTATATTACATGAAGCTCTAGGTCATATATCCCAACAAGAAAAATAACCGTCAATAAATAATTTATCACAAGTTTTAAAATATAAAAAACTACTAAATAAGAAGTAATTATATTTAATACAATATACGATTAATCATTTTATACAATAGAAATATAAGTCAAATGATAATAACAATTAATAACTATTATTTATTTATTAATTTTTTAATATATTAATGTTGTGTTTACTTGAGGGTAATGAGAATGGAGGAATGCTAATCATTTCCATTAAGATTGTTTACTTTCTAAAATTGAATAAAAATGAGAATGAAAATGAGAGTGTGGCCCACATATTTGAGAATGAGGAATGAGAATCCCATTCCAACCACCCCCATGGGAATGAAATTCTCATTCTCATTATTGATGAGAAATTACTGATGGAGTAGGTGCTTGGAGTGCCAATCCGATTTGTACATTTTATTATTTATTAATAAAATAACTACATTTTTCATTTCATACCTTATAATGGTATTGTCATTATGCGTATTAGATTGATGTATAGATATGTTAAGAATGACATCGACCTTAGAATAGTCTTGACACTAGGTGTAAACTATTCTTAAAGTAAATATTCATAGTCGTTGGTTTTGGAATACAGTCGAATTCCTATAACCTAGAAGACTAGCACATGTTGTATATTGGAATTGGGGTTCCAATGGTTTAACCTGATGTACCATGAGTTTTAGAAACTCGTATAGACATGTGGGTATTCGTTGAAGCGAATACTGAATGACTCATAGGTTATTCCTAATAGTTGGAAGTACACACCACCGTCAACATGAATCTCATCGAGTCGAGTAACATATGTAATACTTTGACTATAGGATAAAATTGATTTTGTGTGAGATCCTCCATACTTTGATGCCATGTATGTCAGAAACCTGTCATGGTCTGGCCTCTAAATGTTCGTTGGCTGTGGACTGATGCAATCAGTAATCAAGTGCGAAGCAAGATAGGATCCATCGGCCTATATGTGTACCATAATAGGTTTATGTATCCATGTAAGTAAAGTCAATATTCTTAAAGACTTTGGCCAAAGCCGATCACCTAGGGTGAATCGCATTAGTTATGAAGAATCGTGGACATGTCGACATGAGATGTGCGCTTTTGAAACTTGACGGTGTATTCTATGTTTCCTAAGCATAACTCGGATAGCCTACGATAGAGGGATTGTTAAACATATGTAATGACCTCGACTTGTATACTTCAGAAAGGTCGTTCCTGTTCTTCGCGAATTCGGAGGTGGCCGAATTGCGTACATATTAGCTAGGCTTATATGACGAACGTGTCTGAACTTAGAGAGTCCCAATATGAAGTGTACTCGTTGAGCACTTAGGTAGCCGATTAATTTTGATAAAAGATAATATTCGATATTATAATTATCAACTAAGATAATCATGTGTTATTAGATAACATTGATTATTTAATTTGACCTAATTGGATTAATTAGATTAATTCAATAATTACACAATGGCTTAATTGTAAAATCATAATTATCTCTACCATTTGAGGATATTATGGTAATTGTAAGTATGTAATAATAGATGGTTTTGGCTTGATTTAATTGGATTAAATCAAGGTGGCAAACATTTAACTAATCCATTTCCTAATCCTTGGCTTGATTTAATTGGATTAAATTAAAGTGAGAGACAATGGAGATTAGTCACACCTAATTATACATATTTGGACAAATTGGATTAAGCCCACTTAAAATTTAATTACAACTTTTATTAATTAAAAATTACCTAAGTTTTGCTATAAATAACAAGCTTTAGGAAGGTTTTAATTACAAGTACAAATACAAGCAAATTCTTAGAGAAATTAGCGTAAGTTAGAGAAGTGTTTAGAGAAGCTTGTGAGGTCTCTAAAATATTTCAATTAGGAGAAATCAAGATTAGATCTTGAAGTGAAGCTTGCTAGCATTGGAAATCAAGGTTGGATCTTGAAGTCAAGCTTACACTCATTGGAGGCTCTCCGATGATTTCAACAAATGAGAGATAGATTGGATCTTACATCAAGCTTACAAGGTAATGTTTGATCTTCTCCTAAGCTATGTTTATTTATGTATTAGATGCATGATCACATAGCTTAATGTTGAAATAAGGCTAATCAATTGTGTTAGGATACTTTAGAAGTATAAACACAACATGATTATGAATTAGGTCAAAGATGTTCATGTTGGACATGAAACAATTAATAAGAGTTTGGAACTCTAGATTAATGCTTAGAGCTATGGCTATCATTCTAAATTCACTTGACCACCTTTAGGTGAACTAGAATTGTTCATGAGACATTTCTAATTGGTATTCTAAAATGGTTTGTGTATTGGATTCAAAATTTACACAAATGCGTATTTAGAATAAATTTATGTTTTTGCAAAATATTTGATATTTTGAAAAACTTGATTTTTATTCTATAACATGTGTTGAAGTTGGTTTTGAAATTAAAAATGAATTTTGGGTATTTTTGAAGTGTTTAGGGAATACCAGAAGCAATTAGGGTAAAAACAACGTCTGGCGCTACAGTGAGTGCACAGTGCGCGCGCTGTAATTTTGTTTTGGTTCGTTCTGGAATTACCGGGCTCCGATTCAGTCCCGGTTTTTTCCTATACACTCGTAATGGAATATAGTATTTATTAAATAATTTAAAATTACACCCATACTTGATTTTCATGGGTTAGACCCATTTCTGCTGCCCAGGGTACCGATCCGACCCTAAGGGTTCCACAACTGCCCCAACAATTACTGTTGTGGCGGTTGTGGAACTCCTAGGGTTGGATCAGTGCCGCGAGTATTGGAAGTAAGTATAACCCATGGATATCTAGCATGAGTGTATTTTAAATTATTTTTATGTAAAACTACATTCCGTTTTGAATCCATCGGAAAAAATGGGGACCCAAACGAAGTTTGGACTCCAGAATGGAGAAAATAAAGTCTCAGTATGTATCAGCTCTTCGTGTCGTGATGCAGGAGCTTGGGCGTCGCGACTCTCCAAAGTACGAGAGCAACACCAAGAGCTGAACATCTTGACGTCGCGACGTGAAAGGGTGGACGCCGCGACGCGCCTAGGTCTGATGCTCGGTATCGCGATACTGAGGGGTCAGAGTCTCGACGGCCCCTAGGCAGTCATCATTTTTCTACTTTAAACCAATACTAAACACTTCCAATTTTCTCATAATACTTCAATACACCTAAAATCCAATTTTAGCATCATAACCACCATCAACACATGTTATACAACTTGCATACATGAATTCTAAAAAAATATATTCATTTGTTTGAATCTAACACAAACCAATTTAGAATCCCACTATGAAATGTCTCATGAACAATTCTAATTCACCCAAAGGTGATCAAGTGATTCTTGAATGGTAGCAATAGCTTTAAATTTTAATCTAGAGTTCCAAACTCTAATTAATTTTTTCCATGTCTAACATGAACATCTTTGACCCAATTACAAGCAGATTGTGTTTATACTTCCAAAACATCCTAACACAATTCATTAGCCTAATTTCAACTTTAAGCTATGTAATTATACATCAAATACATAATTCATCACTATATGTCTCACTAATGAAAACTCACTAATTAGGAGAAGATCAAACAGTACCTAGTAAGCTTGATACAAAGATCCAATCTCTTTCTACTTGTTGAAATTGTTGGAGAACTTTTAAGGTTTAACAAGCTTCATTCTAAGATCCAATCTTGATTCCAATGCAAGCAAGCTTCACTCCAAGATCCAATCTTGATTTCTCTAAGATGAAATGTTGTAGAGAACTTCCAAATTTTCTTTAAATACTTCTTTAACTTAGGCTAAATTCTCCCAGAATTACTTGTATTTAGCTTAGCATTCTCAAGCTCATTTTACTTATGCTTAGCTTAATTAAAATCTTCATAAATCTTGATATTTATAGCAAAACTTAGGAAGTTTTTAATTAATAAAAGTTCTAATCAACTTTTATATGGGCTTAATCTAATTTGTCCAAATATGTATCATTAGGTGTGACTAATCTCCATTGTCTACCACTTTGATTTAATCCAATTAAATCAAGCCAAAACGCCTATAATTACATACTTGCAATTATCATAATATCCTCAAATGGTAGAGATAATTATGAAATTACGACAAAGCCCTTCATGTAATTATTGAATTAATCCAATTAGATCAAAGTAATTATTCAATGTTATCCAATAACACTTGATTATCTTAGTTGATAATTATAAAATTGAATATTATATTTTATCAAAATTAATCAGCTACCCAAGTGCTCAACGAGTACACTTCATATTAAGACTCTCTAAGTTCAGAAACGCTCGTCATATAAGCCTAGCTAATATGTACGCAATTCGGCCACCTCCGAATTCGTGAAGAACATGAACGATATTTCTGAACTATACAAGTCGAGGTCATCACATATGTTTAACAATCCTTCCGTCGTAGGCTATCCGAGTTGTGCTTAGGAAACGTAAAATGCACCATCAAATTTCCAAGGTGCACATCTCATGTCGACATGTCAACGATTCTTTACAACTGATGCGATCCACCCTAGGTGATCGGCTTTGGCCAAAGTCTGAAGAATCGTGACTTAATCACATGGATACCTAAACCTCTTATGGTACACATACGGGCCGACAGATCCTATGTTGACTCGTACTTGATTGACGAGTGCATCGGTCTACACCCAACGAACATCTAGAGGCCAGACCATGAAAGATTTCTGATATACATGGCATCAAATTGTGGAGGATCTCACACAAAATCAATACTATCCTATAGTCAAAGGATCACATATGCTACTCGACTCGAGGAGATTCCTATTGACGGTGGTGTGTACTTTCAATTATTAGGAATCACCTGTGAATCATTCAGTATTCGATCTAACCAATACTCACACGTCTATACGAGCTTCCAAAGCTCATGGTACATTGGATTAAACCATTGAAATTCCAATTCCAATATACGACTTGTGCTAGTCTTCTAGGTTATAAAAATTCGACCGTATTCCAAAACTAACGACTATGAATATATATATATATATATATAGACACACACACTTTAAGAATAGTTTATAATAGTAATATTTATCCTAATGTTGGACCACCTAGTGTCCAGTATTACCACATGAATATTCCAAGGTCGATGTCATTTTTAACATATTTATATATAAATCTAATATGCATAATGACAATAACATTAATAAGATTTGAAATGAAAATGTAGTTATTTTATTAATAATAATAAAATATAATGTACTATACATTATTCGGATTGGCGCTCCAAGCACCAACTCCAATAAACTCTCACTTGCTTAGTGCCAATCTGGATGGTATCTCAGTCCCATCTCTTCCACATGTTTATCGAATAAATTAGGAGGTTATGCCTTATTAAGCGGGTCTACTATGTTGTCTAGTCATTGAGCCTTCAAAACCATTATGTCTTTTCGTTCAATAATCTGTCTAATCACGTGATATTTCCTAACCACATATTTAGACTTGGAATGCGCCTTCGGCTTCTTAGCCTGTGCGATGGCTCCATTATTATCGCAGTACAATGAGATCGAATCCTTAATATTAGACACAATGCCCAATTTTGTGATAATATTTCTAATCTATAGAGCTTCTTTAGCAGCTTCTAAAACCGCTATAAATTTCGCCTCACTGGTGGAATCAAATGTTGACCCTGTATCATTATTAAAGGTAAATATATATATATATATATAATATATATATATATATATATCCGGATGTAAATTATCTAGCATCTGGATCTCCTTGGAAGTTAGTGACTATATAACCCTTAAATTATAGCTCATCTTCTCTATATACATATCCTTAGTACCCTTAAGATATTTCAGGATATGTTTCACGGTTGTCCAATGATCATTACCTGGATCAGATTGATATCGGCTAGTCACAATAACGCCAAAACTGATGTCAGGTCCCGTACATAACATAACATATATAATGGTTCATAGAAGCATATGACAAGTTATAAGTTCTAAGTCTGAGGTGCCATTTTTTTCGAAAGATGTATGTCATATCAGAAATGTACATTTACTGCCTAGCAGTTGGTAAAAAATTGTATATTTCTAATATTTTATCTTTGTATGTGGATTACGATAACCCTATAAGCTTCATAACTCTATCCCAATAGAGCTTTATACCTAGTATATAAGAAGCTTCACCCATGTCTTACATGGAGAAGTTCTTGCAAATGTAGGCTTTCACACTTTGCATCAATCTTGGATCATTTCCAATGATAAAGATGTGGTCTACATACAAAACTAGGAAAAGTTATCATGCTCCCACTCACTTTCTTATAAACACACGGTTCTTCCTCGTTCTTGATGAATCCAGATAATCTAATTATCTCATCAAAATGACGATTCCAGCTTCGAGATACCTGTTTAAGTCCATAAATAGACTTCTGGAGCTTACAAACCTAGTTTGAAGTCTCACTGAATATGAAACCCTCTGGTTATTCTATATAGATATCCTCTTAGATGAATCCATTTAGTAAAGCAGTTTTCACATCCATCAGCCATATCTCATAGTTATGATATGCAGCAAAGGCTAAAAGAATCCTATGGATTTTAGCATGATTACTGGTGAAAAAGTTTCCTCATAGTCAATCCTAGGACATTGAGTGTAACGTTTCATTACCAGTCGGGCCTTAAAGGTTTCTACATTTCCATCGGGCTCTCATTTCCTATTATAAACTCGTTTACAACCAATAGGTTTGACTCCTTCAGGAAGTTCAACTAAGTCCCAGATTTGATTGTCATGCATTGAATCTATTTCGGATTTCATGGCTTCCTGCCATTTTCCCGAATCAATATACAATATCGTTTCTTTATACATAGTCAGATCTGTTTCCTCAAAGAGGAGAACATCAAGGCTCACATCAGATGTTAAAAATAATCTCTCAGTAGGCGTTGATATTCTATTTGACTTACGTAGAACTTGTGTTGTAGATCCTTCTCCTAATTGAATCTCTGGTTCTATCTCAGGTTCCTTAATGTTGGGATCAAACTCATCAAGTTCAATATCTGTACAATTTCCACTTTCTATCAAAAAATTCCTTTTCAAGAAAAGTGGTAAAATGAACAATAAATACATTTCGTTGCTCAGAATCACAGAATTAATATCCCAAAGATTTTTCAGGATATCCAACGAACCTATAGTTACACCCCTTGAGTGCTAGTTTATCCCTCTACGCAACTCTAACATATGCAGGACAACCCCAAGTCTTTAAATAATTAAGACTTGGAGGATATCCAATAATAAAGTACGAATTCTCTGCTCAGACACATCATTGTGTTGAAGAGTTCATGGTGGGCTATATCAGTGAGAATTCAATTCTCCCTTAAATAGCTTCTGAATTCATTACATTGATCTAATCAAAGGCATTTGATGAATTTACTGGTTTGTTTTACTATTTCGTTTCAGAGTATTTTGAACTTATCAAATATTTTCGATTTATAGACATATTCATATCTTGACTTATCATCATTGAAAGTCACGAAGTATGTAGAAACAACATGAGCGACATGATTTAATAGACCACACACATCGCTATGTATTAGTTTCAATAAATCTTCTGCATGGTGTCCAACACTAAGAAATATGACCTATGTCATTTTCCCTAGGGAACATGACTCACAAATTGGATAAGGATCTAAGGTAAAATTTTCAATCAAACCATCTTTAACCAATTTTCATATGCGTCTAACACTTATGTGGCCCAATTTCATATGCCTTAATTCAATATTATTTAATTTAGATCTATCACTTGTAATTTTCCTCTATATTAAAGGCACCTCTATATGTTTCCAAAATATAGTGACCGTTAGATAAATAACATTGTCTTTATCATATAAACATAAATCACCATCATTAATGTTTATTTTATATCCTTCTTTATCTAATATCGGTTAAGATATTATCTATATGATAAGATAAAACATATAAAAATAGTTATGTAAATCTAATTTATATTTATTATGGAGATGTTGAACAACTGTTCTTATGGCTCTGACATCCAATGTCTCCCCATTGCCAACTCTAAGTTTGATTTCTCCTATGTTTACCCTTCTTATAACTCTTATGGAGTTGCAAATATGAGTAGGACTACTAATGTCTAACACCTAACCATTATTTGCTTCCAAGGCTAATGAGATGTTAATAATAGGAAAAAATACATAGCATACCTGAGGTTGCTTTTCCTTTCTTCCAGTGTCCAGACTTTTTATAGTGTAGACATGCACACGAGCTACAAGCGGTATTGCAGTCTTATATCCCATTGTTTTTCTTCTTAGACTTCCTATAAATCTTTGAAGAGCTTGCTCCACCATGGAGGTATAAAGTGGGATTCCCTTTCTTCAAATCATGTTCTGCCTAGTGTAACATATTATGAAGCTCTTCATATGCGGCTTGCATGGAATGCATCACAAAGCCAACATATCTCTCGGGTAAAGAAGACAAGATCTGATATTGGCCTAGCCAATCATCTATCTAAATGTCCTACCATTCCATATATCGGATCTGGTCAATCATGTTTAAAACATGAATGCTAACCACTCATTTATCCTTGAGCGTAGCATGGAATAATTCCTTACACCTCTGAAATATCTAAATTTCTTGATTTGCTTCGAACAACTCATTGAGTGCTCTAATAATGCTCCAAGCATTTGGTACATCTACGTATTGTCTAAGCAAATTAGACATAAATTTGACAAATATTGGATTAAGCGTAACATACCTCAACCGTTCTGATTCCAAGTCAAGACAGATGACCATCTCCTACTCTAAATAGTTCAAGACTGATTATCCAAAAGTTACGCTAATGGATTTGCGGCAGCCATCTACAAGAAAACATTTAAACACTAGCAGTATGTTGTTCATTTCAATATGAAAACACTAATTGATTGTGAAATTTTAAATCTATTAGTGTCATCCCACTACTTTACGTAATTTCGTAATCTCTCTTAACGGAAAAATAAAAATTTGACTATCAAAATTTCATAGCGAAAAGTGGATCCAATGACATTTACTCCAGCCTCACACTAATGGCGATCTTGGCCTTTATAAACTCATTAGGTAGACCTCTGAGGTCAATCACTTCATGTAACTGCTAGTTTGGTCCTGAACCATTTCTTATCCTCACAATATCGACGGTCTTGGATTAAGACGTATTCCAGGTGTATACTTGTCAAAGTGCACTAATGAGCTTCATATATACATCCTCACAATAATGACGGTATTGGGTGACTGCGTTAACTCATCACACTGCATCTAATATTTTGCCGGAGTGACTTAAGTTCCGAGCACTTATACCTTCACACTATCGACAGTCTTGGATATAAGTAGTAAGAACTCATTCATCTCTGTATTGACAAGACAAACCATCCAATAATGCTACAACATTATAATTAAAGTAATCACCTAATCATATGAGATTTATGATAATCAAGTCATTAACATGCGTGGGTCAAAATTATCATTTAAATTTAAAACATGCAATGCATATCCAAAGTGACTTATGCATAATTAAATTAAAATACAGAGGTATAGATTCAAATACACGTCAAATATGAAACATGTGTTGTGTGGTTAAGCCTTGCATCTAATACCATTCTGTTGGGGCGGTTGTAGAACCCATATGGTCGAATTGGTGCCCTACACAGCGGAAGTAGGTCTAACCCATATATATCTAGCATGAGTGTATTTTAAAATATTTTTATGCAAACTACATTTCATTTCGAGTCCGTAGGAAAAAATGGAGACCCAAATGGAGTCTGGAAACTCAAGAACAAAGAAAATAAAGTTTCAGTATGTATCAGCTCTTCGCGTAGCGACGTGGGAGCTTGGGCGTCGCGACTCTCCAAAGTGCGAGAGCAACACCGAGAGCTGAACGTCTCGATGTTGTAACGCGGAATGGTGGGCATCACGACGCGCCTAGGTCTGATGCTCAGTGTCGCGACGCTGAGGGGTCAGAGTCGCGATGCTCCCTAGGCAGTGAGTATTTTTCTACTTCAAATCAATACTAAACACATCTAATTTTCTCTTAATACTTCAAATACACCTAAAATCCAATTTTAGCATTATAACCACATCAATACATGTTATATAACTAGCATACATGAATTCTAAAAACATATATGTATTTGTTTGAATCTAACACAAACTAATTTAGAATCCCACTATGAAATGTCTCATGAACAATTCTAGTTCACCCAAAGGTGGTCAAATGATTCTAGAATGGTAGCCATAACTATAAGCTTTAATCTAGAGTTCCAAACTCTAATTAATTTGTTCCATGTCAAACATGAACATCTTTGACCAAATTACAAGCATATTGTGTTTATACTTACAAAGCATCCTAACATAATTCATTAGCCTAATTTCAACTTTAAGCTATGTAATTATGCATCCAATACATAATTCATCATTATATGTCTCACTAATGAAAACTCACAAATGAAAAACATAGCTTAAGAGAAAATCAAACATTACCTAGTAAGCTTGATACGTAGTAGGCTATCCGAGTTGTGCTTAGGAAACATAGAATACATCGACAAGTTTCCAAGGCGCACATCTCTTGTTGACATGTCCACGATTCTTTACAACTGATGCGATCCATCATAGGTGATCGGGTTTGGCCAAAGTCTTAATAATCGTGACTTACTCACATGGATACCTAAACCACTTATGGTACACATACGGGACGACGGATCCTATCTTAACTCGCGCTTGATTGATGAGTGCATCGGTCTACACCTAACGAACATCTAGACGCCAAACCATGAAAGGTTTCTGACATACATGGCATCAAAGTGTGGAGGATCTCACACAAAATCAATGCTATCCTATAATCAAAGGATCACATATGCTACTTGAATCGAGGTGACTTATATTGACGGTGGTGTGTACTTCCAATTATTAGGAATCACCTGTGAGTCATTCAGTATTCGGTCCAACCAACACCCACTCGTCTATACCAGCTTCCAAAGCTCATGGTACATTGGGTTAAACCATTGGAACTCCAATTCCAATATACGACATGTGCTAGTCTTCTAAGTTATAAGAATTCGACCGTATTTCAAAACCAACGACTGTAAATATATATAATTTAAGAATAGTTTATAATAGTAATACTTATTATCCCAATGTCGGACCACCTAGTGTCCAGTATTACTATATGACTATTTTAAGGTCGATGTCATTCTTAGCATATTTATACATCAATCTAATATGCATAATGACAATTCCATTAATAAGGTTTGAAATGAAAATATAGTTATTTTATTAATAAATAATAAAATATAATGTACTACATTATTCGGATTGGCGCTCTAAGCACCAACCTCAATAAACTCTCACTTGTTTAGTGTCAATCTGGATGGTACCTCAATCCCATCTCCTCCATATATTTATCGAATAAATTAGGAGGTTATGCCTTAGTAAGCGGGTCTGCTATGTTGTCTAATCCTTGAACCTTCAAGACCACTATGTCTTTTCATTCAATAATTTGCCTAATCACGTGATATTTCTTATCCACATGTTTAGACTTGGAATGCGCCCTCGCCTCCTTAGCCTACGCGATGAAGGTTAGTTTTATTAGTTAATTTTGATTTAGTTGTTGCCTCTTAATGGGCTTAAATTTGTTAAGCTACCTGCTTGTAGGAGAGGGCTATAAATTAAGAGTTATGTTGTTATAGGCCTGATTGGAGTGGTCATATGTATTTTTGGGTTAGTTTAGACTTTTTTACATTATTAGGGTTTGACTCATGTTATTATAAAAAACATATTTTTTATGAATAAAGAACATAACTTTATTTTGAGAGAAAAGGCAATTTTGTGACTTGCATTGAGTGAGTTAAAATTATTTTTCCAAAGTTCAGTGATTGAACAAGACTAAAAAAGTTGGCATCCTTTTTGCTGGCAAGATTCATATGAGGTAATCTCCAAGGGTTTTCAAGGACAAGTTCTTTGAGGGTCTAAGGGTTTTTGGAATGGGTTTTGTCTTCACCGTATAAAGGTTTGTATCAATTGGTATCAGAGCCAGATTTCGAGGTCTGGCTTTTATCTGTTTTATTTTCAAGCTTGTTAGGTAAGTTTGATATTCTCTAAAACTATGTTTTCATAGCTTGAAGTTGAAATTAGGCTAATGAATTATATATAGATGTTTTGGAAGTATAAACACAATATGCTTGTAATTGGGTAAAATATGTTCATGTTGGACATGAAACATAAAATTAGAGTTTGAAACTCTAGATGAAAGCTTAGAGCTATGACTACCATTCTAGAATCACTTTACCACATTGAGTAACTTAGAATTGTTCATGAGTAATTTCATTGTGGGATTCTAATTTGATTTGTGTTTTGATGCAAACTAATGCATATATGTATTTAGAATACATGTATATTTATTATATAACATATGTTGATGTTGGTTTTGATGTTAAAATTGGAATTTTAGGTATATTGAAGTGTTTGGAGAAAATTGGAAGTGTTTAGAATTGGATTAAAGGAAAAAATATTCTCTGTCAATATTTTACACAGGGCAGCATCGCGACTCATGTACGAGCCAAATTTGGTCTAAGGGCAATTTCGACCTTTTTGTTTCAGGCCCAATACAAAATGCACCCCAGACATCCTAAACAGTCCCCAAAATGAGGTCAAGGCCCAAATCGCTCTCTCAAACCCACAAGGAAGGGCTATCATCCTGCAAACATGAGAGCCCAATTTAAAGAGTGAATGTCAGCCCAACGTTGTTACACCAGCCCGAGTAAAATGCCATACCAAGACCATGTCTCAGACCCACCATACGCTCAAACTCATAAATACCCCTCATAACCCAGCCGTTTTCAGTCTTCATGACTGCCTATAATACTCTTTCATGACACGACCGTTACCAACACACAAAATGTATGTCAATTAACGCATTCATGAATCTTACCTCAAATAGCCTATAAAAGGAACCAAGATCCAGAAGAGAAGGGGACATGTCTTAGCTCTCAGACTTGAGCTCTCTAAGCTTCTTACTCTCTAAACACCGGCCACTGCCCTCACGGCAGTCAACAGAAGTCAAGGTAACATCAAACATTGCTCTTTCATTATTTATAGCTCATCTTCATTACTGACTTGAGCGTCGGAGTGCCTACGGCACCCACCACCCAGACCGTGGTAGTACTCCCCGATCATTCTACCTTTGTTTTACAGGATCGCTAATGCAATCATACTACAAATTCACGATTGTGGACCTCGGGAAAAAACTAGCATCCATAATTTGGCGCCCACCGTGGGTCCGTAGCGATTCATAGCAGGAAAAGATCTTTCAGTCTACGGTTCCTAAAACACAGCCAACCATAGCTTATAGTAGTGAGCAAACTCCAGATCATGTGACAATGCAGCTGGCCATACTCCAAGAACGATTACGCGCCTTAGAAGAAGAGAATCAAGTCATGCGAATCTCCAATATAACCCTCCAGAAGCAATTGGAGCAAATTTCTTCAACCTCCCAACATCAAGACATTCCAGGCCATCCCATCAATTCTACAATCCCAACCAATCTACTAGGGGTATTCAATAATGTGGCGAATGACAATCCACCATCAGAAAACCATCCACCAATTCAAGAAAGAAATAAACATATCTCCCCAACCGACCAAGCACAGCAAGTTGCCTCCACCATGCGCAAGGAAATGCAGGAATTCAAGATGCAATTCTCTCCAGCCTACCTGGTGTCAGACTACCAGTGAGAAAAATCCGAGCCGACACTATCTCAGATACTCATTTTTTGGGATTCATTACTTCCATTGAACTCCCACGAAAGTTCAGCCCAACAGATATGAAGTTGTATGATGGATCCACAGACCCAGACGACCATGTTGTCCACTATAAATATAAAATGATGTCAACAGCCTTGGCTCCCCACCAATGGGACGCTGGAATGTGCAGAGGATTTGGAGAAACATTGGTTGGTCCTGCCCTCACCTGGTTCATCAATCTCCCATTCAGATCCATCGAGTCTTACCAACATCTAGTAGACAAATTCGTGGAGCATTTTGCAAGTTCTTGCAAGCTTGAGAAGACCACCAATGACCTCAATGCCATTCAGCAATGGAGAGGGGAGCCCTTGCGAAACTACGTGGCTCGCTTTAATAAATAGATGATAACAATCCTAGATCTCCATCAACCTATTGCAGTGGAAGCATTCAGAAATGGATTACTTTCAGAAAGTGGACTCTACAAAAAGCTCACTAAAATTTGATGCTACATAATGGATCAAGCCATGGCTCATGCCCACATTGAGATTATGTGGGAGGATGATAAGAGGAACAATAAGAGAGGAAGCTCCACCAACCATGACAATGAAAGAAGTTTGAATCCTCCTAAGCGACATAATAAATGATGTGCTAGTAATACTTCTCAATAAGATATCACCTGATGTAATTAGACAAAAAAAAGGCCAGAAGCCACCGATTTTCGCCTGGGGGACATCATAGCTTCCCAAACAAGTATCCATTGGTTACTTTAAAAGAAAATGACCTTCACAAAACTACAACTTAGGGAGAAACCCATTTGTTCCAATCGACCACATAAAAAATCATCAGACCCAATCGATATACTTCTTCCATTCGACATGAGAATACCCTCATATTCCTCCAGCATACCCAATCGACCAAGAAGTATTCTCTAGGAATGTCATCCACTCCAGACAACACGAAAACATTGTCATATTCTCCATGCGACAATATGGATGACCATCTAATCCATGCTACATATAAGGATAGTCATTTCTTCCAACCAACGTCGAAGGATTGTCATTTCCTCCAAAATACAAAGATGAATTGTCATCTATTCCAGATTACATGGAAAGATTATCATATTCTCCATACGATAAGGTGGATGGCCATCTGGCTACATAGAAGAATTGTTATCATTTCCATACGACATTGAAAGACTGTCACCATATTCAGACGACTGAAAGGATTTTCATCTCCTCCATATGACATGCATGGATTGCCTTCAACTCCATACTACATGGTTGGATAGTCATCTCTTTCAAGCGACATGAGAAGATAATTATATTCTTCACATTACATGATGGATTACCTTCGACTCTAGACTCCATTCGACCATAGTCTCATTGACCCTCATCAGGAACAAGGCGCGTACCTTCAGTGGAGCCATTTTTCCTACCATTCACCTCATATGATGAAGAGATATACTTGACATGAGGAAGATGTCCCAGTCGACATTACCAGGTATAGCTTGCACTTTTTAGAATATCTCAGTCGACATCAATATGTAGTTCGAGACTTGTTATAGGTGTCCCAGTCGACATTACAATTTATAGTTTGGGACTTGTTATGGGTTTCCCAGTCGACATTACAATTTATAGTTTGGTACTTGTTATGGGTGTCCCAATCGACATTACAATTTATAGCTTGGTAATTATTATGGGGGTCCTAGTCGACATTACAACATATATCTTGGTAATTGTTATTGGAGTCTCAGTCGACAATACAATATGTGGCTTGTTGAGTATCCCACTCGACACTACATGTATGGAGAATTGGTATTAGGATATCCCACTTGACAATATATGTATGAAGTGATGACATTCCAGTCGTCATGCATGTAAAAAGACTTGGCAATGATATCCCACTCAACACTATATGTATGAAGACTCAACATGAGGAAGATGTCCCATTCGACACTACACTTGTGAAGCTTGGCACTTGTTAAGGATCTCATTCGACACTACACGTGTGAAGCTTGACACTTGTTAAGGATCTCAGTCGACACTACCATGTGAAGCTTGGCACTCGTTAAAGATCTCATTTGACACTACATATATGGTATTGTAGAATGAGGAATGAAAACCCTCACTAACCTTTGCCAGGTCCTGTACAGTGAGGATTTTAGAATAAGGAATAAAGACCCTCACTGACCATTGTCAGGTCTTGTAGAGTGAGGATTCTAGAATGAGGAATGAAGACCCTCATTGGCCTTTGTCATGTCTTGTAGAGTGAGGATTGTAGAATGAGGAATGAAGACCCTCACTGACTATTGTCAGGTCTTGTAGAGTGAGGATTCTAGAATGAGGAATGAAGACCCCCATTGGCCTTTATCATGTCTTGTAGAGTGAGGATTGTAGAATGAGGAATGAAGACCCTCACTGACCATTGTCAGGTCTTGTAGAGTGAGGAATTGAGACCCTCACTAACCTTTGTCAGGTCTCATAGAGTGAGAATTGTAGAGTGAGAAGTGAAGACCTTCCTAGACATTCATCAGGTCCAGTCGACCATAGTCTCCATTGGACCTTTATCAGAACTAGTGGAGTGGAGACCTTCATAGGCTTTCATCAAGTCCAGATGACATTGAAGACTCCTCTGGTTCTTTGACCCGTAGTATGTGGATTATCATGACCTTCATCTAGTTCAGTCAACTGGGAACATTCCCCATGGCTAATGTAGAGTCAACTCAAAGACTTGGCCTTCATCTGGTCCAGATGACATTGAAGCCTCCCCTAGTCCTTTGACCCGTAGTATGGGGATTATCCTGAACCTTCATCTAGTTCAGTCGACCGGGGACATCCCCCGTGGACTCATATAGAGTCAATTGAAGATATGGACTTCCTACAGTCCATACGACAATGTCATGTGAATTAACTCATGAACCTCCATCTGGTTCAGTCGACCAGGGACATCCCCTGTGGACTCATGTCGAGTCAATTGAAGACATGGACTTCCCACAGTCCATACGATAATGTCGTGTGAATTAGCTCCTGAACCTTCATCTGGTTCAGTCGACCGGGGACATCCCCCGTGGACTCACATCGAGTCAATTGAAGACATGGACTTCCCACAGTCCATACGATAATATCGTGTGAATTAGCTCATGAACCTTCATCTGGTTCAGTCGACCGGGGACATCCTCCATGGACTCATGCCGAGTTAAATGAAGATATGGACTTCCCTCAGTCCATACGACATGTCGAATAAAATAACTCTTGAACCTTCATCTGGTTCAATCGACCGGGGACATCCCTCATGGACTTTCGTCGAGTCAATTGAAGATATGGACTTCCCGCAGTCCATACGATATGTCGAATGAAATAACTCCTAAACCTTCATCTGGTTCAGTCGACCGGGGATATCCCCCATAGACTCATGCCTAGTCAAATAAAGATATGAATGACCTTCAGTCCATACGACATGTTGAATAAAATAAACTCATGAACCCTCATCTGGTTCAGTCGACCGGGAACATCCCCCATAGACTCTTGTCGAGTCAAATGAAGACATGGACTTCCTTTAGTCCTTACGACATGTCGAATGAAATAAACTCATGAACCCTCATCTGGTTCAGTCGACCGGGGACATCCCCCATGAACTTCTGTCGAGTCAAAAGAAGTCATGGACTTCCCTCAGTCCATACGACATGTCGAATGAAATAACTCATGAACCTTATCTGGTTCAATCGACCGGGGACATCCCTCATGGACTCATATCGAGTCAAGTAATAGACATGGGCTACACATGTCGTATGACTTATATCCTGAACCTTCATCCGGTTCATTCGACCGGGGACATCCCCCATGGGCTCATGTAGAGTCAAGTTCAAGACCCGACCTACATCTGGTCCAATCGACAGGGTCATTCCCACACACTCATAACGATCTCTTAGATCAACTTCCATATCTGGTCAACTGAGGTTCATTATTGGAGTCGCGATGCTGCCCTGTGTAAATATTCTCTGTCAATATTTTACACAGGGCATCATCGCGACTCCTGTACGAGCCAAATTTAGTCTAAGGGCAATTTCGACCTTTTGCTTCAGGCCCAAAACAAAATGCACCCCAGACATCCCAAACAGTCCTCAAAATGAGGTCCAGGCCCAAATCGCTCTCTCAAACCCACAAGGAAGGGCTATCATCCTGCAAACATGGGAGCCCAATTTAATGAGTGAATCTCGGCCCAACGTTGTTACACCAGCCCAAGTAAAATGCCATACTAAGACCATGTCTCAGGCCCACCATACGCCAGCCCACGAAACGCTCAGACTCATAAATACCCCTCATAACCCAGCCGTTTTCAGTCTTCATGACTGCCCTTAATACTCCTTCATGACACGACCGTTACCAACACACAAAACGTATGTCAATTAACGCATTCATGAATCTCACCTCAAATAGCCTATAAAAGGAACCGAGATCCAGAAGAGAAGTGGGCAGGTCTTAGCTCTCATACTTGAGCTCTCTAAGCTTCTTACTCTCTAAACACCGGCCACCGCCCTCACGGCAGTCAACATAAGTCAAGGTAACATCAAACCTTGCTCTTTCATTATTTATAGCTCATCTTCATTACTGACTTGAGCATCGGAGTGCCTACGGCACCCACCACACCGGTGGGCAGTACTCCCCGCTCATTCTACCTTTGTTTTATAGTATCGCTAGTGCCCTCATATTACAAATTCACGATTATGGACCTTGGGCGAAAACCAGCATCCACAACTCCGATCTCAAGTGTCGCGACACTCATCTCTCAGAGCTTCGGGCTTCGCGACACTCAACCTTTTGCGTTGCAATGCTGATGATTCATAGATTAAGCGTTGCGACTTCCAAGCCCGAGCGTTGTGACACGTCGACACTTATTACCCATGAGCACTGAAACTTCATTTTCTCCATTTCAGAGTTTTCAGAATCTGATTTGGTCCTCGTTTTTTCCTACGGACTCGTAACGAAATATAGTATTATATAAAATAATTTTAAAACACATATATCCTTGATATCCATGGGTTAGATTAACTTCTACTGTATAAGGTACCGATCCCACCCTAAGGGTCCCACATCCGACCCAACAAAATGGTATCAACGCACGTTTTAACCACACAAAAACATATTGCATGTATGACTAGAGGTGGGCGCGGTTCGGTTTGGTTCGGTTTTTGCTAAAACCGAAACAAACCATATTTTACGGTCCGGTTTTTCTTACCTCTCAAACCAAATCATTAAATAACGGTTTGGTTCGAATTGAAAATTTTTTAAACCAGCGGTTTATGGATTGGTTCAGTTCGGTTTGCGGATTATTCTACTTAAAATAAATTTTCATCCACTTAAGTAAAGACAAAAAAAAATAGTCTTGCCAACAAATAGTATGAAGTGCTAGGGTGTAAGCGGTGACTCCAGGAAACACATGCACTCCATAGAGGATTGAAAAATGAGGCACAAACCTTCTTGCATAACAAGTGCCCTATGAGTAGTGTAGCTTTGCCTGTTTGTTGTCATTAGGACTTTGATATTTCCACGAGCATCAAACCCATCAAGCTGATTCACAATTTCAAGCATTGTACGTTGAACCTTGTTGTCTTCCCCTACATCATCATCAAAACGTGCACCCCCTATAGCATCAACTTCATCGAAAAAACAGTACAATCTTCTTTGAACGTGTCATCTGCAGTAGATAACATTTTAAGGAATCCCCATTGATGAAATTAGAGTTATCGGCGCAATCAAGCAGATTCAAACCTGAAATAGTTCACGAAACAAATCTAGCAGCTTAATTTCAAGAATAATGATGCTGCCATCATTCTAATTAAGAGACAAATCCAACAGCTTACTTTCAATAATAATGATGCTACCATAAAATTAAAAATTTAAGAATAAAAATATTATAAAATAAATACAAGAACATACTAATAAAAATAAAACATAGAGTAAAATTAAAAGAAAAATGTAAACATTTTTATAAAAATATATAATTTTTTAATTATAACGGTTCGGTTCGGTTTAATAGGTGCGGTTCGGATTAGCACCTGAACCGAACCGTAAACCATTTGGGGTGGGCTAATCCGAACCGCAAACCGAACCGTTAGAAAAAAAAAACTTAAATTCGGTCCGGTTTGGTTCGGTTCGCGGTTTGGTTCGGTTCGGTCGGTTTTTTTGTCCACCCCTATGTATGACATGTATTTGAATCTATGTCCCTATAATTTTAATTTAATTATACATAAGTCATATTGGATATGCATTGCGTATTTTAAATTAAAATTTTTATTTTGACCCAAGAATGTTAATGACTTGATTGTCATAAATATCTCATGATTAGTTTTAAGTAATAGTAATACTAATTTTGGAATATTATTGGATGGTCCGTCTCTTGGGATTTTGGGCAAAATATCCGTGTTACGCAGCGGAATGCGGGAAAATTAAATTTTCCATTTCGTTAATTTTTCTTGGGTAATTAAAATAAACTTATTTATTTTAATCACTCAATACTCAAAAACAGAACTTTAACCCAGAAATCATAATTTCAGTAATTACCATACAACCACAAAACTTTCTATTTTAATCATTTTAGTCCTAAGTTATTCAAAACAAACTTAGGTGATTTCCAATCACAACCAAAATGATTTTTACATCAAATATACATTAAAAAAAGAATTCTGAAAAATTTTCTAGATTTTTCAGTAATTATGGAAATACCCCAAAACTTTGTATTTTGATCATTTTAGTCCTAATTTGTCAAATACATAATTAGGTGATTCCAAACCACTACCAAAATTATATATGCATGTATTATACATGAAAATACAAATTACAATTCAAGAAACTAATTTTCCCTAAATTGCCGAGAGGTCCCTCAAGTTTCCAAGAATTACACTTTAGTCCAAATTGGTTCAAAACCATTCAAGATCCAAGTCCAATCAACACCAAAATTAATAAGCATCATATATACATCATTAATTACCACATATATGAAAAGCCCCAAATTTGCAGAGGGTTATGAACCCTAATTTCTCAAAATTGTCCAAATGGCCAATTAACACCAAATTAATAAAATTCAACATTTTAATTTAATCCTTATTACACCAAACAAGTCTCACCATCATGAAACAACTCAAGAACAACTCTAAGTCATTTATGAGTGGCTAAGCAACTCTAGAATGGCTACCAAGTTATCAAATAACCGAAAGTAAGTTTAATAACACTTAATAAGCTTATTTGTTTTTACTAAATACACATGCTAACACCTTTCATTCATGCTTCAAACAAACTTATTACAAACCCAAGAGAATAGAGAAAATATGACAATATCATATGTTGATGTCTAAAGGCATAGAAATAATTTTCAAGTAAAGAAAAATATGAAATTACCTTAATTTTCAAGATTTTCTTCACAAAACTCCTTTATCATTTAGGTTTTCTCTCAAATCCCTTTTTTTTTTGTAATCTATTTTTGAAGTCAAAAATAAAGAAAAATGAAAAAAAATCAAAGCTTTAAAAGATAAGGGGTTGACTGACTTATAGGGGCAAAATGAGAATTTGATTTTTTACAAATTTAATTAATATTAAATATGCCAAAAATCAAGTTGTCAACCATTTTAATTAATATATGGACAAAGGTACCAATTACATTTTTCCATATTAAAGTTAAAATATATTTATATTTAATTAATCTAATTATTTAACAATTAAATAATTAGATAATTACAAATATAAATATCCAAATATATGTATAATATTTACATTAAATATTCCATAATACATATATTTGTGACAAGTGTCGAATACTTTATTTGATAATTAATTAATGTGAATTCAATAAAATTAAGAATTTATATCAAATAAACATTAATTAGGAAATAACAGGAAAAACCCTTAAAGCGTGTATTTATCGTTTAACCGTTAAACGATCTATAAATAATCAATATTATTTATAAAAGTATCCCTAGTGCTCTACAAGTATGTTTCAGTAGTGAGACTCTATAGATTCATGCATATCTGTCACGAAATCTAATTTTGTGTCCATAATCTACCCACCTGTAAATTATGACGACCACAGATAAACTCGCTGAATCATACAAGTCGAGGTCATCACATACATATAATCCATCCGTCACAGGTATTCAGATTATCTTAGATATAGATAAAAATGTCAAATCTCTATAGGTAAAATCTCATCGACGATTCTATTAGCAATCTCTTAATAACACTTAGAACTTACTTCTACAGTGTACCACGGGCCCATGGATTTAAAAGATTGCTAATTGCACATTGAATACCTATGCTCTGTACACAAAACTGACGGATCCTATCTTGATACACACAGGATATCCTGAGGATCAGTCCACACCCAACGAACAAGAAGAGGTATGATCTAAATAGATCGGTGACGTGACTGCCATCAAAGTGTGGAGGATACCTCATACATCCACAGTGGTATCTCAAGTCAAAGGACCATTATGCTCACTTGACCCGAGAAGATTCCTATTGACGTTAGTGTACCATCTATTAGGAAATCTTCGGTGAGTCGTTTATTATTTATACAATATAAACACCTACACATCTATACGAGTCTCCCCAGACTCATGGTTCATTGGGATAAACCATCTGACCAAGTCTCGATATACGACGTGTACTGGTCTCAACATATTTTACTAACCGACCCAAGTTAGTAAATCTTGACCAGAAACTTTATTTGATAATATACTTCTAGTAGTGACACTTCCCAATTTTTATTACAAACTACTTTGTAACTGTGCACTACATTATATATTATCGGGACTTTGTCTAATATATACATATCACTAAATAATATTTGGTTTCAATCTAATCGTAATTAGATCGAATATGTAATATAAAGCAAGAAGTACTACCATAAATAAGTAATATTATGAAAAAATGAATTGTTCATATTCATGAATCGAACATAAATACGATCCGGATTGGCACTCCGTGATGGACAATTATGACCCATATCATCACTATTTGTATAGAACATTGTTGTGTTGTACAAATTAACTATGTGACAAAGGAAATTACTCTTTTATCATTTGTAATTAGATTACCGGGATATATAAATGATAAAAGTCCATATGATTAGTACCAGATTAATAAGATATGTGACAGTATTAATCCATTAAGGTTTAATCATTAAAACATCCCTAGTCGTATATATTATCGAGATTGGACATCGATAATGCGGAATAGACTAGTATTGCACTTGTGCATGTTATGGGAGCATAACGACATATTTATCATATATTTGGGTATTGGATACTCATGCAAGTGTAATAGGAGGTTGTGTTTACCGATGGTACAGAAACAGCTTCGCTCTGGATAAACCCCTCGAAATTCCATTGGTAGTATGGTTATGTGTCTATGGAAGTCCGAATCAGGGTAGATGTATTTGGTCTTAACTTGAGACTTGCACCGCTAATACTTGCGACAATCAATATACTTTAGTTTTGGTCGTCCAGGACTTTAACAGGTTCTGTGTACGCCTCTTCTGGGTATATTGAGAATCGTAGTGTATTGGGTGTGATGTCAAGATGAAAGTATCACTCCAGTCATATGGAGATGATGGTCACGTAGGATACATAACTGATGCTCTTATATGCTGCAGCTATCAGGATAATATGACTAGGTCATGCTTATCCGATTATAGAGACTAGTTGCCAGAGATCCGATATGTGCTTCGTACGGGGCAGACACAATTCCAGCCCCATGCCTAGCACGTGACATCCGATACTGGATCGCAATACGCAATACTACGTATACTACGCCTGATACAGATTACATATTCCTTTAAGAATATTTCTGGAGAATTGGGTAGGCACGGTGCTTTGCAAGAAGCCAACAATGTCTTGTAAATCGGTAAAAACGTAGTACAAGGTACGTACGTGTTCGGATAGTCCGACGACCGGATTTACTACCAATATATCCAGGGATCTCATGGGTCACTTCCCGAAGATTCACCGATGACGTATGACTCGCACATAATTAATCTGGGATTAATTATAAGAGAGAGAAAATTAATCTAGGATTAATTACAGAGGATTTTATCTGGGATAAAATACTATTTGAAGAGAGAGAGAACGATTAATTTGGAATTAATCTATAAAATAATATATTCGATATATTAAACGAAATTATATTTCGATGCGGAATTAAAATTAGATTTTAATTCGGGCGAACGAGTTAATTTAGAATTAATTCGCTAGCGACGTGAATAGTAATTTTGCTAGGCATAATTATTAATTAAATTTGATTTAATTACGTCGCAACGGAAAATTCGTTAATTCGGAATTAACGAACCCGAGCCCGGGAGTGTTTGTGGGCCCACTCGCATTTCGAATCAAGTGGAGCCCACAAGTCACATCACACGTCACATTATTAGTCATTCAAGTGATGAAGGTCTTGTCACCTTTTTTGGTGATTGACACCTTGTTATCTTTGATTGATGGAAGTAGTTGAAGACTTTAAAGTCTTGTACCAAATTTTGAATTTGTTAATAGGTATTAGTTTTTTGAAAAACAAATACACAACACAACTTTATCTCTTCATCTCTCCCTCATTCGGCCTTGTGGAAAAATTTCCAAGGTGCTAGCACACTAAAGAAGTCCTACAATGTGGATATGGAAAGAAGCTAAAGAAGATGGAAACCACATAAAGCTTGGAGCTTGAAGATCATCCATGGAGGGGCTTGGCTGAACACAAAAGGAGCAAAAACAAAGGGCATTGCCGAGAGTCATCCACAGTGGAAAAAAAGTTTTGTTGTTCTTCGCATCGTAAAATCCGATCAAAGTGAGTATTCCGTAACTTTACTTTGATGTATTCACACATTTATATGCTTAATATGATCTTGGTTTGACCTAGAAAACCCAACAATGGTATCAGAGCCTTGATTAAGCATGAAATTGATTTGGGTAAAATTTGGGTAAAATTGATTTGAGCAAAATTGATTTGAGCATGATTTGATGAAATTGTTTGATTGAGTATGCTTGAATGATGATAACTTAGAGTTATGCATGATCAATTTGATGAAAATTGAATTGGATTATTTTTTCCCCAAATGTTTGGCTTGGCCGAATGTTGAGTATGCCCTAAAGTCATGGTGATTTTTGTTCTTTTGATCATTGGATGAGTTGAAAGACTTGGGAAATGTTGATTTGAGATTCAATTGGATTGAAATCGGAATTGGACATTAAATCCCCAAATTGTCGTGAGCTATAAGCATGGAAATGAGATGATTTTTTGATTCAATAATGTTGGACATGTGTTGATGATGATTAGCATAATTAATTATGTTAATTGGTAATTTGGAAATGTTAATTTGACTAATTAATTATGGCTTATGCACTTTAATTAATTTAATTGTGATAGTTGGAATATTGTGATTAAATTAATTGGGCTTAATTTGGAATTGGGCTTATAAAGTTGTATTTGGGCTTAATGGGCTTGGTTGAGCCAAGTTTGGTTTAGGTTAATTGGTTGGATCCAATTGGGCCCAAAAACATATCCATAAAGTCCAAATATAATTAAATGGGCCTTTAAAATTTTAATTGGGCCTAATGGGCCTAAATTTTTTTTGGAAAAAGGGTGATTCCTTATTGGGCTTTGGTTGCCAAAGTCCATGCCTTATAAATTAATTGAAAGCCCATTGGACTTTAATTAAATTGACATTGGATGTTAATTGGGCCTTGAGACTCGTTAAGATTAGATTTAGAATCTAAGTCGCAAAGACTCATTAATAAAATGTAATTATTTAATTTGGAATTAAATAAAGAATTAGTATTGAATACAAATTAAATTGGATTTAATGTTAGTACTTTGAGTACTTATTCTTAAAACGAGTTTGACTCGCGCAAATCAAATCGCTGTTTGAACATTGGATGGTCATTAATTTCAAATTAATTAATTGGATTAGATTGATTGATGACATGCTTTGTGTGAATACATGGATGTGATGTATGAATAATGTATATCAGATGGATATTAGATTGGGTGAGGGCAATTTTGGAAATTGTTGTAAATTTAGAATTTATTAAATTGGACCTGCGTGTCCAGCCTATTACCTCTTGACTCTTTGTATTTCTCTTCTCACCTATTCCCCTCAATGTAAATGAAGTTTCTTTAGAAGTGTTATGTAATTGGGTAGAAGTAAGATTTGTGCTAGTGGGAGAGAAGAAATGGAGAGATTTGTTCTAGGAACAAGTTGTTTTATATATCCATATGCATATCATTATTAATTTATTTATCGCGCTTTATTATGCTTTTAGAATGCATGTTTAAGGGTGTATGATGAGACCTAATCAAAGATAATTAATTGGTTGCCAATTACGCGAAAAACCCTCAACAAATATTAAACGTTTTTCCTTCCATTGAATGATTCATTCTCAAGATCCAAGATTGGCACTGGTTTGTTGGCCAAAGTCAAGACCTTTGTCCATCGCGGATGTGTTTGAATCATGAAGGCTTTGTTCCATATCGCATGTCTTGTCCAAGTTGTGATTTGTTGGCCAAAGTTAAGATCACTTCTTGTCCATCGACATCGATTACGAAGCTTTCCAAGGTCAATGGGTCACGCTTAACTAGAATCATTAAGTTTGTTGTGCCAAAGCCAAGACTTAATTGATTCAGAGGAAAAAAGGTTAGGCAATATATTGGATATATTGGCATATATTAGATATATGTTTCAGACTTGGACGTCCACCTACTGGATCTAGGAATTAGATGAGATCCAATTGATCTTAGAGATCTATCTAGTTAAATATCATACAGCTTGTTGGCCAAAATCAAGGTTGTATGTTATTTAACGGGATCCTAGCCCACTAGGAAACAAGGTTTCCCGAGTACTCAACAGAGGGTTAGAGGCTCGCCGAAAAATAGTGGGAGGCAAGTATTAAATTTGCAAATTCGTTTAGATACTTGCCAATACGCGCTCATTTCAATTTTTTCGTCATTACTCGAATAAATATTAGTTGGACTAATATCGTTGTTTTAATTAAACAGTTGGACTGTATTCAAACTATTTCAAATTATAAGTTATATAATTGGATTGTAGTAATCAATATATTTGAATTTAAATAATTAAATTATAGTTGATTATATAGTTGGACTATAGTAATCATTATATTCAATAGTACCCGAAATCGTTGATTGGATAGTTGGACTATAGCAATCAAGATAACTGAAAGATTAGTGTTTAAAACATAATCCTGGGTGAAAATGTCTTTAAGCGGCTTTAATTTTCAGATTGGGAATAATACCTCAAGATAGTCCTGGGAACTGAGGAGTTACTTTATTTGATAGAGAAACATCTCGAGTCTAAGCCCGAAGTCGAGCAAATAGTAGAACATGATCTTTGAAAGATTCATGTGATGATAACTTTAGTGCTCAATCTTTTATGCTAGATGCAATGACACTTTAATTTCTTCGTCGGAATTAAGGATTAGATCCTTATACTATGATGTTGAAATTAAAAGATCTTCATAGATATATTCTTAGATCTTAGAAGTACAAATTGCATAAGAAGCTATTTAGCTCGTGTAAGTCAGAGGGTACATCTGTCGAGCACTAGGTGTCGCAGATGATCGCTGACATCGATCAATTAGGTTAGCTGGGCATTACCTACATGGCCGAGACTGCCAAAGATTTGATCTTATAGTCTATACCCGAAAGCTGGGGCAGGTTCATTTTGAACCGAGTGTAAACTCTTGGAGAGTTGATGGCTATGCTCTAGGAGGCAGAGCCAGAGCTTCTAAAAGAGGCAAAGGCAAAATCATCACAAGTCTTCTAGGAAGACAAATGACATATCCCATGATTTCTGCCTAAACTGTGGCAAACGGGGTCACTGGAAGCGTGACTGCCGTATGGACAAGGCAGACATGAAGGAAGTGAAGAGGAGCAAGGCTCCGACTTCAAGTATGATTGTCATAAACATGTTCGCTATTAGTTTCAAAATTGGATTTTGATACTAAGTATCGTACATAAATATGTACTGATGTGCAGAATCTACTGATTAGCAGGATATTGACTTCAGTTGAGATTGATCTGCGAGTCGAAAACGGGACAACAGTCGCTGTTTTAACCGTAGAAACCTAAGTTTATGAACTACCATTTGGGTGTGTACTTAAATTAGGAATCTGTTATAATGTATCTAGTTGACTAGAAACATTATCTCTATATCAGGGTTTAACCCATTGCGGGTATACCTTTATATTCTAGAACACTAAAGTGTTTTATTTTATAAAGATAATATTGAGATAAGCACATTAGATGTGAATAACAGTATTTATATTTTGAATATAAATGAATCTCAAACGTATAATATGACAGACAAATAGCTCAAACTGAATTAATCAAATGAGACTTATTTGTGGCGTCTAGGACACATTAAACAAGACTCGTATATCCACACTTTCGAAGAGTGGATACTAGGACGGATTTGATACTATTCAAATGATGTCTACGAATCTAGTTTATTAGGCAAAGTGCCTAAAACACCTTTACTTGGTAAAAGTGCAAGTGCCAGCGATCTGTTAGCCCTTGTTCATAGTGACATAAGTGGGCCCATATCTAGCTAGGCTAGAGGTGGATATGAACACTTCGTAACCTTTACGGATGTGGCATCACGTTATGGTTATGTGTTTTTTTTGAAACACGAATTGGAAACTTTTGATAAATTCAAAGAGTTTCGACACGAAGTAGACAGACAGATCGGCTAAAGTATTAAACTATCACGGTTAGACCGTGATGGAAATACTTAAGCAATAATTTTCTCAATTACTTGAAAGAGTATAGTATTCTTTCAATATGGACTCCTCCCGGAACACCTCAATTTGAGCGGTGTGTCCGAACAGAGAAACCAAATTTTGTTGGACATGATAAGGTTAATCATGAGTCGCTCTGAGCTACCATTTTCCTTCAATGGATATGCATAAAACAGTGCAACACTTATTTTGAATAAGGTTCCATAAAAATATGTTTGACAGACTTCATATTAGATATGAACATGAAAGAAACATAGTTTTCTCATTCCTGAAGATTTGGGTATGCTGGGCATATGTTTGGATTATACCAAACAAAACCCCAAATCGGATAAGTGCCTAAATTGTAGGTTATCCTAGGGTAACCAAAGTATAGTACTTAAACAACTCACAAGAGAACAATGTAAATTGTTACTCTCCATGCGGTTTTCCTAAGAGGAATACCTATATGCATTGGTAAGTGGGAGGAAAGTAAAACTCGATGAAAAAATTGGAGTAATACTGTTCAAGGCACTGATTCCTTAATGGAACACAAACAGTTCATCAAGGATGAAACTGTACCACAATCTTCAAATACACAAGAACCGCGTAAGTCGGAGAGAGTCAGAAAACAACCTGGGAGGTATGAGTTTCTGATCTCACCTCAAGTAGATGTCAATCTTATTGAGGAAGACGAACTGACTACATATGAGGAAGTGATACAAGGTATCGACTCCCTATTATGGTAAAGCGCCAATATGTCCGAAATGGATTCCATGTATACCAACCAAGTTTGGACATTAGTTGATATACCGGAAGGCATTGTGCCTATTGGTACTGTATAAGTCTTCAAAGAAGACATACATGGATGGCAACATACCAACGTACTAAGCTAGGCTTGTAGCGAAAAGGTATCGTTATCAACATTATGTCGATTACGATGAAACCTTTTACCCGTTGCCATGGTTAAATCCATTTGGATAATGCTTGCTAATGCTGCATGTTTCATTTATGAAATATGGCAGCTGAACGTCAAAATCGCTTTCCTTAAATGGAAACCTTTCGGAGGATGTTTACAACATCCTGACGATTTTATCGTACCAAAACGAGCAAACAAGGTTTGCAAGTTAAATCGATCAATTTATGGATTGAAGCAAGCATTGCATTCTTGGAACCATCGTTTTGATGTAATCATAATGATGTATGATTTAATTCAAAACAAAAATAATTCTTGTGTATATAAGGAGGTTAGTGGGAGCGCACTGACAGTGATTGTCCTAAATAATGATGATATATCATTTCTTGGAAATGATATTCCCATAATATAATCGGTGAAAGCTTGGCTTTCATGCAAATTCTATGTAGAATTTTTGGAAGAGACAACCTTTATTCTAGGAATAAAGATCTACTGGGATAGATCTAAAAGTTGTTGGCACTCTCCGAGAACTCGTACATTAAAGTAAATGTATGCGACCCGGTGTCTCATATGCTTTGAGCATATGGAGTCACAATCAGGTCAATCCAAGTGATAGTCACTGGATTGATGTTAAGAACATCCTTTAGTATCTTAGATGAACTAAGGATGCTTTCTTATACTATGGAGAATGAGAACTTGAAGTGACTGAATTCACCGTTGCAAGTTTCCTAACCGATAAAAATGACTATAAGTCAAATAAAGGTACAATATAGTTTGAAAAAACGGAACAGTGAGCTGGAAATCTTCCAAACGAGATAATGTTGCCACATAAACAACATAAGCGGAATATTGCTGCAGCTGAGGCAGCAATAGAAGCACTTTGGATCTAAATAATCCTAATTGGATTAGGAGTAGTTCTGTTAGCAGCAGAGCTAGGCTACAACACAGGCTAAAGAATTAATGGTCTCATCAACGATCCAAGAATATACTTCAACTATTCATCTGATTCGTTCTGATCATACATCACGGCGATGTGATGATCGAATAAATCGCATCAGATGATAACTTTGCAAATCCGTTGACGAAAGTAGTTTCTCAGCAGAAGTTTAAGCAAACCGTACATAGTTCAAATGTAGGACACTTGAGTGATTGGCTATAGGCCAAGTGGGAGATTGTTGGACAATTATGACCCATAGCATCACTATTTGTATAGAACATTGTGTTGTTGTACAAATTAACTATGTGACAAAGGAAATTACTCTTTTATCATTTGTAATTAGATTACCGGGATATATAAATGATAAAAGTCCATATAATTAGTACCAGATTAATAAGATATGAGACAATATTAATCCATTAATTTTTAATCATTAAAACATCCCTAGTCGTAGTATTATCGAGATTGGACATCGATAATGCGGAATAGACTAGTATTGCACTTGTGCGTGTTATGGGAGCATAACGGCATATTTCTCATATATTTGGGTATTGGATACTCATGCAAGTGTAATAGGAGGTTGTGTTTACCGATGGTACGGAAACAGCTTCGCTCTGGATAGACCCCTCGAAATTCCATTGGTAGTATGACTATGTGTCTATGGAAGTCCGAATCAGGGTAGGTGTATTTGGTCTTAACCTGAGACTTGCACCGCTAATACTTGCGACAATCAATATACTTTAGTTTTGGTCCTCCAGGGCTTTAACAGGTTCTGTGTACGCCTCTTGTGGGTATATTGATAATCGTAGTGTATTGGGTGTGATATCAAGATGGAAGTATCACTCCAGTCATATGGAGATGATTGTCATATATGATACATAACTGGTGCTCTTATATGCTGCAGCTATCGGGATAATATGACTAGGTTATGCTTATCCGATTATAGAGACTAGTTACCAGAGATCCAATATGTGCTTCGTACGGGGCAGACACAATTCCAGCCCCAGGCCTAGCACGTGACATCAGATACTGGATCACAATACGCAATACTACGTATACTACGCCTGATACAGATTACATATTCTTTTAAGAATATTTCTGGAGAATTGGGTAGGCACAGTGCTTTGCTAGAAGCCAACCATGTCTTGTAAATCGGTAAAAACTTAGTACTAGGTACGTACGTGTTCGGATAGTCCGACGACCGGATTTACTGCCAACATATCCAGGGATCTCATGGGTCGCTTCTTGAAGATTCACCGATGACGTATGACTCGCACATAATTAATCTGGGATTAATTATAAGAGAGAGAAAATTAATCTAGGATTAATTACAGAGGATTTTATCTGGGATAAAATACTATTTGAAGAGAGAGAGAACGATTAATTTGGAATTAATCGATAAAATAATATATTCGATATATTAAACGAAATTAGATTTCGATGCGGAATTAAAATTAGATTTTAATTCGGGCGAACGAGTTAATTTAGAATTAATTCGCTAGCGACGTGAATAGTAATTTTGCTTGGCATAATTATTTAATTAAATTTGATTTAATTATGTCGCAACGGAAAATTCGTTAATTCGGAATTAACGAACCCGAGCCCGGGAGTGTTTGCGGGCCCACTCCCATTTCGAATCAAGTGGAGCCCACAAGTCACATCACGCGTCACATTATTGTCATTCAAGTGATGGAGGTCTTGTCACTTTTTTGGTGATTGACACATTGTCATCTTTGATTGATGGAAGTAGTTGAAGACTTTAAAGTCTTGTACCAAATTTTGAATTTGGTAATAGGTATTAGTTTTTTGAAAAACAAATACACAACACAACTTTATCTCTTCCTCTCTCCCTCATTCGGCCTTGATGCCATTTTCTCCCTAATTTCTTGGCTTGGCCGAGAACAAGAAGAAACCAAAGGAAATTTTGTGGCAAAATTTCCAAGGTCATAACTGTAGGAAATGCTTACCTCGCGCAGCGGAAGCGATTAGGCACACAGATCGACCTTGAAATTTTTTTTGCTTTCCCTTCCTTAAAGCCGAATGGAACCAACACATATACTGAAGTTTTTCTTCTATTTCGGACAAGATCTCAGCCTCGGAATGCGCCCAAAACAGTCCCCGAACAGCCCCCGAACTGCAGTGAAATAATGGACTGTTTTGGACCAGTTACACAACCGAACTGCACACAAATCACCAACTGAATTGCTTGAACTGCAAGGGTGATATAGGTCTGATTTTTCCACTCAAAAACAATCATAACTCAGTCCCAAAAAGTCCCCAAGGTGTTTCCCAAAAAACCTGAATTAAAACAAAACAAATCGAGCCCCGATTGTAACAAGTGAAGTGCGACAAAGAGGTATTATTGTTCCTCAATACCGTGACTTATAAGAGTGAAGAAGAAGATGATTTGTTCGTCACCACAAGGTCTTCCGAGCTATATCTCGTTACCAACGGAAAATAGTGTGGGCTACACACATAAACAAATTCCTAAACGTTTTAGAGATTTAATCACACACTAATAATATTTTTCTTATTCTTGTTCTTCATATTGTTTCTCAACTTTTGAGAGAATGGAGAAGAAGAAGAAGAAGGTGGCTAGGGTTTTGAAAATAATGGAGTAATAAAAAAAATATATTTTCTTTTTATACTTAGGGTAATTTGTTTCATAAAACAAATCAACCACTTCCCTCCCACCTATGTCAAATTCGGCCAAGCTACAGTTTCTTTTAATTTTTTTTCAACATCAATATTCAATTACCATTATTGAAAAGATGTTACAAAATTAAATAAACAATTAACAAATTTGAAAATCACAATTTCCAAATAATGCCAGGATTTTATTTGTTTCCAAAACAAACAAATCCATCCCCTAATGGCTTGAGGAATTCGGCCACTACAAGGAATAATAGATAAATTTGTAGCATTAGGTATTCAATTCCATAATTGAAATATATGTTACAAAATTAAAGAGTTACTACCTTTTAAAAGATGTAACTTCCAAATTTAATTCAAAGGTTTCCAAAACCCAAATTGGAATTCCAATATTAGTCTTCATTAAATTATATCATATATAATTTAATTACAAGCAATAAATAATTATCATATAATCATTTATTATATAAATCATTTATTAACTTTTAATATATAGTCGTAAGTGTGACAAATAATAATATTAATCATATTAATAATATTTATACCTTTGTGAGTATATAATAAGACTATCAATTATACTAAATCCGTTATAGTAAATCGAGCTAGCACGGGGACCAAATGGACCTACGGTTCCGAGCTCCAATAATCTTGAAATATTAATTAAGCTCTTAATTAAATATTCCAAATTATTAACTCCGGGTTATTCCACTAAAAACCCGAAGTTGAACTCTCGTTGCCGCATATGATATATTAAGCCGAACTAAGTCGTTGTCCATCCATATAGTCATTACATACGAATTGACCCTTCACGAGTATCTCGTAATTAGAGCCGGGTCATAATGTCCGTTATACCCTTCTAATTTTTTACCTTAAGTACCATTGATTCTCTAATGAACGATTTATTCATAACTATTATGAATTTTAATCTTTCTATTCGTAATAGAGAGACTTGGGCGCTCAAATCGTTCAAGTACCGAATCAACCCTTAAGAAAGATACTCATCTACTTCTCACAAGAAGGAGTGAACTCCATGTCTATGCAAAACGTTCCCAACTACAAAACAAACTATGTCCCCAAAGTACGTAGCTATTGGTCGGGACTGCTACACCAACCTCACCTTTGTAAATCAAAGGACATAGCCTGCCAAGTAGGAGTTCATAGTACACTCAGGATTAAGATCAATCTATATATGACCATCTAGTAGATCGAAATGAATTTCTTAGTTTAACGGATATTATAAGAATGTCATTTACATCTGGGTCCAGTCCTATATGATCGCATCATACAAGGTGCCTCCATTCTCATGTCTCTACATGGACGATCCAGATCAAGTTCGCCATAAAAAATTTAGAATGGACCGCAGCTATAGATAAACCACAAACAAAGTACCCACTTTGTTTGCTCTCTATGAACTATTTAAGATTACTAACTTTAGATTTAAATCCTCTTGTGTATGACACTCATACACTAAGTCTGAAGATACATAAGCAATCTAGGGTATTTAAGATGATATATATAACATGCGAAAATTAAACAAACAATTTGATAAATGAATAATGCATTGTTTTATTTCAAAACATATAAAACCGTTTACATCACATGTAGCTCTAGGGCATACATTCCAACAATCTCCCACTTGCACTAGAGCAAATGGGACATGTCACGTAATCCTAGACCATCTAGGTGACCTTCAAAAACTTTAGCCGGCAAGGTCTTTGTAAACGGATCAGCTAGGTTCTCTGCAGATGTAATCTTTGTGACGGTAACGTCTAATCTCTGCACTATCTCCCTGATGAGATGATATTTCCTCTCTATATGCTTTCCCCTCTTGTGGCTTCTTGGTTATTTGGTGTTTACCACCGCACCGCTATTATCGCAATAGAGTGTGAGTGGTCTATCCATATCTGGAACAACTTCCAGATCTCCCAAGAATTTACGGAGTCAGACTGCTTCCTTAGCTGCTTCACAAGCTGCTACATATTCAGCCTCCATGGTGGATTCAGCAATACAAGATTGCTTTATGCTCCGCCATACTATAGCCCCACCACCTAGGGTGAACACTGATCCAGATGTAGATTTCCAAATCTACATCTGTGTGAAAGTCAGAGTCTGTATATCCCATTAGGATCATATCCTCACCGGAATATACAAGCATATAATTTCTCATTCTCTTAAGATACTTGAGAACGTGTTTCACAGCCACCCAGTGATCCAATCCTGGGTTTGATTGAAACCTACTGACTACTCCCACTGCAAAACAGATGTCCGGTCTCGTGCATAACATAACATACATGAGACTACCAACTGCTGAGGCGTATGAGATATGTCTCATTTCCTCAACATCTTGAGGTGTCTTATGAGACTGTTCATTTGACAAATGAATTCCATGTCGATAAGGCAGATTGCCTTTCTTGGAATTCTGCATCCCAAATCGCACAAGGATCTTGTCGATATAGGATGCATGAGACATAGCTAACAGTCGTTTCTTGCGATCCCGAAGTATCTGAATCCAAAGAACATAACTGGCCTCTCCCAAATCTTTCATTTGGAATTGGTTAGCTAGCCAGGTTTTCACGTCTGATAATATCTTTACATCATTCCCAATGAGTAAAATATCATCGACGTATAAAATAAGAAAAACCACCTTCCCGTCAATGACGCGCTTGTATACACAAGGCTCATCAACATTCTGCTCAAAATCATAAGACTTGATCGTTGTATCAAATCTTATATTCCAAGATCGAGATGCCTGCTTGAGTCCATAAATGGACCTTTGCAGCTTGCAAACCTTTTGCTCTTGACCTTAGGCGATGAACCCCTCTGGTTGTATCATATAGATACTTTCATCAAGATTGCCATTCAAGAATGCAGTCTTGACATCCATTTGCCAAATTTCATAGTCATAATATGCGGCAATGGATAGAAGAGTGTGGATGGATTTAAGCATGGCTACTGGCGAGAAAGTTTCCTCATAGTCAACTCTCTCTTTCTGGGTATAACCCTTGGCCCCTAGTCTAGCCTTGAAGGTCTGTACCTTCCCATCTGATCCCCTCTTCCTTTTGTAGATCCACTTGCAACCTATGGGTTTCACCCCATCAGGTTGGTCTACAAGTTCCTAGACCGAGTTGGAGTGCATGGACTCCATCTCTAGGTTCATGGCTTTGAGCCATTCCTCTTTGTCGGAATCATCCATTGCACTACTGTAGGTCAATGGATCATCTATGCCATCGCTGGATGTGACAACTTGTGCCTCTCCAACCCCTAAGTAGCGATCAGGTTGTCGTACAACCTTTCCACTGCGCCTAGGCGGTAGATCATTCTTACGAGCTTGCATATGACTATCAGATGTCGAAGGTGCTATGTATTTGTCAACTTTCGTTGATGATGGCGTGCTGGTCGAACCAACAAGTAACTCCTCGAGCAACACTTTACTTCGAGGTTTGAACTCCCTCATATAGCCCTCATCTAGAAACGTAGCATTTATCGATACAAACACTTTGTTATCATCAGGACTGTAGAATAATCCACCCTCAGTCTCCTTAGGATAGCCTACAAATAGGCACACCTGAGAACGTGGCTCCAACTTTGTAGTCTTATTCTTCAGCACATGTGCTGGACACCCCCATATGCGGAAATGTCATAAACTAGTTTTACGACCATTCCAAAACTCTAAGGGTGTCTTAGAAACAGACTTAGATGGAACTACATTAAGGATATGCATTGCAGTTTGCAGTGCATATCCCCAGAACGAACTAGGTAGTGAGCTATAACTAAACATAGATCTTATCATGTCTAGTAGGGTTCGATTTCTCCTTTCTGCAACACCATTTTGCTGTGGTGTTCCAGGTGCTGTGAGCTGGGATACTATCCCATGCTCAACTAAGAATTCCTCGAAGTCTCTGTCGAGGTATTCCCCTCCACGATCTGATCGCAGAGTTTTGATTGTCTTACCTAATTGGTTCTCAACCTCAGCACGATACTCCTTGAACTTTTCAAAGGTATCTGATTTGTGATGCATTAGGTAGACAACCCATATCTTGAATAATCGTCAATGAATGTGACGAAGTATTCATAACCACCTCGGGCTTTTACATTCATCGGTCCGCAAACGTCCGAATGTATTAGCTCAAGTGGTTGATTGGCTCTTATACATTTTCCAGTAAAAGGTCTCTTGGTCATTTTACCTTCTAAACAGGATTCACAAATTGGTAGAGTCCCGAGCTTTAACTGGTTTAAGGCTCCGTTCTTTACCAATCTATTTATCCGGTCAAGGTTGATGTGACCAAGTCTAAGATGCCATAGATATGTGTCATCATAAGAAATCTTTGGCCGTTTAGTTTTAGGTTTCTCAACCTTAAACATTTCAACGTTGAGCAGTGACCTATGTGTTAATGGTCTTAACACATACAAGTTATTTTCTGAGTTTCCTGTGCATATAGTTAATCCATTTCTACCAATAATAACTAAATTGCTATTAAAAGAAACTGAATAACCATCATCCAAAAGTTTAGAAACAGAAATCAAATTCCTGCGAAAACCAGGAATGAATAACACATTGTTCAAATTTAAATAACTACTATTAATAAAATTTAAACTGGAAACTCCCACTGCTCTTGCTGAATGGAATCCCCTGTCCCGACCCTCATGGTGTAATCACCTTCAGCAAGGTCCCTCCATGAATCAAGTAGCTGCAAAGAAGAACAAACATGGTTAGTGGCACTAGAATCAACAATCCAAGCGGATTTATCATCCTCCACTAATAGAGATTCAATAACGAGTAAATCATATTTACCTGTTTCATTTTTCTCATTTAGCTCAGCAAGGTATTTAGGACAGTTCCTTTTCCAATGCCCATTTTTGTTGCAATGGAAACATTTTCCTTTGGGCTTGGCATCCTTGGAGCCTTTCTTGTTTTTCTTCTTCTTCATGGGCTTTCCTTTAGCCTTCCCAGTGCTTTTTCTCTTCATTTTTGCAGATTTAGAAGACTCGGCAACATTTTCCTCTGCACTGGACTTACGAGGATCCATAAGCATGGACTCGTAATGGGTGAGCTCATTAAGCAGTTGGGTCAAAGTAAAAGTCAACTTGTTCATAACATAATTGCTTTTAAACTGCAGGAAACTCTTCGTAAGAGTTTCCATAATCATGGTCACCTGGCTACGCTCGTCAATACGAGTTCCATGGGTTTTAGCAGTGTTGAGATAGGTCATCATCCTCAAGACGTGCTCTCGGACTGATGTCCCATCCTTCATCCTAGCAGTCATCGCTGAGACCATGGCCTCATGGCGTTGACGCTCCGAAGACTGCCCAAACATGCTCTGCAATGACTCCATCATCTGAGATGCTAGAGCCATAGGTTCATGCTTTGCAGCAAGAACCTCAGACATCCCTGCTAGCAAGTAGCAGCGAGCTTTCTCATTTGTTGCGTCCCATTTCTGGTAGGTATCGCGCACAGCTTGGCCAGCATTTCTGGCTGGCTCGGGAGGACTCTCCTCCGTCAGGACAAATTTTAGGTCTTCACAGACCAGGATAACGTTCATGTTACTTTTCCACTTAACATAGTTTTCTCCCGTTAGTTTGTCGTTTGAGAGTATGGAAATAATTGGAGAAACCATGACTGAAATATAAAATAAACATGCATTTAACATTCATTCATCGCATAATAAAATCATCAAATAATTTTAGCATAAAATTAAACATGATGCATGAACCATGAATAATGAATTAGAAACCTAAGAGAATTACTATGCCACGTAAATCTATCATCCCACAAGTAAGTGCCGCCGTAGGGTAGGTTAAGTACTCGCATGATAGATCGAGACAATCTTAGTCAATTCAATATATGTGGGAATAACTCTTATTCCTATATTAAACAACTACCGTTTTATTCGATCAAGGAATTTTATTAACAGTTAATTATTCCTTTGTGAGTGTAACCCGTCGTTTCGGGATTCTTGGACTTAACGAGTGAAGTGCCGCCGTAGGGTAGGTCAGTTCACAAGATACATCTAGAATCCCTATCGTCTCGGAACCCAAACCTGATATTGACCCAAAATGGACACCATCCGTAGATGGACGAAAACAAAGCCGTCTCGAGGCGCCTTTTGAATCTCACGTTTTTAGACTAACAACGGAGATCGCGGGATATACTGTCGTATATCCCTCTCCCACTCACTATTTTAAATATTAAGGTTTCTATCTAAAATATCTAATATTTTATTTTAACTAGTGTGGATAAAGTTATGGCGGCTAAATCATAATTTTTATTTACACTAGTTTGTCATAAGTGAGCTAATCAATTTTAACTATAAAAATTGTATCACTAACATTTCATTAGTCTCTACTAATAGTTTTACTCAATTAAACTAATTTAATTAGAGTGGTATTAGTGAGCTATTATATTTTAACTCTTAAAATACTAGACATTAATAAGTTTAAAAATTATGGAATTCTAAAAGGTCAAAATTTTAATTAAACATTTTAATAAATCTTAGTGCGTTATAAAATCCAATGGTACGTGGAATTGTATCCCGAGTGCAGACCATATTACCATCCATTCGGATTCGACTATGGAATTTATATCCGGGTTTCCATCCTATATACCAATGTAATTTATTATGCACCAATTAAGCCCAATATATTAGAATTCAAATTTTAAACCATAAATCCAAATAATCCAATTAATTGATTTCTATGCATATCATATTATAATTTAAACATTTTAAATTACATAAAATCATATTATTATGTGTATAATGATAATGCATCTATGACATGTTATGGCATGTAAAATGCAAGAGTGGGCACTCTAAGTTATATGACATGTTATTCAAACAATTCGAAATAAACATACATATAACATAAAAAAAATATTTTGCATTGACCGGGCTCTTATTTTTCCTATACTAATCTAATTAGTACAAAAGATTTACCAAGGCATTCCTTGGTCTTCAAATCCCGCTCCAAAGTGGTGTTGGCTCCTTTTGCGACTTCGGTGCTCCAAATTACAAAGATTGAAATTTTACATTGAAAAATAAAATTACAACAAATGTAAACAATGGCCTTATGGCCTTACATCCCAAAAACAAAACCAACTACAAAAATAAGAGCCAGAAAAATTTACGACCAATGCAAAATCCATTCATCACATGAAATAACAAAAACATTCATCATATGAATATCACAATGTGCCCACTCATCTAAACATGCATATAATATTTATAACTCATATAAATATATTAAAAACATAAACTTTAAATGAAAAAGAAAAGGATTAAGAACACTTTTCAACCTCGCTCTAGATGCCAATTGTAGGAAACACTTTCCTCGCGCAGCGGAAGTGATTAGGCACATGGATCGACCTTGAAAATTTTTTTTGCTTTCCCTTCCTTAAAGCCGAATGGAACCAGCACATATAATGAAGTTTTGCTTTTGTTTCGGACAAGATCTCAGCCCCGGAATGAGCCCAAAATATTCCCCGAACAGCCCCCGAATTGCAGTGAAATAATGGACTGGTTTGGACCAGTTACACAACCGAACTGCACACAAATCACCCACTGAATTACGTGAACTGCAAGGGTGATATAGGTATGATTTTTCCACTAAAAAACAATCATAACTCAGTCCCAAAAAGTTCCCAAGGTGTTTCCCAAAAAACCTGAATTAAAACAAAACAAATCGAGCCCCGATTGTAACAAGTGAAGTGCGGCAAAGAGGTATTATTGTTCCTCAATGTCGTGACTTATAAGAGTGAAAGAGAAGATGATTTGTTCGTCAACACAAGGTCTTCCGAGCTATATCTCGTTACCAACGAAAGTAGTGTGGGCTACACACACAAACAAATCCCTAAACGTTTTAGAGATTTAATCACACACTAATAATATTTTTCTTATTCTTGTTCTTCAATATTGTTTCTCAACTTTTGAGAGAATGGAGAAGAAGAAGAAGGTGGCTAGGGTTTTGAAAATAATGGAGTAATAAAAAAAAATATTTCTTTTTATACTTAGGGTAATTTGTTTCATAAAAAAAATCAACCACTTCCCTCCCACCTATGTCAAATTCGGCTAAGCTACGGTTAACTTTTAATATATAGTTGTAAGTGTGACAAATAATATTATTAATCATATTAATAATATTTATACCTTTGTGAGTATATAATAGGACTATCTAATTATACTAAATCCGTTATAGTAAATCGAGCTAGCACGGGGACCAAATGGACCTACGGTTCCGAGCTCCAATAATCTCAAAATATTAATTAAGCTCTTAATTAAATATTCCAAATTATTAACTCCGGGTTATTCCACTAAAAACCCGAAGTTGAACTCTCGTTGTCGCAGATGATATATTAAGCCGAACTAAGTCGTTGTCCATCGATATAGTCATTACACACGAATTGACCCTTCATGAGTATCTCGTAATTAGAGCCGGGTCATAATGTCTGTTATACCCCTCTAATTATTTTACCTTAAGTACCATTGATTCTCTAATGAACGATTTATTCATAACTATTATGAATTTTAATCTTTCTCTTCGTAATAGAGAGACTTGAGCGTTCAAATCGTTCAAGTACCGAATCAACCCTTAAGAAAGATACTCATCTACTTCTCGCAAGAAGGAGTGGACTCCATGTCTATGCAAAACGTTCCCAGCTACAAAACAAACTATGTCCCCAAAGTACGTAGCTATTGGTCGGGACTGCTACACCAACCTCACCTTTGTAAATCAAAGGACATAGCGTGCCAAGCAGGAGTTCGTAGTACACTCAGGATTAAGATCAATCTATATATGACCATCTAGTAGATCGAAATGACTTTCTTAGTTTAACATATATTATAAGAATATCATTTCCATCTGGGTCCAGTCCTATATGATCGCATCATACAATGTGCCTCCATTCTCATGTCTCTACATGGACGATCCGGATCAAGATCGCCATACAAATATAGAATGGACCGCAGCTATAGATAAACCACAAACAAAGTACCCACTTTGTTTGCTCTCGATGGACTATTTAAGATTACTAACTTCAGATTTAAATCCTCTTGTGTATGACACTCATACACTAAGTCTGAAGATACATAAGCAATCTAGGGTATTTAAGATGATATATATAACATGCGAAAATTAAACAAACAATTTGATAAATGAATAATGCATTGTTTTATTTCAAAACATATAAAACCGTTTACATCACATGTAGCTCTAGGGCATACATTCCAACACTAACACACTAAAGGAGTCCTACAAAGGTGATATGGAAACCCATTCATGAGCATGGAATCCACATAAAGCTTGGAGCTTGAAGATCATCCATGCAGGGGCTTGGCTGAACACACAAGGAGCAAAAACAAAGGGCATTGCCGAGAGTCATCCATGGTGGAAGAAAAGTGTTGTTGTTCTTCGCATCGCAAAAGCCGATCAAAGTGAGTTTTCCGCAACTTTACTTTGATGTATTCACATGTTTATGTGCTTAATATGATCTTGGTTTGACCTAGAAAACCCAACACTCCGAGCACCAACCCTAACAATTTCTCCCACTTTCTCTAGTGTCATTCCACGGTATCATATACACATCTTAATATGTATTACATACGCATGGTCCTCAAGAACTGACCTAGCACTAGCACTCAAGAGGTAGGCAACAACAAGTAGGCCCGCTATAACACATTGAGTTTGACCAACAAACCCAAAATGTTTCCTTTAAACAACATCATTCATATTTTGTATAACCTAAGTTATACATCAATATGACTCAGATGCGATATTAATATTGTGCTATAACTATAGAATTGTCCAAGTATTTAAGGATCCGGTCCAAAATACTATGCAGATAACTGCAAGCACAACACCAATATCAAAAACTTCTAATTTATAAAGTCACTTTGTAACTTCATAAGTCAATACTTCATAAGTTACAATTAATTCTAACACAGTAGAATTATTCGTGACACTCCCACTACATCTTTTTTTTTACTCTTTATGATGTAGACCTTCTAACATCATAATTAGTCTCAAAACTAATCAGACCCCCGTGGTTGCAGACTATATTCTCCATGAATAAGAAACTCGTCCTTAATATCTCAAAGATATTAAAGAAAATGTTTCAGACACATCATATGCTCTATATCATATCAAAATAGTTCGTAACAATTACGATTAAATTGATGTCTTTTAGTCGTATATAATATCGTATTCATTACGCCATCATCCTATGATGCATAAGATTGACTAGAAATTCTAATCAATTTCTCTTTCGAGTAAGGAATCATCATTTACGAAAGATAAATACTATATACAAGAGACACTATAACTGTCAAACAATTAGTTTTGCTGTGTCTCTTATTAGATCATATCTAATGCACGACTAATAGGAGTATCTCACAAGTCTCTTGTGTTATATCATATATAAAACTTTATATCAAATATAACAAAAACTACTCCCACTTTTTTCACGGAGAAAAGAAGACTTAGGTAAATTTTTTACCTTACAAACATCTCATTATTACATTAATAATGATAATGTCGTTAGGATATACAATACTAGAAAGAAATTTGTACGCTCCCACTGACCCTACTATCATATGTGAATTCTCTATGTTTTTGATAGAATCAGACAATCTGACTGTTTCAAAATTAGAAAACATATATTTTCGAAAAGCTCACCTGAGTCTACAATAGGCTCTATATGCTAATATATCAAACTGTGATCTTAGCAGAATACAAAATCCAGGGCCATTCTAGAATGAACTATTCAAACAAAGAAATCACAATGGATCTCTTATTCGAAGAAACCATTCAAGAATGCCACTTTGCATTCTTTAGCTAAAATACATAGTTTAATATCAACATTATCAAACAGATACTTAATTGTTCAATTAGTGCGACTAGAGATAAGTTTTCTCAGAATCTACAATAGATTGCTGAGTATAACTTTTCTCATTGTCATACTATGAAGGTCAAACCTTTAACAAACTCACTTTGCTTTTGCCGCGCAAATAATTTGTACATTTTATGAACGATTCATAACAAAAGCTCAATCAAGTTCCAAACTTGATCGTAGTAAGCCATGAACAATCTTAGATCTATAGTTTAATGCTAACTTCCAAAATCGATATCAAATATCGATCCCATTATAAGTTATAGGATAATTTTCTTCGATAAGAAAACAACAGAACCATTAAGTATCAAATACTTTGTAACTGATTCTGACATCCTATTGGACTTATATGGAAGCTGTCTAAGGTTCTTTTCATCTTATTAATTATGTAGTTCCATTTATAGTTTATCACTCTCACATTTGACTTCACTAATTCAAGTCTTTTCTACATTGGTTAACATCTGATGTTACTCACCAAGTAATAAAATAATTTTATTACTCGGGATCATAGAAAAGATATTCTATCAAATAAAATATAATATTCTATTAAATAGAATAAATGATAAACTTTTACTTGTACCACCGAGGCGCAAGTACTTTCAATTATATAACTATTATACAAAAGAAAGATTCAAATCTCAAACTTTTCAAGATTCAAATTTTCTACCTATACATATTATATACGTAACTGTAGAAACTAATGTAACCTTAATTAAAAGGACGAATTAAAGTTACTGGAGCATATCCCCAAGAGTATTGAAACTAATTCGGTAACACTCAATATCTAACGAATCAAATCATATAAAATTCGATTTCTCCCACTGACCAATTCCATCATGATGGAATCGTAGAAGGATAATATTGAGTAAGAATCATATTCATTGAATAACCTTAAAACTAATTGCCATCAATTCATATGTTTGATCATATCAAACATCTTTGAATAATTCAAAGACTCACGATGAATTTTAATTATATAGTTTTCAAAACTTCAAATCGAATATCCTTGAACCAGTCAAAATATTCTATTCGCGTTTCATCAAAAATATATAAAAAGTTCTCGAACCATTCAAGACGTTCAATATGTGTTCTTTTAGAAACACATAACTAAGTCATGAAAACTCATTAACTAAGTTACGAAGTAAAGAAAATTATCCAAGGCAATTTCTAATTCATGAAACTACATACATCTAATGTATTAGTTTAATAAATCTTTGGTCCAATGACGATCATTGGTTAAATGAGATTTAATCACTTCCTGAATACAATATTCATTAAATGGATAAAGATATGTGGTGTGATCTCATATCAAACCATCATTTACCATACAGAATAAGCATCTAATGCTTATGTGATAAAATTTCATAAAGCATTGTTCTAAGTTATTTAGTTAATCGAATATTTTTCTTAATGTTTATCTCTACATCAACGACACTACTAATCGTTTTAAAATATGTAATAATAATTTATAAAGAACAAGTAACTATCCAATAGTCACAAGTTCTGATATCAAATATCAAAATAATCATTAAATAATATTTTAAATAACTAGACGAGAGATCCGATATCCAATACTTATAGTTGTCGTATTGTGAAAATCGATATTTCCTATAAATAACTATACGCATCTCCTTTATTTAGCTTTAAAATTTGCCTTCAACTATTCACAACAATTGCAAATAATTGATTAGCAAACCGTGTCTAACACATTACCTCTAAAGGTCACTAAAGCCAAGAAACGTCATTATTAGATAAATAAATACCTAATGGGATTTTCTTAATGCCAGTCAAGAATCTCGAGACATGAATTAATTTACGTCAATTTTTACTGCAAAAGAAACTATTCTCTATAGACTATTATATCCTAAAATGGATATCTATTTATATTATCTATCGTGACTTAGAAACTAAGTCACTAAGCATCTTGATTTTTCAAGAAAATTGGAACAACAGTTCTTGATGGTTTTGACAAATCTAACAATATCCAAGCCTACTATAAATCTAGAACATATTTTAGAAATCTGCAACCATAAGGAAAGTCAGAACATATACAAATAATATGCATGCAGTGGATTAGAAGTTTTAATTCTATCAACAATATAGAATAAGGAAACATAAACAATAATTTTCATAATATTACACACTGCCTTAGTTATGGATTTTAAACCAAGCAGTGCCTCCCACTATTTTACATAATACCGTAATCCCCAACGGACAACGGAAATTCAGTGATTAAATTGAATTCCATAGTGAGAGGTGGACCCCATGAATATATTTCGACTCATAGTTTTGGCACGTTCTCGCCTACGTATATTCATTAGGTAGACAACTCATTGTCAATCACACTCACTGTGACTCCTGATTTTGGTCCTGACCCTTTCTCGTTATGACAGCTTTGGCACGTTCATAATGAGGCATATCAAGGCTAAACTTTTCAATGATAAATTCAAGATACTTGCATAGTCCTGACAGCTTTGGCACGTTCAGGATTTCTGCTTTTGCTTGAATTTATCTAGTATCACATATACATCCGGTATGGATAAATTTCTATAAACTATACCCTCACTACTTTGGCACTTTCTCGGATGCAGCCATAGAACGGATATCCAAAAATCGTATTGACAAGACGGACCAAGAAATATGCATCCAATACATATTACTTTAAAACCTTATTAATTAGGGATTTTCCGCAAAGATGTTACACATTTAATTTAATCAAATTAAATAAATACAAGCATGCATAAAGTAAAGAAAAAATTAAACATTGAATTTAAAGGTATATTCATATCATGTGTTGAGGTTCAGACCTGCTCTGATACCATTTTTGTTGGGGTTTTGGGTAAAATATTCGGGTTACGCAGCAGAATGCGGGAAAATCAAATTTTCCCATTTCTTTATTTTTTCTAGGGTAATTAAAATAAACTTATTTATTTTAATCACTCAATACTCAAAAACAGAAACTTTAACCCCAAAATGATAATTTCAGTAAATTACCATACAACCCCAAAACTTTCCATTTTAATCATTTTAGTCATAAGTTGTTCAAAACAAGCTTAGGTGATTTCCAATCACAACCAATTGGTCGGTTGGACTTAATTAAATTATTTTTATCCTGACTTAATTGGATACCACATAAACGGTCGGTTGGTAATATAATGCAAATTTATATATTATAATAAAGAAGATTTCTAGATTTGAAATATTAAAGGCAAAAAACTTGATCAGTGAAATCACTCACGTTACGCAAGCGCACGTATCGTTCAAGTAATATAAAATGTATCAATCCCACGAGGACTTAATACCCATGCTATTAATTTATTGAAGTTAAATTTCTACAAGTATCTAAAAATTGATTGTTGTTTGGTTGGTGATTTTATCTAAAAACAAGTAAATAAAACAAAACAAACCTATGAATACTAAATAAATAAATAAACAAAATATCATACAACAAGTTGAAAAATAGAAAGTTAAAATAAAAACAGTGAAATAAAATGCTGGAGTTAGATGATCCACTTTTAATAATTCAAATCTAGAAATCTCCCTTATTATAATATATAAATTTGCATGAATTACTAACCGACCATATATGCGGTAACCAATTAAGTCAAATTTAATTAAGTCCAATTGACCATAAAGGCGGTATCCAATTAAGTCAGGATTAAGAATAATTTAATTAAGTCCAACCGACCATAAAGACGGTATCCAATTAAGTCGAGTTTTAAGATAATTTATATATTATAAAATAAGTGAGATTAATCTAAATTATTATAATAAAAGTTTCACCTTTCACCCTAGCAGAAAGAAGTTACCTACCATGCTTGAATAAAAACACACATAATTTTATTGCAAAAATAAAAAGAAAATACAAGAAAGCTGAAAATAAACAAACAAGAAACTCTCTTCCAAGTTTTACAAAGAAACCTCAGAAGAAAGCATGAAGAATTCCTTTGATTTGGGCTTCAATTTATAGACTTCAAAATCAGCCCGCGTCGCGACGCGCAATACATTGATGATAAGTGTCGGCAGGCTGTATTATTGTCTCGACATCGCGACTCGTGGAGTGTTGTGAGTCGCGACGCGCACTACAGTGGATGACACGTGTCGGCATGAAGCTTTGTTGAATAATTTCTTATGCATCACGACGCGCATAGTCCTCTGCGTCGCGACGTGACTTGTAAAATTCCAATTTTATCCTTTTGATCAAAATTTCATCATTTTAGCCCCGAATTGATTCTAGCGAGTCCCGATATTTTATTTATCTATAAAATAAATACAAACACATCAAAACGTTTAGAAAACTTGAGAAACTATACAAAATATTAAGTAAAATGGGCGGTAAATATTGATATATTTTCCGCTCATCACAAAATAAAATGCAATAAATAACTTTAAAATAAATTAACCTAAGCCACTTTCGTAGGGATAACAGTTGCATTTAGCGTATGCCACAAGCCTTTAAACCCTTAGGTGTCCCTAGTGGACGAGTTATAGTCTCGTGAGGGCTTACAACGACGATACCCACAAACGTCAATCAAATGTACAATCAATCACACAAAATAAAATAAAAAGATAAACAAGTTAGTAACTAAACAAGTGAAATTCTTATCCAAGTTAATAGTTGTTTTCTTTATTTCTAAACTATTAAATAAGTAAATCCTCATATACTTTTTTACCATTATCCATATACACAATTAACAATGTATTAATCAATTCATTATATCCACAATAATCATAAGTGTAATTGAAAAATAGAGTGATATTTTTGTCCTAAAGTTATGTTGGAATTCATACCTTTTAGCGATGGATCTTTTTCTCTTTTTTTTTACAACATCTTCAATCCTTATAACGAGCTTTGGGCCAGTGACTCCCAAACCAGTTGGCTTTAGGGCACTAGGTGTTAAAACACCCCTACGGACTTAATTGCCCGGATCTCAGATGTTAAAAGTTCTACCATTTGACGCGAACAATCATTGCTTATTGAGGCAAGACGTCCGGTTACTAAGTAGAAACTCAATTATTATGAACTCATGCTCTACCGTTTGACGCGAACAATCACTGCTTACTGAAGTAAGATGTCCGATTACTAAGTAAGAGCGAGGTTAATTATTTATATACACACAATCATTTTTTAATTCCATCACTTTTAGGTGTTATTTCCCATAAACCAGAGCACTAAATATTACAAAATTTTTCACTTACAACCCATGTTCGTATGTTACCATGTATGTTGATAATACCTGTCAAATGAGCATAAGAAGATTAAATTTAGTCAATATTATTGAGAATTAACGAATTTAAATAATTCAAAAGGAAATAAACAAAAATTAACTTGTTACGAATCAAACTTAGATACGTCTCAGGAGTAGAAACTCCTTACTCAGCTATCTCAAAGCACAATTCCACTTGGTTAATAAAGCTAAAAACATAAAATTCAATTTTTTTTACAAAAAAAATAAAGCAAAAACAACACACTGAAAAAAAATAAAAATAAGATACTAGTCAATTATCCACTCCCTCAAACCTAATTGAGACATTGTCCTTAATGTCTAAAAAAGAAAAAGAAGAGTTTAGAATATAGTACCTGGTTAGCGTGGAATTGTAATAGTATCTACATCTAAAAAGAAAACTAAAGATTAAGATCCAGATTTATCCGACACTTCTTACCACGATCATTATTAGACCAGTTTAACTTGGAAATGATAAGGTCAATTATTGGTTCATAGGTCAAGTTTGGCTGTTTTGGTAGTGAGGAAGATATCTTTTACGGGTTTTGAAAGGAACCCATTTCTTCTGTCATCTTCAAGAAACATAAAAACAAAGTCAAAAAATCCATCAACATTAAACAATCCAATTGGTTTCTGATGTATGTTCAAGTTCACCCAAGATATCACTATGAATATTTCCTCCATTATGCCCAGGCCGTCTGACAAAGCAAAAAAAGCATCAGCACGATTAATCATTTCAAAAAGTCGTTCGGACATACCTGACACAATGCATTCTTCTCCGTTTGATTGTCCGATAAGATTTGTGTCTGCCAAAGGTTTTGGTATAATTCCCAAAACTTGACTACCTTATTCCTGTACGGCCCTTGAAACGTAACACATTAGTCCAAGATTGCCACCGCCATATTCTAAGTGCATATTTCTCTCTGCCATAACTCTACCCAATTCTTTTGTTGCCTCAACAAATTATGGTTTAGATCCAGAACTAGTCCCACAAAACACATAGATATTAATGACTCGTCTTCTTGAAGTTTCTTCCATTTTTTTTACTCTCTCGAATCTGGATGTGTTGAAGAGAGCAACGACGATATGAATTTATAGATCCTGAAAAATGGTGAGTAATAATTACACTAGTACCTGCCAAATTACAATTATTAGCTGAATAGTTAAATAAATCGTGGAAGTCAAAAAGTCTGGATCTTGTCGGCGAAAATAAAAGAAAATAACAAAACAAATCACAATTATTAGTTAAAGACAAAGAAATTAAAAAAAATATTTACAGGGAGTCGTGATTGTGGCTCACATCTTTCTCCAGTAACGGCTTGAATGACCTCTATGGATCAGGGACAAGCTTCCCATCCATTTTTCTTATAAATTGGCAAACAGAGTCTTTTAAAGTCAGATTCCTGATACTCAATTGTTGTCTCTCTCTTTGAAATTGTGTATGTAAATTACGAATCGTGTGATGAACATATCCACTGAAATATGTCTCAAGAGTCAATTATATATCATCTAAAGACTCCTTACTGATGCCATCCCTAATGAATTTTATTTTATCTTTGCGATTATCAGACATCATTCTTAAAGAACGATAACGAGTATTGCATGTACAACGTGCATATTTATAACAAACACCTAATCGTTTAGCTCTTCTTTTCTTAACATATGTGCTTTTTCCTAAACCAGACAGAAATGAAATAAAAGAGTCAGATGACTCACCTACCAAGTGAACTCGTACTTCAATTATCCAACGAATATCACTAGGAATACCTTTGATCATCAGAAGTCTCATTCTTTCAATGTGTGCTTTGTCGGCTTTCATCAGAGAATTTTGAGGGAGAGAAGGAAAATGCTTGTGAAGTTTTGCGAGAGTTTCCTTCATCTTGTCTTGTGACTTTACCAACAAAAATAAAACACACAATATCTCAATATATACACAATACATGGGTTGTCTCCCTGCTAGCGCTAAGTTTAACGTCTTCAGCCAGACATAAATGCTCAAACGTTAGGCTAGATCGGCTAATGTGTGACTCTCTTTTTGACGCTCGATGGTTCCTCCCCAATAATGTTTGATACGTTGGTTGTTAACCTTGAATGTGTCGTTGGAGTTGGGGTCATGTAACTCAACGGTTCCGTATGGTAACGCTTGGGTGATCACAAATAGACCCGAATACCATAATTTCAGCTTGTCAGGGAAAAGTTTTAACCTTGAGTTGTATAATAACATCTGCTGCCCTGGCTCCAATTGTCTGCGCACTATGTTCTGATCATGCCACTTCTTGGTCTTTTCTTTGTACAATTTTGCATTCTCATAAGCATGGAGGTAAAATTCTTCTAATTCATTCACTTGTAAGAACCGTCTCTCCCCGCTGCTTAAAGATCAAAATTTAACTTTGTCAGTGCCCAATACGCTTTATGTTCAAGCTCCACAGGTAAATGGCATGCCTTTCCAAACGCCAGTCTATATGGGGACATTCCAATGGGTGTCTTGAAAGCTAATTTTATGGACCAGTTATTCCTTGTTGAACAAACAGTTCTCTTCAAGATTCTTTTGATTCCTCTGTTGGAGACTTCAACCTGCCCACTTGACAGTGGATGGTAAGCAGTGTCAACTTTGTGAGTAACTCCATATTTGGATAGGAGTGCATCAAAGTATTTGTTGTAGAAATGTGTTCCACTATCACTGATGATTGCCCGAGGTGTTCCAAAGCGAGTGAAAATATTTTTCTTGAGGAATGTAAAACCACTTTGGAATCATTCGATGGTAATGCTGTTGCTTCAACCCATTTGGAAACGTAGTCTACTACAATCAGAATGTACATGTTTCTAAATGATGGAACAAATGGTCCCAAAAAATCAATCCCCATACATTGAATATTTCCACTTCAAGAATGCTTTGCAGAGGTCCTTCATTTATTCTCAAAATATTTCCCGTTCTCTGGCACCTGTCACATTGAAGAACGAATAAGTGAGCATCTTTAAACAGAACAGGCCAGAAAAAACCTGATTACAGCACTTTGGCCGCGATTTTGTTTCCACTGAAGTGTCCGTCATATGGTGATGAATGACAATGCTGCAAGACACTATTGACCTCCTCATGTGGTACACAACGACGTATTAATTGATTAGCACAACATTTGAATAGGTACGGCTCATCCCAGACGTAATGCTTGACTTCTTTGAAAAATTTCTTCTGTTGCTGATGTGTCCATTCCAACGGCCATTTTCCCGATACTATGTAGTTCACATAATCATCATACCATGGGACTTCCTAATGCTTGATGATAAACAACTGTTCATCTGGAAAAGTTTCATTAATTGTTAGTTCATTTCCAGTTGTACCTCCATTTTCAAGCCTCGACAAGTGATCTGCCACTTGATTTTCTGTCCCGTTCATATCTCGGATTTCCACGTCAAATTCTTGCAATAGAAGCACCCAACATATCAATCTGGGTTTGGCATCTTTCTTCGCGATCAAGTATTTGATTGCTGAATGATCTGTGTAGACTACCACCTTGAGACCCAACAAATAAGTGCGAAATTTGTCAATAGCAAACACAACTACGAGTAACTCCTTTTCAGTTATTGTGTAGTTGAGTTGTACTTCATTCAAATTTTTGCTGGTATAGTAGATGGTGTGAAAAACTTTTGCCTCACGTTGTCCCAAAACTGCACCTACTACAAAATCACTGGCATCGCACATCACTTCAAAAGGGAGCGTCCAATTTGGTGCTACTATGATGGGAACATAAACCAACTTTTATTTCAAGATCTTGAAAGTATGGTGGCATTCTTTGGTGAAGTGGAACGACACGTCTTTCTCCAGCAGATTGCATAATTGTTTAGCAATCTTGGAGAAGTCTTTGATGAATCTCCTGTAAAATCCTGCATGCCCAAGAAAACTTCGAATCCCTTTGAAGGATGATGGTGGAGGTAGTTTTTCTATTGTCTAAATCTTTGCTTTATCTACCTCGATTCCCTTCTGTGAGATCTGATGTCCTAGGATAATGTCTTCCTGCACTATGAAGTGACATTTCTCCCAGTTCAATACCAGATTGGTGTCTTCGCATCTTTGTAAAACTTTTCCCAGATTTTGCAAGCAGTGGTCGAACGAGTCTCCAAACACTGAGAAGTCATCCATGAATACTTCCATGCTTTGTTCTATCATATCCAAAAAGATAGCCATCATGCATCGTTGAAACGTGGCAGGAGCATTACAAAGTCCAAATGGCATCATGCGGAAAGAAAAAGTACCGCAAAGGCATGTGAAAGTGGTTTTCTCCTGATCTTCAGGGGTGATGGAAATCTGATTATACCCCGAGTATCTGTCCAGAAAGCAGTAGAAATCATGCCCCGTCGGTCTGTCTAGCATCTGGTCAATGAATGGTATGGGGAAATGATCCTTCCGTGTGGCTTTATTCAGCTTCGTGTAGTCCACGCATACTCTCCATCCAGTCATTGTTCTTGTCAGAATCAGCTCGTTCTTTTCGTTTATGACTACAGTGATTCCTCATTTCTTGGGTACACATTGCATAGGACTTACCCAAGAGCTGTCAGAGATGGGGTAGATGATGCCTGCATCCAACCATTTGATGATTTCTTTCTTTACTACTTCTTTCATGATTTGATTCAGTCTCCGTTGATGCTCCACTGTGGCTTTGTATTTATCGTTCATCGGGATTTTATGCATGCAAAATGATGGACTAATGCCTCGAATGTCTGCTATAGTCTAGCCAATAGCTCTCTTGTGCTCGCGTAGCACTCTCAGCAACTTATCTTCCTGCACCCATGTTAGCAACGAAGAAATAATAACAGGTAAATCAGAAGAGTTTTCCAAGTATGCGTACCTGAGATGGCTCAGAAGTGACTTTAATTCCAGCTGTGGTCGCCCATTTATCGGGAGTTCTAAGCTTTCCAACTTCGGTGTCAATCTGAAGTAAGAGGCTTCGTCAAGATGGTTGATACATTCCAGAATCTCATCATCTAATTTTTTATAGTCATGTTGGTGATGCATGCTTTAAGTTTGTCAGTGGAAAGTTACATAGCATCTGTGTTCTGGACGATATTATCTAATACATCAAGTCTGAAACATTCGTCCTCCCTTTCGTCATTTGGAAATTTCATGACTTTGAACACATTAAATGTTACTTCTTGGTCATGTACCCTCATGGTTAGTTCACATTTTTGTACATCAATGATGGTTCGACCGGTAGCCAAGAATGGTCTCCCAAGGATGATGGGTACTTCCATGTCCAGGACAATAAAATCTACCGGAAAAATGAATTTTTCGACCTTAACAAGCACATCTTCCACTATCCATCTCGGAAATGTGAGTGATCTATCAGCAAGTTGCAGAGTGACTAAGGTGGGTTTTGCTTCTTGATGGATGATACTCCTCTCTGTTGGCCACAACGAATTGTTGTTAGTCTTTTTCTTCAATTAAGTCCCAAGCTTGATCTTCTCATTTTTCCATTAAATCTCCTCCAGCAGCAGCATCTATTGTAGTTTTCATCAATCCAGTAAGCCCATTGTAGAAGGTTTGGACTTGTAGCCACTTTACAATCTCATGGTGATGATATTTTCGGAGTAGTTCCTTATATCTTTCCCATGCTTCACAAATGGATTCTGAATCATGTTGCACAAAAGATGTGATGTCGTTTCTCAACTTTGATGTCCTGACTGAGGAAAAATATTTTGCAAGGAATTTGATGGCGAGATTGTTCCAAGTTATTATGGAACCTGCTGGTAGTGAATGGAGCCAAGCCTTCACTCTGTCTTTCAAGGAATATGGGAATACACGCAGTCGCATAGCTTCTTTTGCCGCTCGGTTGTAGTTGAATGTGCCACAAACTTCCAGGAAGTTTGTCAACTTTGATGTCCTGGCTGGGGAAAAATATTTTGCAAGGAATTTGATGGCGAGATTATTCCAAGTTGTTATGGAACCTGCTGGTAGTGAATGGAGCCAAGCCTTACCTCTGTCTTTCAAGGAATATGGGAACACACGCAGTCGCATAACTTTTTTTGCCGATCGGTTGTAGTTGAATGTGCCACAAACTTCCAGGAAGTTGCTGATGTAGGCATTAAGATCTTCAATTGCACTTTCCCCAAACTGAATTGATTGTTGTATCATCTGAATATATGTTTTGATGTCATATGCATTTGTAGGTAATGGTGGAAGTACAATACATGATATGAAGTCGTCAACCACCAGAATTGTTCTGTCTCGAATGGGAATTGGTAGTGCTACTTCCAAGGTTTAGGTTCTTGATTGTTCATGTTGATCAGTGCTTCTTGATCTTCTCGCCTTTCCCTTATTAATTGGGCGATTGTTCTTTCAATTTCAGGGTCAAGCATATGGATTTCAAAGCTTCTGCTTCTTCTCATGTAGTGTTTGAGAACCTGAAACACAAGAAAACAAAACTAATACGTAAAAATAAATTAGATACAAGTAAAATATCTAACCTTCAAATTAATAGTAAAAGATAAATAAGTCATCGACAACGGTGCCAAAAATTTGATCCACGATTTGCACACGTATACGCAAGCGCACGTATCGCACAAGTAGTATAAAAATATCGATCCCACAAAGACTTATTTTTACAATTATTAATTATTGATTCTATGTATTTACAGGTATCTAATTGGGGTGAGAATGGATTGATTGCTTGTTGGTTGGAGATGGATCTGACTAACTAAAATAAATAAATAAAAATACAAACAAAATACAAACAAAAGACACAAACATCTAGGGTTGTAACTCCACACAATATTCTTCTAATGAAAATCCACTTATCTCAAGATACAAGCATGAATTAACATGCATTATAATAGGTATAATCACACTTAGTATTGTATTTGAGCATGTCTTATACCAAATGTACATCATGCAATCAGAGATCAGTCTATCTATGGGCACGTGGTTGACACCTCTGTATTTATTACTGGACCGCAGAGTGAAAGTCCAAATTCAACTAGATTCTGTACTGAGATACAATATTTCAAATGTATGAAATCTCTCTACTTTTTCCGCCTTTAACTTCCAATCACAATCGGTAAAAAGCAAATCACGAAGTCCATCTCATCACCAAATCTTATCATACTCGATGGCCTAAAATTTATCTTCTCGTATCATCAATAAGGATAAGGAAAGGACACAACGCAAGCTTAAAATATTTTTGTTGCTCTTACTAAGCTCCTGATTAAAAGAGTGTATTGTTTTAAACAGTAGTGAGAGAGGAGCTTCTATTTTTTAAACATATAGAATGAATCATTGTGGATTCTCTTTTTGCGTGGAAATTGTGTTAACGTCTTCGCTTAAGTTCGGAATGATGATGAGGTTTCCAATGATTTCAAAAAAAAAAGATTTTTGAATAATTGTAATTCTCTCTTTAATTTTGATATAGTTGGAGATGAATATTCTTTCCTTAATAAAATTTTTTATCGGGTGTATTGATCAAAATTTTAATCAAGCTGATACCTGATCATTTCATAAAGCTTTTTCATCTTTCTATTTTTACTGTATTGAATATTTTTATTTTATTTTCGTGATGAGGTCGATTAAACATATGATTAGATAAATTCTTTAAGTACTAATTTAATTCAGATCTAATTTTTAGTTCGATGCTTCGTCTATCATAGAATACATCTATTAAAAAGAAAAGAAAAAAGCTTAAGCAACCCAATACTAATATTATGAGCCCCTAAGACTCAAAGCCCTGACTGCATATTTTGAAATTTTTCAATCCGAAATTTCCTCACTATTCATCATTGTGCGAGTAAATTTTTTGTATGATTATGACACCACCAACCAATCATGTGAAATTATTAGTAGACAAAAAAAGTAATTGAAATTGAAAAATTGAACCTGAATCAGAAAAAATCGAACATAAGTGATAATTTTTTTATTTTCAAAAATAATTGTTCAATAATTTAATTAAAAACCGAAACAAATCGAATTAGAATAATTTTTCAAGTGAAAAATCGAATTGAACAGAATTATTTGGATAATTTAACTATTAAAAATTTTTAAAATATAATCATATTACGTTGTTATTTTATAATTATATTTTTTATATTATTTAATTTATTTAGTGTTTTGTGATGATTAATTTCTTGAAATATTTATAATTTTTTTTACTTTGGTTATTATTCTTTTTATTTTTCTATATTTTAAATAATTTAAATGATAATTATATCGTATGAAAATTTTTTATTAGTATAGTTGCGATGACTAAAAGAGTTATAATATAAAAAAAAATATAACTAAATATTACATTCAGTGAATGTTATTAATTTTTAATATTTTGTTGTTATTATTAAAAATTTTAAAAAAAAATCGAATTATACTGAACCAAACCGAAAATTAAAAAATAATAATTTTTTATATAAAAAAAACATACAGTTATTTTTTTAAAAATCGAATAAGTATAAATAATTTTTTATATAATTATATCGAACCGTGCCCACCCCTATGTGAAACTATATAAGATATAATTATCATTTATTTAATTATTTTTTATTATTTTAACATGTGAGATGAGATGTTTTTAGATTGTTGTATAGTAGCAAAACTTTTCCCTTACCATATTTTATGTTAGATTTTGGATAAAAATGCATTTGACTGTTCTCCATCTTCTTTATTCTTATGCTCCACTGCCACTAAACTTTTTCGGTTTTTCGAATTTCATCTTCATGCACTCATTTTGAGTTAGGAAATAGCTGACTTATAACCAAAATTTTAAAAAATAAATATATAGACTAAATAAATTTTAAAAATTAAATTTTTATTTTTGAAAAATAATAATTTTTAAATTTTTTAATACTTGAAGATAAAAAAAAAATACTTAAAAATTTCAATGATTTTAGTGATTTTTTAGATTGGATTTTAAAAATTTAATTATAAATATATGTATTTAGAATTAAAAATTAATTTATATAATTAAATAAAATATTTTTTATTAATAAAAAACTACCTTTAGGCCGGACTGAGTTCAAGATTTATGTCACCCATCGTTGGATCGGTATGTTACATGTATAACATAGTAAAGCACCAAAATAAGTTGCCCGAATGGAGCCTAAATTCGAGTACATAAAAAATGACACCCGAAGGCATATCTGAATAACTACAATGAAATACTAATTTATCTGTTCGATGACATGTTTTTCGAACAGATTAGCACAATTGAAAAAAAGAAAATTGATCCTCTCACCCCTCCTGACCACTCCCTATTTTTGTCTCCCTATAAAAAGACCACAATACCCCTCCCTTTATTATTTACCACTCCTTCAATTATTATGCATGATAAAAATTTTATATTTATATATATTAATTTAAAAATAATTTTATACTAATTATAACTCTCTTTGTCATTTTATTAATTATATTTTTTTTATTTTCAAAAATAATTGTTCAATAATTTAATTAAAAACCGAAACAAATCGAATTAGAATAATTTTTCAAGTGAAAAATCGAATTGAACAGAATTATTTGGATAATTTAACTATTAAAAATTTTTAAAATATAATCATATTACGTTGTTATTTTATAATTATATTTTTTATATTATTTAATTTATTTAGTGTTTTGTGATGATTAATTTCTTGAAATATTTATAATTTTTTTTACTTTGGTTATTATTCTTTTTATTTTTCTATATTTTAAATAATTTAAATGATAATTATATCGTATGAAAATTTTTTATTAGTATAGTTGCGATGACTAAAAGAGTTATAATATAAAAAAAAATATAACTAAATATTACATTCAGTGAATGTTATTAATTTTTAATATTTTGTTGTTATTATTAAAAATTTTAAAAAAAAATCGAATTATACTGAACCAAACCGAAAATTAAAAAATAATAATTTTTTATATAAAAAAAACATACAGTTATTTTTTTAAAAATCGAATAAGTATAAATAATTTTTTTATATAATTATATCGAACCGTGCCCACCCCTATGTGAAACTATATAAGATATAATTATCATTTATTTAATTATTTTTTATTATTTTAACATGTGAGATGAGATGTTTTTAGATTGTTGTATAGTAGCAAAACTTTTCCCTTACCATATTTTATGTTAGATTTTGGATAAAAATGCATTTGACTGTTCTCCATCTTCTTTATTCTTATGCTCCACTGCCACTAAACTTTTTCGGTTTTTCGAATTTCATCTTCATGCACTCATTTTGAGTTAGGAAATAGCTGACTTATAACCAAAATTTTAAAAAATAAATATATAGACTAAATAAATTTTAAAAATTAATTTTTTATTTTTGAAAAATAATAATTTTTAAATTTTTTAATACTTGAAGATAAAAAAAAAATACTTAAAAATTTCAATGATTTTAGTGATTTTTTAGATTGGATTTTAAAAATTTAATTATAAATATATGTATTTAGAATTAAAAATTAATTTATATAATTAAATAAAATATTTTTTATTAATAAAAAACTACCTTTAGGCCGGACTGAGTTCAAGATTTATGTCACCCATCGTTGGATCGGTATGTTACATGTATAACATAGTAAAGCACCAAAATAAGTTGCCCGAATGGAGCCTAAATTCGAGTACATAAAAATGACACCCGAAGGCATATCTGAATAACTACAATGAAATACTAATTTATCTGTTCGATGACATGTTTTTCGAACAGATTAGCACAATTGAAAAAAAGAAAATTGATCCTCTCACCCCTCCTGACCACTCCCTATTTTTGTCTCCCTATAAAAAGACCACAATACCCCTCCCTTTATTATTTACCACTCCTTCAATTATTATGCATGATAAAAATTTTATATTTATATATATTAATTTAAAAATAATTTTATACTAATATAACTCTCTTTGTCATTTTATTAATTATATTTTTTTTATTTTATAATTTTTTTATTTTTGTTAATAAATATTACAAATTATGTATTTATTCATTTAATTTTTTTGATTCATTTTTAATTTAATTAACACTACCTATGTATAAAAAAAAATTACCAAATAAAATTAATTTACAAAATAATTAGAATTGGTACGATGTATTGTGTTTATCACCAAGTGCGCCAAGAGTAGACTTTGGAGGCAACATATATTAATATTTATATTTTTATATTTTTAAGTGTAACTTTTTATGTTATTATTTGTACTATTTTTTAAATATATATATATTTTGATTTAATACATACGAATATTTTTATAATACTTAAGTAGTGTTAAATAAATTAAAAAGAATAAAAAAATTAAATGAATAAATGAACATAAAATAAATAACAATAAATATGAAATTTGTAATATTTATTAAACAAATAAAAAATATATATATATAAAGAAAAAAAATATAAATATAAAAAAAAAAAAAATTATAAAATTATAAAATTATAAAATAAAAAATTTAATTAATAAAATAAAATAAGTATATATATTATTTTAAATATATATATATATTGAGAGAAAGAATTTCTAAAAATTAAAGGGATAAAATCGGAAATATCCAAGAGGACAATGGAGTGGTTGTTGTCAGGGCGTGAGGACTAGTCCTCCAAAAAAAAAAAAAAGAAATTGAATAACACTTTTTCAATAAAAAAAAGTCCAACCATCTCAATTATAGGCAGAGCTATAGATGGAAATTTAAAGGGCCAAATAAAAAATTTATGAAAATTAAATCTTAAAAATATTAAAATTTGTAAAAAATAAAAAATAAATAAAATTAACGGCTAAAAATGCTAAAATTCTAAGATACCAAGACGCCCTTTAGTCTTAAGAGCTAGTCTTAGGGAGGGGCCCTCTGCCTCTGCCCCCAAACTAACCCTTTTCTAATAATGTTGCAGCATTATTGTGACGGTATACAGCTCGATTACCGCATTAAGAGTGGAGTACTCATATCTAAACTCGATTTGATCTCATAATTTTCTATATTTTAATTTTAAAATAAAAATAATTAACCCACTAATATTTTTCAAAAAAAAAAAATTTTAATCACCTTTAAAATAAAATACTCCAACCTTGCGGCGGGGCCATTTTCTTTAAAACTTTCGGGTAGATTGAATCAAAGGATGTACCACTACCGGTATATAAATGTAAAATTCAAAGTTTGAAACAAGGGCGAAGTCGGAAATATTTTTTAAGCTGAGCTAAATTATTATTTTTATTGTCAAAGAAAAGATTTATTTCAATAATAATTATTTTTAAATAAATGTTAAAGAACATTTCATGAATGTATAAGAAAAACATCAGTTCAAATACAATTAAATAATCTAATATTATAATTCTATTTTGTGAGTTACAATTGAAAATGAAATATTAATTGTATATATACTACATAATTATATAATAACGCAATTGACTATGATGTTGTTGATGAATCCCAAACGATAATAGTTTCATACATTTAAATGAGTAAGATAGATGAGAATGAAAACTAAAAAGAGTTATTAAAATTAATATAAAAAAATAATTTAAAACACCAACAATTTAGAAATTATTGAAAGAATTGGAAATAAATAATAACAAATTTATCAAAGTGATAACGTTATATCAAAGTCAAACCTTAATTAAAAAAAATTATTATTATAATAACAATGTTAGTTTTGTAAATACATTAGAATACATTATTATAAGAAAATATATATATTTAAAAAGCATAAAAATTTTGAAAATTTGGATGGACCATTGCCCATACTTTGCCTTGCCTCCCCCTTGTTTGAAACGTGTCTTTAGTTTTTGACATGCAGCATGCTAATTTCATCTTCCAATTTGGTCAATATTACTATGTATTTTATTCAATATTTTATAATCCCAAATTTTATTTTTTAAATGTAAGATATACAGTAATCACTCCAATTTTATTTTTTAAATGTAAAATATGTGATGGTATATAATTAGATAGTGGGGAAAATGACTGTTAGATTTTAATGTTTAGGTAAAGATGAGTTTGAATTCAAGGAGTACGTTTCTTGTAAAAGTCTGGGATAATCGGGGGTATTATCTGCTCCATTAAGTTCGGAAGGGATGGTTTGACGGCGGAGTTTCCAACGATTCCAAAAAAAAAAAAATTAGGTAAAGAGATATAAAACCCTCTGGTGTTTTAAAAAAAAAGACATAAATTAAACTAATATTTATTGACATATTTTTTTTTATGTTAATATTTAAATGATTAGTATTATTTATTTACATAAGAATGGCGTATGACAATGTATAGTAATATGTTAAATTATATTTTTGTTCCAATTCAAAATATCAAAATTTGCTAACAAATATGTGTTGTAAATTCTTCAATTATTATTGTTTTGGATGGATGAGGGTCGTGTCTCTTGGATGGTACCATATGGGAAGGGTACACACATGTAGGGACATGTCCTCTAATTGAGGATAACATGCTTCTAGGCACCAATGGGTGCTTGTGAGGAGTATAACTCTTTGGAGGGTTGCACCTCATATCAAAGGGTACCCTTAAGACACCATTCTATGCCTTTATAAGGAGGCATCTGATGAGTGGTAAATAGATCACTATTTTCCACTCATTTGACTTAATATTTTGTATAGTTTCTTGAGTTTTGTGAATATTTTGATGTGTTTTGTGTTATTTTGTAGATTAATAAATTTTCAGGATTATCTGGAATCAAATCAGGGTCAAAACAGTGGAAAACGGACAAAAATGGCAAAACTGTCTTTTGGGCGTCGCGACTCGAAGCACTTATGCGTCGCGACCACTAACGTGCGCCGGATCCTGCTAAAATACGCCGAATCTGCTAACGTGTGTCGGACACGTGTCATCATCACATGCTACCGACAATCGACATTGTCACGTCATTGCCACGTCAGCATAATAATTCAGCTGCCGACAGCTGCCGAACACGTGTCACCATCTTCGCAGAAGCCGCGCCACGTGGCGCAAATCAACGGCGCGTCGCGACGCGCAAGGACCATGGGCGCCTATAAATTCAGGCCGATTTCAGTTGTAAACTCATACTTTCTTCTAAGGGATTGCTTAAGAATAATCTGAAGATTGTATCTTGTTTGTTTATTTACAGCTTTCAGTATTTAATTTTCGCATTTGCACTTTCTTTTATTTACTTTTCAGTCTTTACTTTTCAACATTTGATTTTATTTATTTTACGCAATTTACTTTATGTTATTTACTTTTCAGTATTTACTTTTCAGCAATGAGGAGGTAACTCCCCCTTGCTGGGGTGAAATGTTAAGCTTTTAATACTAATATTTAGATTTATTACTAATATTTAGATGAATCTCCCTTAATTATAATATAATAACTATTTAAAATCTGACTTAATGAGGATACCGCCTTATGGTCGGTTGGAATTAATTATTAATTTGACTTAATCAGGATACCGCCTATATGGTCGGTTGGTAATGTCACACAAATTTAATATATTATAATAATGGAGATATCTAAAATAGAAGTAATAAAAATTGATCCTCTAACCCAAACATTTTCTTGTATTGTAATTTTCCCTTTTTAATTTCCAGTATTTACTTTCCAGCATTTATTTTATTTACTTTCCAGCATTTACTTTACAGCATTTACTTTATGTCATTTACTTTATTTAAGTTTTTACTAGCCTTAGATATGTGTGGTAACTAAACCTGTTATCTGGCGTTGTGATGAATTCCAATATCACTGGTTTATAATGGGTTATTTTACAGTTTGGGAAATAAAAAAGGTTTATTTATTAAGTCTTAAGCTTAATACTTCTTGTTAACTGGCTATTAATAAGATTGATTTGGTAAACTTAAAATAAACTTGACAAAGGAATTTTAGGTTTCAGCCTTAGACTTAATAGCCTACGATCTTCATTGAGGATAAATAACCCTTTAATAGATTTCCTTACAGGATAGACATATACCTGTCGGGCGGGGGTAGCCATAATTGGAACTTAATCTTAATGAATTCAGGTAACTTGGTTGACATAGACATATGATTAATTGAGTTACACTGGGTATTTGCAGCTGACCATCGACAGAGGCTTTTGCATAATTTCATGTTCTAGGTTATTAAACCAATATATTGCACAAACTTGAGATAACCACTTCATCTTTAAAAGATATTGGAAATATTCACAACCCTGGATATTTTAATAATCTTGAATTTTCATCAATCTACTTTCGCGCCATTTTATTTACTTGTTTTAATTTTAAGTCACCATCCAATCAAACAACCAATCCATTAGATACTTGTAAGAATTTGACTTCATAAATTAATAGCTTATGTATTAAGTCCTCGTGGGATCGATACTTTTTATACTACTTGACCGATATGTGCGCTTATGTTATATGCGTGTGATTACGCCGGTCAGCCTCCATGTTCATTCTCGGGGATCAGAGATTCCATCGTGAGTCACATTTCATTGTTTGAGTCAAAGAGAGTTCCTCCATATTCTTAGTTCAAGATCTTCTTAAGGAGTGCCCCTTAAAAAAGAGGAATCCGAGTTATCCTGGGAGAACGTTAGCCACAGAACCCGTGGAGCACCGATACGGGGCTAATAAGTTCTTAAAGACAGAGATACATCTCGACTTGGATCACTGTATTTGTCATTTCTACCGGGTTTCTTCTCATTTCAAGTTTTAGGGTTTTGCATAGATTGGTTGGATTTTCTAGTTTTGATCTGTTTGGTTGCATGTTAATCTATGTTTAACGACACTATTCCACCAACAATCTTAAGAACTTAGTAATTAGTGTTGTTAGATAGTAATTCACATGTTTAGATAAGAAAATTTTCTGGAAAATATAGCATGTGCATGAAAATACGACAGAGCGTTCGAACGCCCAACGAACGTAAAGGCAAAAATCTAAATTTTCGTAAGAACATTTGAATGCGTCTTCAAACGCAACTCGAACGTAAGCTTTCTGCCTAAGAACGTTCGAATGCGTCTTCAAACGCAAATCGAACGCAAGCACTTTGACTTAAAATGTTTGAACGTGTCCTAAACGTAACACGAACGTAAACCCTCAGGAATATCTCGTTCGAACTCATTTTCGGACGCCACACAAACGTAAACTCTCTGGAATATTCCATTCGAACGCATTCTCGAATGCTCCACGAATGTGAACTCTCTGGAATACTTCGTTCGAACTCGTTATCGAATGCAACACGAACGTGCACACACTGGACAATCTCGTTCGAACATAGATATGAACGCGACACTAACGAACTAAGTCCTGAAATAGTTTCTAAATTGAAAAGACTTAGATTAATTTAATTAATTATAATATTAACTTAGTAAATCATATACTGAATCACAATAATCTTGGTAGTATAGATTTAAGTTATTATTAGGGTGTTCAATTATCACAAGCATACACATAGTGATAAAGTTGAAAATTAATTGTGTGTTGCATACTTGGTTGAGAATTTAAAGTGTAATCATACACAAGTAATTCCATCCAATCTTGATTGACACAAACACATATATCTACACATATCGAATATTGTATTGTAACATTAAAAGTGTAATACTAAGTGTTGAATTCCTAAGAGGTTCTATTGAGGAAGTGTTTAAAGGATATTCTGTCAAAAGGGCGATAAGAGCCTAAGTGGTCAGGGATTTAAGTGGTTACTCCAGACTCCCCTCGTCCTCTGTAATATCCATTTATTTACTTTTCATAAGAAATCTTAGTCGAAAATTCAAGGACTTGTGTTTATTGGTACTACTGTCCAATAGAACAACGAGTGGATACTTAATATATCACTTGAACAATATCATTTGTTGATCGTTGTGCAATTTATCTTTTGTAAACTTATTGATCTCTATTGGTTTTTCCAGTTACACATGGCTAGAGGAAACATCACAGTACCGGTCTCTCATGGAGAAAAATCGGAAAAATTTGGTGGAGCAAACTTTAAACAGTGGCAGAGAAAAATGGTGTTCTACCTGACAACTCTCCAGTTGGCTAAGTAGCTCAAAGATTCTCTGGGTCCAGTGGAGGGTGAATCGGAAACAGCCAAAGAACTGCGAGAAGAGACATGGTCGTCTGGCGACTTCTTGTGTAAGAACTACCTTTTGGATGGACTTGACAATACCATGTATAATTTGTACCAAGGCATGAC
>SKCR01032070.1:0-76544 GCA_019454045.1 Zanthoxylum bungeanum | reverse complement strand
AATATTAAATGAGACGGATCTATTTATGCGAGAGCATATGATAGAAAATTTTCTCGATATGGCGGATTCATCTCAAAGCACAATATGAGTCCCTTCGTACAACACTGAACATGGAGGTCGACCTACAGGCAGAGATGAGCAAAGTAGATGTCGCATACCTTCTTTTGGATATGCTTCCACTTTAGGATCTAGGGTCACTCAACCAACTGTCACGACTCTAGGGAGAAGGGGCCGTGAGAGGCGATCAACTCATGAACAGTCTCAACTTCCACCGATTTGTGATACCTATATTAAGAAATTACTTGTGGCATATGTAGACATTGTATTTTTGCATGAGCCCGATGATGAGCCTTGTATGGAGGCACTACCTGAAAAGTTACGGAAGTTGAAAAAAAAATGAATGCCAGAAGGAAATAAAACCTCCAAAATCAGCACCTCATTGGATTCAGACTCACTAGCCAGCCTCGGATTCGCTCAGTCAGTTTCGGCTTCAAACCTTAGCCTCAGACACACCCTTGCACCCTTCAACTTCGGCCCATCCACACGGCCCAAAGCCCATGCAACCCACCATACACGCCTAAGGCCCATGGACCCATGCACACGCCAATGAACCCATGCAAACCTCCCATGCACGCCCAAAGCTTCCCAAATAAACAAAATCCCATGCATTCCACATGCTAAAATCCCCTCATCAACACCTTCCAATTTAACAAGATTTGAAATCCCATGAAATTCACATGCCAGAATCCCCTCATCAACACTTTCCAATTTAGTGAGATTTTTGGATCTCATCTAATTTAACAAGATTTGGGATATTCTCATCACTAAATATATGAGATTGTATCCCAAAATAATATATTCCCCAAATCAATGTGATTTATTTCCCTATTTGGAGCTCCTTTCAAAAATATTATAAAAGGGATCAAATCATCACAAATATGAGGCTTGGACGGTAAAAAATCTTAGGGGAACTACCACCGAAAAACTCTTCTCTTCTTCTTCTTCAAGCCATCACCGAATCATCAACAAACAAAAAAAACCCTTGAAGCTCCTTCTTTCTTCCTATCACCAAAAAACCAAAATCCTAGAGCCACCACCGAAAAAATAGCAAAGAAATCGAGGGAAAAACAGCAGAAAAATCGTGAAAGAAGAACAACCAGCCAGAAAAAAAAACAACCAAAAATTGTGAAAGAGAAACAACCAAAATAGTGAGGAAACCGATACCAAAAATCACCCAAAACAACCAGCCAATCTCCGAACAAACAGCACCAAAACAACAGTCCAAAATCACCAAAATAGCAACCCAAAAAACAACCAAAACAACAGCAAAAAACAACCAAAACAGCAGCCCAAAAATAACCAAAATAGCAGCAAAAAAACAACAAAAAAACAGCCAAAAAAAACCAAAACAGCAGCAAAAAACAATCAAAACAGCAGCCCAAAAACAACCGGAACAGCAGCTAAAAAACAACCAAAACAACAGTAAAAAACAACAGCAAAAAATAACCAAAAAAATCAGCCAAAAAACAACCAAAAATAGCAAACAACGCAACCAGCAAACCAGCAAAACAGTAAAACAGCAACCAAAAAATAGCACCCAGAAACAGCAAAACAACAACCAGAAAACAGCAAAATAGCAAGCAGAAACAACGAACCAACGAACCATAAAACATAAACCTTGAAACCAAGCTTCAATCCTTCTGGCGACGACCTAACGCACCTCCGAGAAAGCAACTTAAAAGGTAAGACCTGATGACACCATTTCCACATTTATTTTCATAGTTCTGGACACTGCATGCCTGGCTGGACGTGAAATACATTCAGCCGGGTATGCGAAGTCCTACATCAAAGACGGCCAAATTTCTGGTCATATTATTTTTCTTCTTCGTCATTTTATTATTTATTATTTTTTTATCTATTTAGTGTTATTTATTTTTTTATTTATTTATTCGCTTTCATCGTTATTTTATTATTTCGCATTTAGTTTGTTATTCATTTTTTTGTCTATTTATTGTTATTTTATTATTTCGCCTTTATTTTATTTGTTCATGTCAGTGATCATCCACATATGCATTATTATATTATTTCATGTCTACGTTTTTATTTACATTACATTAATATTTATGTGTGTTATTATCCATTGCAGTATATCGGATGTAAACCCATACATAAATTTCATAGCCGAATCTGAATGGACGGTAGTGCAGTTTGTACTTGGGATACAACTTCATGTGCCACTCGGGAAATATTTATACATGCGTGATTAACCCCCCTTTTGTTTGCTATTTATTTATTAATGCTTTTCCTTCTTTTTATTGTTATTTTAATTTTCGTTCTCGTATTTCTTAATTTAATATGCCTTTATTATTTCTATTAATGTTTATGGGTGTGCAAATTTGTGTTTATTTGAATTACTTTGCACGAACTGCATAAGACTTGGCTATACCATTGTGTGAACCCGTCCATTATACTGACATAAGTAAGAGACTATTCCGAACCCAACGGTTTGAGATCTTCCCTTGCGAGGGGTGAGTGCGGCCTTAAATATTTTCTCAGTTCACAGTGGGTGGCGACTCATTTATTCTCCTATTTAGTCCCTCGCGGGCTACTCCGTACTCTCTATGGGTTGCGAGCCCAACAATGTCGTGGTCACCGAGCATCATAGGCATAGTGGTAACCCCGTTTCACTCCTACAGATGGCGATTCCATTGGGGATAGAGAATCGACCTTGAAACAATGCCTTGTAGTGTCCGTGGCTTTGGCTTTGGTTACCCAAGTCTCATATATTTTGCATACCCTTTCTTACCCCGATGGCGTCATGTATCATGAAGTCACTTTCACTCAAGGCGGCGGATCGTTATGTGATGATAACCATCACTTTTTGGCACGTACCCTAGGGTATAAAAAAGGTGCACTCACTTGGTCGCTCGAACCCTTGAGTGGGGAGACCTAGTTGTGAGAAACCCTTCACCGATGAGAGCCTTATCTGTACCCTTATAAGCCCACATACGAACCATAGTTATATGTCCTATAGAAGCTACCTCATATGCTTGTGTTTGGGACCACTATCATTTGGATCCATTTGGGCATCTCGTCATAGGATACGAACTTGTTGGGCCACTTAAACTGGAACGAGTTTGTATCTTATGATGATTGGGCCGAAAGTTTTCAAAATGACGATGTGTCACCTTGTGTTTGGGCCCCATATCATTTGAAGTTATTTAGCCACCTTATCAAAAAAGTGTAAACCTGTTGGGTCTTTTCAACTGGGACAAGTTTACACCTCGCGATAATCTGATTGAACACTTTAAAATGATAACGGGCCAACTTGTATAAAAACCTTGATAGGCTTAGAAGGTCCAAACATGATCCGAATATGCCAAATGCATGAGTTCGATATCCGCACTGGCTTTCATCCAGGAAGGATATGCCTTGTTATGGCATATTTTTGGATACCTTCATGTCCATCCCCGCCACAACCGTGATTACCGAGGGCCCAATTCTTCGTTTATAGACAATGGCACGATCCCATAATAGGCTTAGTCATTTTTGTAAATGGGCGGTCTTTGTCTTTTACCGATGGAAATGGACTGAAGTAGCCAAGGTTCACCCCTGTAGTGTAGAAGAGAACGATTTTGTGTACCCCATTGGTGCATAAAATAAGCTATACTTAGGACATAAATGGACTTACCACAGGTGTGGGAGGAATAAGGTCGGAAAGATATATGTTGTTTTGATAACCACATGCATCTCATGCATACATATATCATGTTAAACCATAGTTTTAAAAGCCATCATAGATATCCGTTGTGTTAGAGAAGAATGAAGACTTGTCAAGAAGAGGTTAGTAAACATGGATGCATTAGGCAGTGAAGATTCCCGCATGGATCAATTGGAGTCCAACATCACCAAAGTTACCGAGTAACTACAAGCTTTGACCAACGCTATGGCCAATCTGACAGTATCCTGCACAGTGGGAATAGAAAACAACGGGGATGGAAGGCGTGAGGAGCCTACGAATAGGGTGAGCGAAGAAATCCTTGTTTGTGATGATGACATGGCTGAGTATGCCACAAGAAAGATAGCCGGGTCTCAGGCAGAGTTACAGAAACTCAGAGAACAAGTAGAGTCAGTTACCCGCAAGCTGAAGGGAAAACATGAAGATCTATTAGACTATGATGCAATGACTTTCGAAGAACAACTGCCTCCCCAGTTTAAGATGCCGGACATGGCCAAGTTCAACGAGAACAGAGATCCTAGTGTCATCTCCGGCAATATGTTTCAGTTATGAGTTCAGTGGGTTTGTCGAAGCGTCAGGTGTAGAGGATGTTTGTGATGTCACTGGAAGGGGCGCCCGTAGTATAATATCATGGTCTGGAGAAAAGGTAAGGGATGACTGGAGGGCATAGGCGGAGGCCTTTCTGAACCAATATGTCACGAACATGGAGATAGACTTGTCACTCCGTGACCTAGAAAGCACCGAACAGAAGCCGAAAGAGACCTTCAAAGATTATGTGGATCGCTGGAGAAGCCAGCTCTTAAAGATGCAGACACGCCCTCAGAGAAGAACTTGATTAAGATGATCATTAAGGGAATCGAGCCCTCCATTTATAACAAACTGAGAAGGATGACCTCCATGATTATTGACTTTCGACAGTTAAGAGAAACTGTCATGGATATTGAGGAAGAGGAAGCCGAGAATAGAAAATCTTACGGCCAGAATAGAAAGACCATTGGGGGGCCTTCAGCCAAAAAAAATTATTTATTTTTAGTCCTTAATAGTTAACATACGTCTAATGATGAATTGTTTTGCTTTAGGGTGAAATCTTAGAAATGATAAGTTCTTGATGTACTTTTATCTGATACTTTGAGTAGTTGATCTATGTTAGACTCGTAAGCACTTAATTATAGGTTTTTAGCAGTGAAAAGCTGATTAGTTGGCAAAGTGACTAGTTGAAGAAATTACAGGTCGATGAATGATCGTTTGCTTAGATGTCTATCATGATTTGCTTGTGTTATAATGTGTGGTATGTGTAGGCATTGCATTTTCGCATGTGAAACCCGATGATGAGTCTCAGTTGGAGGCACTACCTTTTTAGCTAAGGATATTGCGGGAAATGGAGGTCGGAAGGGGAATTCAGAATAAGTACGTCATCAGGTTCATTTCACAAGTTCACTGTCTTCATTAGTGCTGCGTTCGTTACTTCGTTCGAACTTCAGGCAGATTGCAGACGTTCGTGGCCGCGTCCGAATTGGCGTTCGAACGGCGTCGGTGTTTCTGGTTTTGCTGCTAGCCTCGCACCCCAGTCCATTTATCCCCCCAAAGCCCATAAAACACATCCCAATTTAATTAAATTAAACATAAAATATTAAATAAAATAATTAAAGCATTTACCAATTAAATAAAACATAAAATATAATCATACCTAATAAAGATAAATCAAATACATTAACTTCCTAACTAAACAAATCACATACTAAATTAAAAAATATGTCATGCCTAATTAAAAGCAATCATAAAAAATTAAAGATATTGACTTCCTAATCTAGCCAAATTTGTCCCCCCTCAATCTTTGACTTTCTTTGCTCAACACCAAATCAAATCCCTTCCTTGTGAGACAAGGTGAAGCCCTAGCCATTCTCTATATAAACAACCCCTAACCTAGCCACCCCTCCTCTCGAATCTCTCACAATTCACGCCCATACATGCCCAAGAAATCCTAGCACTCTTACGCATACAGCACAAGAAGCAACACAAACAATTCTCTTGATCTCCACCCTCAGTTCACCGAAAAACACCTTAAAACAGTCCCTAAAATCCTTAAAACAGTACCATCAAAAGCTACACCCTAAGCCTCCTTGAACAACCGAAAAATACAGCCCTTAAACCCCTAAAAAAACGCAAAAAACAGTAGCTAAACAGTCAACAAACAGTAAGCAGAAAATACAGAGGAAATAGCAGAAAAACGGAGTCGAAACAGTAGCTTGAGCGGCCGAACAGCGAAGGAAAAGGCAAACCAGTGAACCAGAAAAGTTGTGGAGCGTTACCCCTTCCGATCTTCGTGAAACGCGAGTCCGAGAGACGGCTTAAAAGGTTAGACCTGAGGGTACTTCCAACACTCATCTTCATTTGATTTTTTTGTTATTTATTTGACTGTTTTTTACCTATTTTTGAATATTGTTTGTGTATGATGTGTGTTGTGGGTATGGATGAATGGAAGGGTGTCATCTCTTGTGGTATATCGGATGGAAACCCAGACGTAAATTCCGTAGCCGGATTCGAATGGACGGTAGTGCGGTCTGTACTTGGGATACAACTCCACGTACCACTCGAGTAAACGGCACCTTCTTTTGTTTCATGTTGGTTTGATTTATCTATCTTTCGTTACTTAAATTCTGTATGTTGCTTATTTGTGTATGATATAATCGAGTGCATGGGCTTAGTAAGTGCGATGAAAGGTCCCCTAATTGGAGGGGGGTAAAATCCTTCGCACGATACTTTGCCGCACCGATTGTTGATGTGTGTTCGGTTGAATGCGAGATACGTTCAATCGGGCATACTAAGTTTGATATGATTGTCTTTATTTTCGTATGCATGATTCAATCGAGTGCATGGGCTTAGTAAGTGCGATGAAAGGTCCCCTAATTGGAGGGGTTAAAATCCTTTACCACGATGCTTTGCCGCGCCGGTTGATGTGTGTTCGGTTGAATGCAAGATACGTTCAATCGGGCACACTATGTTTAATATTATTGCTTTTAATTCTTTGTATGCATGATTCAATCGAGCGCATGGGCTTAGTAAGTGTGATGTGAGATCCCCTACGGGGAAGGGTTAAAACCCTTTTACCACGATGCTTTGCCGTGCCGGTTGATGTATGTTCGGTCGAATGCAAGATACGTTTGATCGACATATTGAGCTTGACATTGTCATCTTTATTCTTTGTGTTGCATGCATCAGGTCTGGTTCCGTTCGAACGTGTTCTCGGACGCTACACGAACGCGAACCTTCTGTTTACCGTTCGAACGCGTTCTCGAACGCTACGCGAACGCACACGCACTTTCTTAGTCTCGTAATGCATCAGGTCTGGTTCCGTTCGAAGGCGTTCTCGAACGCTATACGAACGCGAACCTTCTGTTTAACGTTCGAACGCGTTCTCGAACGCTACGTGAACGCACACGCACTTTCTTAGTCTTATAATGCATCAGGTCTGGTTCTGTTCGAACGCTATACGAACGCGAACCTTCTGTTTACCGTTCGAACGCGTTTTCAAACGCTACGCGAACGCGCACCCACTAAACTGAGTCATCTTCATTAGATTTCACGCATAAGTTTCCTAGTAGCTATCCCCACATGTATGAATACAATGTGTTTAATGTATTACAATTCATATATTATGTCATGATAACATTTGAGTATTATTTCTTGTGGTATATCGGATGGAAACCCAGACGTAAATTCCGTAGCCGATTCGAATGGACGGTAGTGCGGTCTGTACTTGGGATACAATTCCACGTACCACTTGAAAAGTGCCCACATGTATGCTTGTATGGTTAGTATGTATGCTTGTGTTTTCTTGAACATGATATGCCAATAAAGTTGTATGTTCGTTGCTACTTTGATGTGTTTTCAAGCATGCAATCTTAGATGTGAAATGTATGTAAATTTAGGTGTAAATTTATTTTTGCGCATTTGGATTTAGAAGCATGATACTCTTGGAAATAAGTGTTACTTAAGCTTGATTAAATTATCACATAAATCCTTTCATTACAAGTGACATAAGTAAGGGACCATTCCGAACCCAACGGTTTGAGGTCTTCCCTTGCGAGGGGTGAGTGCGGCCTTAAATCTCATTTTCCCGGTTCACACCGGGTGGCGACTCCATTATTCTCCGGTTTAGTCCCCCGTGGCTACTCCGTACTCCCGACTAGGCCGCGAGCCTAGGACAGCATGCGTCGCCCAGTTTCTGTGTTCCCACAGTCTGGCGACTCCACTGGGGATAGAGAATTGGCCCCGAAATATTGTCTTGTAATGTTTGGATTTATGTTTTAATTGACCATGTCTATAGTGGATAAAATAGGGGTTTAATCAAAGGCACTTTGAGGCTAGGTAATGGTTTGGTGTCTTCCTTCACTCACTACCTTTCTAGAAGGAAAAGCTGTGGAAGACACCTATATAGCCATTACTCGTAGCCTTTTGTGATGGACTAATTTGGAGGACTCGTTGTTTATTCCTGACACCAAGCGATAAGAGCCTAAGAGGCTTGGTATTTAAGTGAGCCTCGCTCCACCTTCCCTCTGGGGAATCTACAACGGGAAATCCATTTGACAGTCCGTCACACACCATAGCTCATTGGCACGTACCTTAGTGTAAAAAAGGGGTGCGCTCACTTGGTCGCTTGTACCCTTGAGTGGGGAGACCTAGTTGTGGGCTATCCTTCGCCGGTGAGAGCCTTTGTCCATACTCTTGCAAATCCACCCATAGACCGGTTTGTATGGTTAAAGTAACAATTATTTCCTTGAGAATGTGCTTGTGGACCATCCTCATTTGGATGCAGTTGGACTATTGTCAGAAATGCGGGCTTGCTGGGCCATTTAAACTGGGGCAAGTTCGCACCGTATGACTATTAGCCCAAAGCTTCTGAAATGTTGATGGGCCATTATGTAAAAATTATTATGTTATGTTTGCATTATCTCTCTTCTATGCTTGTGTTTGGGAACATCGTCGTTTGGATCCATTTGGACCATTTGTCATGGGATATGGGCTTGTTGGGCCATTTAAACTGGGACAAGGACGTATTTCATGACTATTGGGCCAAAGGCGTCTAAGTGTTGATGGGCCACTTTGTGCTTGTGTTTGGAACATTACCATTTGGGTTTAGTTGGGCTCCTTACATAAGATGTGAACTCGTGGGCCATTTAAACTGGGATGGGTTCACTCCTGTGACAATTAGCCCGAAAGATTCTAAAATGGTAAAGAGCCGATTTGTTTGAAAATTTAATTGATTTAATATGTTATATATGTTACATACATCTCATTCACATCATGCATACATATATCATGTTAACACCGTCTATGTCTCAAAAAGACAACATAGATACCGTTTGGGTTAGAGAAGGGACAAGACTCACTAAAAGAACAAGTATGAGTGAATCCGATAATGAGGTGTCCCGTATGGATCAGTTAGAGAACGGTCTCGCCAAGATCACTGAACAGTTGCAGGCTTTGACTACTGCTGTGGCTGGTATAGCCGGGTCTCGTGCGGGGGTAGTTTTGGGGATGTGAGACAAGAGGAACCTCGGAACAGATTGGGGGATGATACCCCCACCTTTGATGATGATATGGCAGAGTATGCAGCGGGTAGAGTATCTGGGTCTCAGGCAGAGTTACAAGAAACTTCGGGATCAGGTGAGTCGGTTACCCGCAAGATGAGGGGTAAGAATGAGGATTTGCTGGATTATGACACACTGACTTTCGAGGAACAGTTGCCGGCACAGTTCAAGATGCCTGATATGGCTAAGTTTAACGGGAATGGGGACCCAAGGGTGCATCTCCGACAGTTTGTATCAGTCATGAGTTCAGTTGGCTTATCTCAGCGCCAGTGCAGAAAATGTTTGGAATGTCGCTTGAAGGAGCTCCGTGGTATGGTACCCAGTTTGGAGAAGAAAGTGAAGGAAGATTGGAGGGAGTTGGCCGATGCTTTCCTAAAGCAGTATGTCACTGACTTAGAGATCGATCTGTCACTCCGTGATCTGGAGAATGTTAAGCAGAAAGCAGAGGAGAGTTTTAAGGAGTATGTGGACCGGTGGAGGGGTCAGTTATTGAAAATGCAGACTAGGCCCTCAGAGAAGGATCAGATTAAGATGATTATCAAGGGCACCAAGCCCTCCATTTACAGCAAGTTGAGGAGGATGACCTCCATGATTGCAGACTTTCGGCAGTTGAGGGAAACTGTCATGGATATTGAGGAAGAAGAGGCCGAGAATATAAAATTCTATGGTCTGAACAGGAGGCCCATTGGGGGAACATCGGGAGCAAAGCCCGTTTTTTGCTGAGATTGCCGCTATCAGGAACCGGCAATTTTCCAACTTGGGAAGGCCCCTGTCCAAGGTGCTAGAGAAATTGAAGAGGCAAGGGCTCTTAAAACCCTTAGAAGCCAAACTACCCAATCCCCTACCATCACATTATAACCTAAGCCTTTACTGTCACTTCCACCAACAAAAGGGCCATGACACCGACAACTGCGCCCGACTCCGCCATGAAATCCAAGACCTGATAGACTCCAAGAAAATACCTAACCCAGAAACAGAACAGCCTGACACACACAAAAAACCCCTTACCCAACTACCGTGCCGTACCACCACCAGCCTATATGATCAATTCTGGCCTCCCAGAAGACCTTGTCCTGAAATCCTTTCACCCTCAAGCCTTTTGCCTGGGAATCTGGGATAGTACTAGTGAAGATGAGTTTGAGCAGGGGAAAAACTTTTGGCTTGATTTCTCTAGCAGTGATGAGGAGAAGAAGAAGTAAGGGAATGACACGTAGCGGTCGTTTTTACAATGATATGGCGGAAAAGGTAAGGAAGTTTTGACAGATGGTAGAAAGTGGTTGAGACTGCAGAAAAATACTGAGGGAGATATAGTGCTGAGGCAATTGAGGAAGACTAGAGCACAAGTGAGTATCTGGGAACTGTTATGTGCGTCTCGGGAGCATAGGCAGGCCATGGTTGAGGCCTTGAGCAAGATTGTGGTACCGGAAGATGCCAACCCCGCAATGTTTGTTGGGTCGGTTCAGAAATGAGCTTTGCAGATATCCTTTTCTGAGGATGAACTCCCGGCGGAGGGGGAGAAATCATAACATGCCTCTATTTATCAGGGCCGAGGTGAGGGGCAAGAAAACTTCATGTGTGATGGTGGATGACGGTTCGTCCATCAATGTGTGCCCGCTGAAAATCTTGGCAAGATTGGGTATGAAAGCAACAGACTTGGATCCCTCCAGTATGACTATTAAGGCTTATGATGACAGTAAAAGGGGAGTTGAGGGTACCTTTGTGGCTATGGTCAAGGTAGGACCGATTGAAGATGAGGTTGAGTTCACAGTACTGGACATCCCGGCTACTTTCGCCTTACTGTTGGGAAGGCTTGGTTTCACAAACTGGGGGCGTGCCTTCCACTTTGCACCAGATGATCAAGTTCCCGTATGAGGGAGAAATTGTCACCATCAGGGCTGAGTTAGATAATGTCGTGGCTGCCCTGGAGATACAACCTTTCACGAGGTTCCAGGTGTCAGCTACTTTTGAGGAGTGGGTGGATCCTAGAGTGGCTAGGATTATGGAGAAAATGAAGTTTGAGCCGGGTAAAGGTTCAAAATTGCCAGATTTCAGAGGACAGACTACTCGGAAGGGTTTGGGGTACAAATCTGATGAAGAAAAGCCGAAGGTCAAGAAAAAAGGCCTGAAACTAATGGAATACTTCGTGAAAGCTTCTAGATATCAAGGGGAGCCTGAACCTATGGAAGTTAATGGGATTGCGGTGCCTGGATTTGAGATCTTCCAGGATTTGTTGGGTGAGAAACCACTGACTGAAGAAGCTGTGGAAGCAGAGATTTGGGAAAAAGAATTGATGAAGTTAGAGAGCTGACTCTGGGAGAGGACGAAAAACCTGAGGAAGATCTGATTGCAGAGGAAGAAGTGTCTATAGATGATGAAGACATTTACCTTCCTGATTTGTTTGAATGTACTTCCGCATTATCCATAATAAAGACATTTCTTTTGCTTACTTGCCTGAGTCATTTCCATTTACTCTGCACGAATCAAGCATATTTGACATCAGTTCAGCCAGAAAACTACTGCATTTAACTTGGGTACACTTGAGAACCCCAAGGAAATTCTGATTGCAAGTGAAGTAACCCCCGAAGAGAGGGAGAAACTAGAAGAAGTGTTGGTCAGATATGCCAAAGTGTTTGCTTGGTCCTATGAGGACATGCCTGGGGTAGACAGAAACATTGCCCAGCACACAATACCAACTTATCCGAATATGAGGCCAGTAAAACAGAAACTCCGACGGATGAGAGACGGAATGGGCTGAGAAAGTCAGAGAGGAAGTTAAGAAATAGATAGATGTGGGGTTCCTGGAAGTAGTAAAGTATCCGAATGGTTGGCTAATATAGTGCCGGTGCCAAAGAAAGATGGGAAGGTCAGAATGTGTGTAGACTACCGAGATCTCAACAAAGCTTGTCCGAAAGATGATTTTCCTTTGCCGCATATAGATTTCTGGTTGATAGTGCAGCTTTATCTGCTATGTATTCATTTGCAGATGGATTTTCAGGTTACAATCAGGTTCTCATGGCTGAGGAAGATAAACACAAGACTGCATTTGTTACGAGTGGGGTACTTATTGTTACAAGGTTATGCCGTTTGGGCTTAAGAATGCGGGGGCTACTTATCAGCGGATGGCCACTACACTTTTCCACGACTTGATGCACAAAGAGATTGAGGTGTATGTGGATGACATGATGGTGAAATCAGAGACCAGGGTTGGGCATATTGAAGCACTGAAAGGTTCTTCAGAGAGTTGACAGATACAACCTGCGGCTAAACCCAAGAAATGTGTGTTGGGGGTGACATCAGGGAAATTGCTTGGTCATACAGTGAGAATGGGCGGAATAGAGGTAGACTCCGAAAAGATCAAGGCAATCACAGAAATGCCTGCACCGAAGACAGAAAAAGAAGTCAGAGCATTCTTGGGGAAGATTCAGTACATCAGTCGGTTTATTGCCAAGTTGACATCGGTATGTGAGCCTATCTTCAAACTGTTGAGAAAAGATCAGCCAGTGAGATGGAATGAACAGTGTCAGACAGCCTTCGACAGAATCAGAGAGTACTTGGTAAAGCCACCTGTGTTGAAACCTCCGAGACCGGGCAGACCTTTGATATTGTATTTGGCTATAGAGTCAGAAGCACTGGGGGCTATGATGGTACAGGCAGATGAGACAGGGGTAGAACATGCAGTTTACTATATGAGTAAGAAGATGCTCCCGTATGAGGCTCGATATCAGGAGGTTGAGAAGATTTATCTTGTAGTGGTATGGGCTTCCAGAAAGTTGCGGCATTATTTCCAGTCTTACAAGATCCAGGTGGTGGCAAAGGAGAATCCTCTAAAATATCTTCATTCAGTGCCTTCACTAGTGGGAAAATTGGGCAGATGGTTGGTATTGTTGACAGAGTTTGATATTGAGTATCTCACCTCCAAAGTGATCAAAGGGCGAGCAGTAGCAGAGTTTCTGGCATTGCAACCTGTTGAGGGGGATCCGTATAAGTTTGAGTTTCCAGATGAAGAAATCCAAGCAATAACAGTTCAGAGATGGAAGATGTATTTTGACGGAGCAGTGAATTGCAAGGGAGCGAGCGAATCGGGATCGTGATAGTGACCCCCGAGGGAGAGACTTTGCCTTTGGCCAAGAGGTTGACATTCAGGTGACTAACAACATGGCCGTGAGTATGAAGCATGTGCTTTGGTTTGACAACATTGATAGCCTTGAAGGCCGGGAGTGCGGAAGTCTACGGAGATTCTATGTTGGTAGTCCAGCAGATGCGAGGAGAATGGGAATTGAAAGAAGAACGGTTGAAGCCTTACCTTTTTCACCTCAGAAAATTGGCACAGGTTATCCCCGAGTGTAAGTTTCGGCACTTACCGAGAGAAGAGAATCAGATGGAAGATGCATTGGCTACACTGGCAGCAACTTGGGAAAATCCAGAAAAGTTAGTGATGAGACCGTTAATACTGACAACAGCAAGTAAACCTGTTTATGAGATAGAAGGAATTCTGGAAGTTGAGGTTGACGACGGTAAACCTTGGTATTATGACATTCAGAGGTATCTGGAACATGGTGAACTCCGGAAGGGGACGGCAGAAAAGACAGAATAGCCATTCAGAAGTTAGCTTCCCAGTATGTGATTTTGAAAGGGGAACTGTACAAGAGGCAGGCAAACGGTATTCATTTGAAGTGTTTGAGAAAAGAAGAAGCTCAACATGTAATGGAAGAAATACACGCCGGGGTATGTGGTCCGCACATGAACGGGTTGAATCTGTCCCGCAAGGTAGTGAGACAAGGTTTTTATTGGTCAACCATGGAAACAGACTGCGCGAAGATGGTAAAGCACTATCATGACTGTCAAGCACATGGTAATTTGAATCACTTACCGCACACAGAATTGCACGGGTTGTCAGAGCCGTGGCCCTTCTCAGCATGGGGGATTGATATGATTGGGGAAATTCGACCGAATGCATCAAATGGGCATCGCTTCATAGTAGTGGCAGTAGATTACTTCTCGAAGTGTGTGGAAGCCGAATCATTCCGTAATGTTACAGCAAAGCAGATGGCAAAGTTTATAGCTCAGAACCTCATTTGTCGGTATGGTATGCCGCATCATGTAGTAACGGACAACAGAGTTCAATTTCAAGGAGAGACAAAGGCAATGTTACAGAGGTATTGGATAGGCCACCACAAGTCATCACCGTACAGGCCGCAGGCAAATGGGGCAGTTGAGGCAGCCAACAAGACTATAAAGACAATTTTAGCCAAGATGACGGAAAATTGCAGAGATTGGGCCGAGAAATTACCATATGCTTTATGGGGGTACAGAACATCAGTAAGAACAGCAACATGGGCCACACCTTACTCTTTGGTCTATGGAATGGAAGCAATATTGCCAGTAGAAGTGGAAATACAGTCTATGAGGGTATTAGCAGAGGCAGAATTACCGGAACGGGAATGGGCCGCACAGAGGTTTGATCAGTTAGCACTATTGGATGAGAAGAGAACGAAGTCTTTGTATCACATGCAGTTGTATCAGAAGAGACTAGCTCGAGCATTCAACAAGAAAGTGCGTCCTACCAAGATCAGAAAGGGTGATTTGGTACTTAAGCAGTCGAGGCCGTCGACAACAGATCCGAGAGGAAAATTCAGACCTAACTGGGAAGGACCTTACATAGTACAGAAGGTAATGGGAAATGGAGCAGTGAAGCTATCAGACTTGGAAGGAAACGAGTTCACCGAGCCGATCAACGTAGACAGATTGAAGCAATACTTTTCCTGAGGGGGAGAAGGACTGAGCAGTTACCACGGGAATTAGCAGAAGACCTAACCCAACGGAATAAGAAAATCATTCATGCATACACGTAACATTGCATTCTCTTCGTGTTTGTTTCTGTTTTGTGTTCGCAGGTTCGAAGGAAGGAGAAAGCGGCAGAAATGAGCAAGTAGCGTCAACGCAATTTCATTTTTGGGATGAGTCCCAAGGGGCGAGGCCCATATCAGCTTGGGGGCGAGGCCCATATCATGCCATCTCCGGGTATGGAGACACATCATCAGTTCGAGGGCGAGGTCCCTATAGTCAGCGGTGTTGGGTCGAGGTGCCCAGGGTCGAGGTGCCCCCGTTGTCAGTTGTAGTTCCGGGTCGAGGTTTCCAGAGTCGAGGTGCCCACTACATCATCAGTTCGAGGGCGAGGTCCCTATAGTCAGCGGTGTTGGGTCGAGGTGCCCAGGGTCGAGGTGCCCCCGTTGTCAGTTGTAGTTCCGGGTCGAGGTGCCCAGGGTCGAGGTGCCCACTACATCATCAGTTCGAGGGGGAGGTCCCTATAGTCAGCGGTGTTGGGTCGAGGTGCCCAGGGTCGAGGTGCCCCCGTTTCAGTTGTAGTTCCGGGTCGAGGTGCCCAGGGTCGAGGTACCCACTACATCATCAGTTCGAGGGCGAGGTCCCTATTATCAGCGGTATTGGGTCAAGGTGCCCAGGGTCGAGGTACCCCCGTTGTCGGTTGCAATTATCGGGACGCGTCCCAGGATCAAGGTCCGCTGCAGTACCAACTCAGCTCAAGGCAGCAGCCGAGCCAGGTAAGTAAAAATGCATTGGATAACTTTGATAGGATTGTTCAAAGTCACACACTGCACAAGTCCCATCAAAGTGGGGGCGACTGTAGGCATTGCATTTTCGCATGTGAAACCCGATGATGAGTCTCAGTTGGAGGCACTACCTTTTTAGCTAAGGATATTACGGGAAACGGAGGTCGGAATGGGAAATTCAGAATAAGTACGTCATCAGGTTCATTTCACAAGTTCACTGTCTTCGTTAGTGCTGCGTTCGTTACTTCGTTCGAACTTCAGGCAGATTACGGACGTTCGTGCCGCGTTCGAATTGGCGTTCGAACGGCGTCAGTGTTTCTAGTTTTGCTGCTAGGCTCACACCCCAGCCCATTTAGCCCCCCAAAGCCCATAAAACACATCCCAATTTAATTAAATTAAACATTAATATTAAATAAAATAATTAAACCATTTACCAATAAATAAAACATAAAATATAATCATACCTAATAAAGAAAAATCAAATACATAACTTCCTAACTAAACAAATCACATACTAAATTAAAAAATGTGTCATGCCTAATTAAAAGCAATCATAACAAATTAAAGATATTGACTTCCTAATCTAGCCAAATTTGTCCCCCCTCAATCTTTGACTTCCTTGCTCAACACCAAATCAAATCCCTTCCTTGTGAGACAAGGTGAAGCCCTAGCCCTTCTCTATATAAACAACCCCTAACCTAGCCACCCCTCCTCTCGAATCTCTCACAATTCACGCCCATACATGCCCAAGAAATCCTAGCACTCTTACGCATACAGCAACAAGAAGCAACACAAACAATTCTCTTGATCTCCACCCTCACTTCACTGAAAAACACCTTAAAACAGTCCCTAAAATCCTTAAAACAGTAACATCAAAAGCTACACCCTAAGCCTCCTTGAACAACCAAAAAATACAGCCCTTAAACCCCTAAAAAATGCAAAAAAAAGTAGCTGAACAGTCAACAAACAGTAAGCAGAAAATACAGAGGAAATAACAGTAAAACGGAGTCGAAACAGTAGCTTAAGCGGCCGAACAGCGAAGGAAAAGGCAAACCAGTGAACCAGAAAAGTTGCGGAGCGTTACCCCTTCCGATCTTCGTGAAACGTGAGTCCGAGAGACGGCTTAAAAGGTTAGACCTGAGGGTACTTCCCACACTAATCTTCATTTGATTTTTTTTGTTATTTATTTTGACTGTGTTTTACCTATTTGTTGAATATTGTTTGTGTATGATGTGTGTTGTGGGTATTGGATGAATGGAAGGGTGTCATCTCTTGTGGTATATCGGATGGAAACCCAGACGTAAATTCCGTAGCCGAATCCGAATGGAAGGTAGTGCGGTCTGTACTTGGGATACAACTCCACGTACCACTCGAGTAAACGGCACATTCTTTTGTTTCATGTTGGTTTGTTTTATCTATTTTTCGTTACTTAAATTATGTATGTTGCTTATTTGTGTATGATACAATCGAGTGCATGGGCTTAGTAAGTACGATGAAAAGGCCCCCTAATTGGAGGGGGTAAAATCCTTCGCCATGATGCTTTACCGCACCGATTGATGTGTGTTCGGTTGAATGCGAGATACGTTCAATCGGGCATACTAAGTTTGATATTATTGTCTTTATTTTCGTATGCATGATTCAATCGAGTGCATGGGCTTAGTAAGTGCGATGAAGGTCCCCTAATGGAGGGGTTAAAATCCTTTACCATGATGCTTTGCCGCGCCGGTTGATGTGTGTTCGGTTGAATGCAAGATACGTTCAATCGGGCACACTATGTTTAATATTATTGCTTTTAATTCTTTGTATGCATGATTCAATCGAGCGCATGGGCTTAGTAAGTGTGATGTGAGATCCTCTACGGGGAAGGGTTAAAACCTTTTTACCACGATGCTTTACCGCACCGGTTGATGTGTGTTTGGTCGAATGCAAGATACGTTTGATCGGACATATTGAGCTTGACATTTTCATCTTTATCTTTATGTTGCATGCATCAGGTCTGGTTCCGTTCGAACGCGTTCTCGAACGCTACGTGAACGCACACGCACTTTCTTAGTCTCGTAATGCATCAGGTCTGGTTCCGTTCGAACGCGTTCTCGAACGCTATACGAACACGAACCTTCTGTTTAACGTTCGAACGCGTTCTCGAACGCTACACGACCGCACACGCACTTTCTTAGTCTCATAATGCATCAGGTCTGGTTCCGTTCGAACACGTTCTCGAACGCTATGCGAACGCGAACCTTCTGTTTACCGTTCGAACGCGTTTTCAAACGCTACGCGAACGCGCACCCACTAAACTGAGTCCTCTTCATTAGATTTCACGCATAATTTCCTAGTAGCTATCCCCACATGTATGAATACAATGTGTTTAATGTATTACAATTCATATACTTATGTCATGATAACATTTGAGTATTATTTCTTGTGGTATATCGGATGGAAACCCAGACGTAAATTTCGTAGCCGATTCCGAATGGACGGTAGTGCGGTCTGTACTTGGGATACAATTCCACGTACCACTTGGAAAAGTGCCCACATGTATGCTTGTATGGTTAGTATGTATGCTTGTGTTTTCTTGAACATGATATGCCAATAAAGTTGTATGTTCGTTGCTACTTTGATGTGTTTTCAAGCATGCAATCTTAGATGTGAAATGTATGTAAATTTAGGTGTAAATTTTATTTTTGCGCATTTGGATTTAGAAGCATGATACTCTTGGAAATAAGTGTTACTTAAGCTTGATTAAATTATCACATAAATCCTTTCATTACAAGTGACATAAGTAAGGGACCATTCTGAACCCAACGGTTTGAGGTCTTCCCTTGCGAGGGGTGAGTGCGGCCTTAAATCTCATTTTCCCGGTTCACACCGGGTGGCGACTCCATTATTCTCCGGTTTAGTCCCCCGTGGCTACTCCGTACTCCCGACTAGGCCGCGAGCCTATGACAGCATGTGTCGCCCAGTTTCTGTGTTCCCACAGTCTGGCGACTCCACTGGGGATAGAGAATTGTCCCCGAAATATTGTCTTGTAATGTTTGGATTTATGTTTTAATTGACCATGTCTATAGTGGATAAAGTAGGGGTTTAATCAAAGGCTCTTTGAGGCTAGGTAATGGTTTGGTGTCTTCCTTCACTCACTATCTTTCTAGAAGAAAAAGTTGTGAAGACACCTATATAGCCATTTACTCGTAGCCTTTTGTGATGGACTAATTTGGAGGACTCGTTGTTTATTCCTGACACCAAGCGATAAAAGCCTAAGAGGCTTGGGTATTTAAGTGAGCCTCGCTCCACCTTCCCTCTGGGGAATCTACAACGGGAAATCCATTTGACAGTCCGTCACACACCATAGCTCATTGGCACGTACCTTAGTGTATAAAAAGGGGTGCGCTCACTTGGTCGCTTGTACCATTGAGTGGGGAGACCTAGTTATGGGCTATCCTTCGCCGGTGAGAGCCTTTGTCCATACTCTTGCAAATCCACCCATAGACCGGTTTGTATGGTTAAAGTAACAATTATTTCCTTGAGAATGTGCTTGTGGACCATCCTCATTTGGATGCAGTTGGACTATTGTCAGAAATGCGGGCTTGCTGGGCCATTTAAACTGGGGCAAGTTTGCACCGTATGACTATTAAGCCCAAAGCTTCTGAAATGTTGATGGGCCATTATGTAAAAATTATTATGTTATGTTTGCATTATCTCTCTTCTATGCTTGTGTTTGGGAACATCGTCGTTTGGATCCATTTGGACCATTTGTCATGGGATATGGGCTTGTTGGGCCATTTAAACTGGGACAAGGACGTATTTCATGACTATTGGGCCAAATGCGTCTAAGTGTTGATGGGCCACTTTGTGCCACGAATGCCAGAAGGAAATAAAACCTCCAAAATCAGCACCTCATTAGATTCAGACTCACAAGCTAGCCTCAGATTCGCTAAGTCAGTTTCTGCTTCAAATCTTAGCCTCAGACACGCACTTTCACCCTTCAATTTCGGCCCATCTGCACGACCCAAAGCCCATGCAACCCACCATACATGCCCAAGGCCCATGGACCCATGCACACGCCCATGAACCCATGCAAACCTCCCATACACGCCCAAAGCTTCCCAAATAGACAAAATCCCATGCATTCCACATGCTAAAATCCCCTTATAAAGACCTTCCAATTTAACAAGATTTGAAATCCCATGAAATTCACATGCCAAAATCCCCTCACCAACACTTTCCAATTTAGTGAGATTTTGGGATCTCATCCAATTTAACAAGATTTGGGATATTCTCATCACAAAATATATGAGATTGTAACCCAAAATAATATATTCCCCAAATCAATGTGATTTACTTCCCTATTTGGAGCTCCTTTCAAAAACATTATAAAAAAAGTATCAAATCATCACAAATAGGAGGCTTGGACGGCAAAAAACCCTAGGGGAACTACCACCGAAAAACTCTTCTCTTCTTCTTCTTCAAGCCATCACCGAATCATCAACAAATAAAAAAAACTCTTGAAGCTCCTTCTTTCTTCCTATCACCGAAGAACCAAAACCCTAGAGCTACCACCGAAAAAACAACAAAGAAACCGAGGGAAAAACATCAGAAAAATCGTGAAAGAAGAACAACCAGCCAACAAACACAAACAACCAAAAACCGTGAAAGAGAAACAACCAAAATAGTGAGGAAATCGTGACCAAAAATCACCCAAAACAACCAGCCAATCACCAAACAAATAACACCAAAACAACATCCCAAAATCACCAAAACAGTAGCCCAAAAAAAATCAAAACAGCGGCAAAAAATAACCAAAACAGCAGCCCAAAAACATCGAAAATAACAGCTAAAAAACAACCAAAACATCAGTAAAAAACAACCAAATTAGCAGCCCAAAAACAAAAAAAACAGCAGCCAAAAACAACCAAAATAGAAGCAAAAAAAAACCAAAAATAGCAGCAAAAAATAACCAAAAATAGCAAACAACGCAACCAGCAAACCAGCAAAATAGCAACCAAAAAAAAGGACCCAGAATCAGTAAAACAGCAACCAGAAAATAGCAAAACAGCAAGCAGAAACAGCGAACCAGCGAACCAGAAAACAAAAACCTTGAAACAAATCTTCAATCATTCCGCCGACGGCCTAATGAACCTCCGAGAAAGCAACTTAAAAGGTAAGGCCTGAGGGCACCCTTACCACATTTATTTTCATAATTCTGGACGTTGCATGCCTGGCTGGACGTGAAATACATTCAGCCGGTTATGCAAAGTCCTACATCAAAGATGGCCAAATTTCTGGTCATATTATTTTTCTTCTTCGGCATTTTATTATTATTATTATTTATCTATTTAGTGTTATTTATCTTTTTATTTATTTATTTGCTTTCATCGTTATTTTATTATTTCGCATTTAGTTTGTTATTCAATTTTTTTTGTCTATTTATTGTTATTTTATAATTTCACCTCTATTTTATTTGTTAATGTCGGTGATTATCCACATATGCATTGTTATATTATTTCATGTCTATTTTTTTATTTACATTACATTAATGTTTATGTGTGTTATTATCCCTTGCAGTATATCAGATGGAAACTCATACATAAATTTCGTAGCCAAATCCGAATGGACGGTAATGCGGTTTGTACTTGGGATACAACTGGAAATATTCATACATGCGTGATTAACCCCCATTTTATTTGCTATTTATTTATTGATGCTTTTCCTGCTTTTTATTGTTTATTTTAACTTTCGTTCTCGTATTTCTTAATTTAATATGCCTTTATTATTTCTATTAATGTTTATGGGTGTGCAAATTTGTGTTTATTTGAATTACTTTGCATGAACTGCATAAGACTTGGCTATACCATTGTGTGAACCCGTCCATTATACTGACATAAGTAAGTGACCATTCTGAACCCAACGGTTCGAGGTCTTCCCTTGCGATGGTGAGTGCGGCCTTAATTTTTTTCCCAATTCACACTGGGTGGCGACTCATTTATTCTCCGGTTTAGTCCCCCGTAGGCTACTCCATACTCTCTACGGGCTGCAAGCCCAATAGTTTCGTGGTCTCCGAGCATCATAGGCATAGCGGTAAATCCCGCTTCGCTCTTACAACATATCAACGTTATATTTCTCACACTATTGATGTTCAAGCTGATGGTCATTGTGGATTCAGAGCAATAGTTGCACTAATCGAGCATGGCGAAGAAGGTTGGGGTCAAGTACGATGTGACCTTATTGAAGAGATTCAACAAAATAAAGATTTATATGATCGATTTTATCCATCAAACGGATGGGCAAACAATCTATTACACTTACTGTATTTCTTCCAGTCGCCGACACCAGAGGTACATTGGATAGACTCAATAATTTAGGAATTGTCATCGGTTCGAGGTACAATCTTATACTGCATACATTTGCTGAGAATGTTTGGAGTTGTTTTACTCACTTTCCATTAAGGTCCCCTGCAGTTCCAGAGAAATAGCATCAAGAAATAGTCATTGCTCATGTTGGCAGACACTTTGTGCAAGTTTTTTTACACACTCATTACCATGTACCACCCATCCCAATGTGGTGGTGGGAACATTCATCGTACGAAGCTAAAGAATGGGTCACTCGTTATAAGATTCGTAATCAATTATGGTACGAAAAATTGAGTATATCACCAAGTGCGCCAATAGGAGACTTTGGAGGCAACATATATTAGAATTTATGTTTTTATATTTTTAAGTGTAACTTTTTATGTAGTTATTTGTACTATTTTATATATATATATTTTTCTAATATACATGAGAATATTTTTATAATACATAAGTAATGTTAAATAAATTAAAAAAGAATCACAAAAATTAAATGAATAAATAAACACAAAATAAATAATAATAAATATGAAATTTGTAATATTTATTAAATAAATAAATAAGAATAAATATATAAAGACCAAAAAAATATAAATTTTAAAAAATTAAAAAATTATAAAATAAAAAAATTAATTCATAAAATAAAAAAAATATATATATATATATATATATAATTGGGATATATTTAGTTTATTGGGAAATGAAATTTTTGAGGAAAAAAAAGGACATTTTAAGAACTTCAGTGGTTGGGGGGGGGGGGGGGGGGATCACTCCTCAAATAAAATTGCTTAGTTTTATTCATTCATCAGCTAATAGTCATTAAAGTAGCCCCATAAATCTGCTAGTTGACCTCCTTCATTTCCGTCGCGCCGATTTTTTTAATTGTATTTCATTATAAATACATATGTACATATTTTTAATTATTAATAGAATAATCAGTTTCATTAATATATTTTTCTTTTATATATGGTAAATACGTAAAATATCTTAAAATGATTAGTTATGATAAAGTTGCAAAAATGCCACAACTAATATTGAGTTATACCATAACAATATCATTCTTAAAATATTCCTGGTCAATGTTTGCTTTCTTGATTAATAAGTAAACCCGTAGAAATCGGTATTTGTCGTATATTAGAATCTATGATTCCAATGGTTTATTTCAATCAACCATGAGTCTCGAAAGACTCGTATAAATATGTAGGTATTTATGGTGAATGAATACTGAACGTCACTGAATATTCTTATTAGATGATACACCAACGTCAATAGGATATCTTCTGATTCGAGTAACATATGTGGTCCCTCGACTTGAGATACCACAGTGGATATATGAGTTATCATCTACACTTTGATGACTGTCACGTCAAATATCTGTTTATATTATATCATCGTCTGTTCATTAGGTGTACGCTGAAGCTCATGATATCTGATGATGTATCTAGAGGGGATCCGTTAGTATTGTGTATAGAATATGAGTATCCTTCATGAATTTATGATATGTTAAATTCATGATTGTGGTACATTATGTAAATGAGTTCCAAGTGTTATTGAGAGATCGTGAATCTATATGTTGACAATATTATACGTTAGGGGATTTGATGTCTATATCTATGTCCCGATATCATATGGATAGCTTGTGATGAAGGGATTATACATATGCAAAAACTTTGACTTTTCTAGTTCAACAAGAATATATGTGGTCGTCATAATTCATGAGTGGGTGAATTATGAAAACAAATTGAATTTTGTGATAGATAAACCTAAAATTAGAGAATCTCACAATTTGAAGTGTACTCGTTGAGCACTTGGACAATATATTATGAATAATACAAATTATTCATAATATATTTTCGGATTAAGCGAGTTAATTTGAATCGTTTAACCGTTAAAAAAAAATACACATGCCGAGGATATTTTGGTTATTTTTAATGTATATTTGTATTTGATACATAATAACATTAGATACACATTAATTGACAAATCATTTGTTGACATTTGTAAAATGTGTAATTACTTAATTAATGAATTGGATTAATATAAATATATGTTTTACTAGTGTAAAGTTAACATTTTTTTATTATATATTATGTTATATATGATGAATAATTAAACCAAATGTGTTGACGACTGATTTTCGTTCCAGGGACAAATCCGGAAACTCGTTCCTCGAACAATCTTCCCTCAACTTTGAATTTATTTGGTTTGTTGGGAACCAAAAGCAAACTTAGCAAGAAAATGAAATCACACAGATAAAAACAGAGGATCTAACGTCGTTCGGCGGAATGGATCCGACCTATGTCCACGGACACAAAGAAATGAAATTTTTTTTTATAACGTGGTCGGACTTGACCGACCTCGTGTTTACAGATGGTCGGGTGTGACCGAGCTATTTTATCTTCTAAAGTAATACTCTATTTATCTATTTTTACAAGTTTTCAAGAATGAAAATTGCTAACCCTTACAAAAGTGCTCTCATCCCTTTTATATACTAAGAAAAATAGTATTGTTCCACTGTCCTCATGACATTATCCACGTGGATCTGTCAGCGTCGAACGAGCTTTCTTCCCCAACTGCTCTGCCGAAAGTAGCTTATGGCCTCTGACATCTCTTTAAACCAAGCTATTATACCTTCTGCTACACGCTACATCCAGCCTATAATCTGTCAAGTCAGATCTCTTTGAAAGGTGCGAGTTCTCATGTAAGGCTTACATCATATTGACTATGATCATACCATTATAAGCACCTCGACCCACCCTACCAGGTCGGGTCAGCAGAAGCAACAGCTGTCATAGCCTAATGAGCCACTAGGTCATGTCAGCAGGACCACATCGGGTTAGGTTTTACAGATACTCACACTGTCGAATCAAATATATTCTCATCAGGTCGGGCCAGTCAGGAAATGAGGACCAAGTCCGACCTCTCTGCTGAGCCGAATTCCCTTGATCAATGTCATCAATCTCTGTATACTGAAATGAAAGTTTTCCCCTTATGCACTCTTTGAGCTACTGGCGACCCTTTAGGCTCAAAAATCACCATCAACATCTGTCATATAGTTCTCGGTATCAACGAGTAAGCGAGTTGGTGCCGGGAACTATAAAAAGATGGTGGTGCATGAAGCGTGGACTGATTTGGCATCCTCGGGTCGATGTATACTCTTGACATGCTTCTCGAGCTGTCATTAGAACAATAAGGCCTCGGGTGAGAAATTCCAATGTCAAGCAATCACAAGTCAAATGACAGCAAAGGAATGAATCCTCTGTGCGCCATCACACAGTAATAAGTCCTCGACGGAACGTAACCCAGACCTAGGCCGATTGGATAATTTGGCCACAAGGGAAAGATCTGTCCTTGTGCCACTAAATACTCGGCTATGGGGGATAAAATCTGACCTCATACCAATAAATAAAGCAAGGCATTGGTGGGACTCGACCCGACCCCACGTAAAAAATAAACGCTTACATGCTCAAGACTTCAAAATGGGATAGCCAGAGCTACGAGGGCATACTCCCTCCCCGAGATCGGCATACCCGATGGTCCAGAGTGGGATTGCCAGACGCCACGGAGGCATTCTCCCTCTCCAAGATTGGCATACCCGATGATACATAATGGGATGGCCGCCACGAGGGTATGCTCCCTCATTGAGGTCGACATACCCGATGATCCAGAGTGGGATGACCAGACGCCACATGGGAATTCTCCCTCATCGAGGTTGGCATACCCGATGATACAAAGTGGGATGGCAAGACGCCACATGGGTATAATCCCTCCCCGAGGTCGGCATACCCGATGTTCCAGAGTGGGATGACCAGATGCCACGTGGGTATACTCCATCCTCGAGGTCGACATACCCGATGATACAGAATATGATGACCAGACGCCATTAGGTATGGCAAAATCCGGATTCGGATCCGGATCCGTACGGACCCGGATCCGGATCTGTACGCTCTTTAGGTGACCCGGGTCCGGATGTGGACCTGGGAAATGCATCCGGGTCAGGACCCGGGTATACCCGGAATGGGCCCAGGTATACCCGGGTCCGGACCCGGGATCCGCAACTCCTCCACTGTTTTTTTAAGCTCCACTATTCAATACAATGTATTAATAATATCACAACAAGTTTGAATACATATTAGAATTGTGATAAGTTTGAATTAGAAATTACAAAAACACATAAAAATACTTAAGTTTGAACTTCAAAATTTTGATTAATTTTGACTTTAAATTCTTTTTTTTTTAATTATTTAACCGAGTCCCGGGTACCCGGGTCCGGAACCACCCGGACCCGGTTAAATATGGGTCTTCATATTAAAGATCCGGATCCATAATTTTTTTTTATGGATCCGGGTCTAACCGGACCCGGGTCAGGTCCTGGTCTCCTTGCCATGCCTAGACGCTCAAGGGTATAATCACTCCTCGAGGTCGGAATACCCGATGATACAGAGTGAGATGGCCAGACGTCACAAGGGTATAATCCCTCCTAGAGGTCGGCATACCCGATGTTTCAGACTGGGATGGCCAGACGCCACAAGGGCATACTCCCTCCCCGAGGTCGGCATACCCGATGATACAGAATGGGATGACCAGACGCCACGGGGGCATACTCCCTCCCGGAGGTCGGCATACCCGATGATACAGAGTGGGATGGCCAGACGCCACGAGGGCATTCTCCCTCCTCGGGGTCGGTATACCTTAGGGGTGTTCATAGGGTCGGGTCGCGGCCCGACCCGCAATGACCCGACCCGACCCGACCCGCAAAGACCCGACCCGACCCGATCGGGTTTAGCAATTTTAAAATTCATTTTCGGGTCATTTTGGACCCGACCCGAAATGTCGGGTCGAGTCACGGGTTTAGTTCAGAAAACTCAGGTTGGACCCGATCCGACCCGAAGTAAATGATAATTATAATATATATATATATATATATATATATATATATATATATATATAGTGAATGATATAATTTTGACAAGAAATAAGTTTAGCTGAAATGACAGGGTCTTCATTTAGTCTTCAAACGGTCCAGGTTCGAATCCCTATTTCAACCACTTTCGAAATTTTTATTTTTTAAACAAAATATTTATAATTATAATATATATATTTTATGATACGATTTTACCCAGAAGCAATTGTTGCTGGAATGGCAAAGTGTGTACTTGGTGTTCAAGAAGTCTCAAGTTCGAATCTTATCTTCCATAATTTTTTTTCTTTCATTAAAAAGAAAATGGTATTGCTGGGAATCGAACCTAAGATTCCCAGCACAATATTCAGAGCTTTTTCCATTTCAGCTACGTACGCATCTTGTAAAATTTGGATCAATAAAATATATATTATATTTACTGCAATTATGTTGACCCGACTTGACCCGTAGTTTTTTGACCCGACCCGTTCTGACTCGACCCACGCGGGTAATGTACTTAATTTTCGGGTTTCGGGTCAACTGACCCGATTGACCCGACCCGATCGGGTCATTAAAAAATCAAAAAAACCCGACCCGTGAACACCCATAGTATACCCAATGTTCTAGAGTGGGATGGCCAGATGCCACATGGGTATTCTCCCTCCCCGAGGTCGGCATACCCGATGTTTCAGAAAGCATTACGGCCTCGGCGGTACGAAAGCAGACTCGAGCCAAAAATACACTATGGCATTGGCAGTACGAAAGCAGGCGTAAGCCACAAAAATAAACTATGGCCTCGGCGGTATGAAAACAAACCCGAGCCATAATAATACATCACGGCCTCGGTGGTATGAAAGTAAACCCGAACCAATGATACCAAATAATAAACAAGCAATGCTAAACAAGTTTTTATTTAATGAAAGAAGAGTTTTACTCATACCCCATGGATATTTCGCCCATCTTACAACTATTTGAGGGTCATTTTAAGAGAAGCTCTATTGAAAATATCCTCTCATCTCCTTAGTATTCCAAGCGCTCGACGACATTCGTTATCAGCATTGGTCGGCCTCCGTAGCCATTTGGTCTATGTACTCGCTCAGATAGTCATTTTTATCAAGTCTTCCACCTGCTCCCGTAGGTCTCTACATATGTTCGTGGTGTGTCCCCTCGCATTATGATGCATACAATAAGACCGATTGTCTTTCTTCTCATTTGGAAACTTCCTCGGGTCGGGCTCTATCAATAGGCATTTATCATGGACCTCCTGAACTATCTGGGCCAGGGGTAAGGATGGCAACGGGTCGGGCTCGGGCCGGGCAGGCCCGGTCGGGCTCGGGCTGGGTCCGGACCTAATTTTTTAATTATAAATAATATTATTTTAAGCCCGGATCCGATTTTTTTATTATAAAAAATTATAATATAAAAAATTTACTATAAAATATATATATTTTATGAATTAAAATATTTATTTATTTATTTTAAGCATGAATTCGATTTTTTTATTATAAAAAATTATAAATATAAAAATTTATTATAAAAATTTATATATTTTATAAATTAAAATATTTATTTATTTATTTCAAACCCGGGGCGGGCCGGGCTCGGGCTTTTTTGGGTGAAGCCCGGCCCGGGCCCGTGTTACCTCGGGCCGGGCCAAAGCCCGCCCGGGCCGGGCCGGGCCGGGATTCGGGCTTTTCTGCCACCCCTAGCCAGGGGTCTGTTGAGGGGGGTGTACACTGTTCCTACGGCAACGAGGTTGACCTGGGCAAATAATCTTTTCTCCAGTACTTGATTATTCTGAGGCATCGACCCGGACTCCCTCTGCCTCGGGGCCAGCCCCCTTATGCCTCCACCCACATCCCACCGATTTTCCGGCTTAAGTATCTTGGGCCTCTAGGTGCCCCCTCCTCGTGCAACTTTCTCATCTTCCTCCATAAGCACAAACTTCATTGTCTGCTCTAAAGCTGCGGCGTAGTATGATATCTCTTGGATCCTCAATTACTCATATGGGACCACAATCTTCCTACCCTAAGAGCTCCCTTAAAAATTTCCAAGGCCTCCAGAGACTCATACGCCTCGACCTCTAAAACCTGGATGTGATACCTATCGACAAAGCTCTTCAAAGACTCATCGTCTTATTGCTTCATCAACCTCAACGACCCCACTGTCTTTCTCGGTACACACACCCCTTTGAAATACCGCACAAAAGATCTCCTCAACTGCTCAAAACTCCCGACACTCCTCGGGGTCAAGTTCATGAACCACAAACTGGCCGACCCTCCCAAGGTTAAAGGGAACACATTGCAGATGGCTTCTCCGACCATTCCCTGAATTTTCATCAATAAAACGAACTTCTCAATATGAGACTTGAGGTTCATACTGCCTTTGTAAACATTCATGGTGGGCATATTGAATCTCCTTGGAAATCCCATCGCTAAATTTCCTCTGTAAAGGGGGACACTGTCCCCACGTCTTGGTCACCCTTTGGTCCATCTCTCATATTTTCCTCCCACTTCCTCATCTTCTTCCGAAACCATCTCTTCATCTGGTTCTCGGAGTTGCCGTACTCTCGGCCTCGGGCTTCCCGGTGTTTTCCACCCCGGGCACGGTGTCCTCCGCAGTTGGGGACATCATTCCCATCCTCCGGATATTGTCTGAGGTCGCTCTCCGCGAAGCATGGATTGTTGCTGGAGGATTTCGGAGTTCGTCTGCCTTCCTCTTCTTCCCACATTTTCCTCACCGGTTCCGCTCCGACGATGACTACAGATCTCCTTCTATGAGCACCCTCTTCTCATTTCCATCACCACCATCTGACCCGACGACATTCTTTCCCCTTGATATCCCTTCTCTCATATGGATGGGACCTACCTATATTCTTCCCTCATTTTTCTTTTCTAACTCCTCCAACTTCTCCATCATGGTTTTCATGACGCTCTGAGCCGATTCTCTCTATTTCCGAGCTTCTTCCCTTTCTTTTCGCGCATATTCTCTCTCATTTCGTATGGTTTCTTCCATTTTCTCCATCCACTCCGCCGTTGAAGCCTCTAAAGATCTATGGTTCCCGTCTCCTGCCATCGTTTTAACACGTCTACTGTTTTTTGTTCTGTTCCCCACAGACGGCGCCAACTGTTGACGACTGATTTTTGTTCCAGGGACAAATCCAGAAAATCGTTCCTCGAACAATCTTCCCTCAACTATGAATTTATTTGGTTTGTTGGGTACCAAAAGCAAACTTAGCAAGAAAAGGAAATCACACAGATAAAAACAGATGATCTAACGTGGTTCGGCGGAATGGATCCGACCTACGTCCACAGACACAAAGAAATGAGATTTTTTATAATGTGGTCGGGCTTGACCGACCTCTTATTTACAGGTGGTCGGGTGTGACCGAGCTATTTTATCTCTCTAAAGTAATACTCTCTTTATCTTTTTTTACAAGCTTTCAAGAATGAAAATTGCTATCATTTACGAAAGTGCTCTCATCCCCTTTATATACTAAGGAAAATACTACTGTTCAACCGTCCTCATGACGTCATCCACGTGGATATGTCAGCGCCGAACGAGTTTTATTCTCTAACTGCTCTGCCGAAAGTAGCTTCTGCCCTCTGACATCTCTTTAAACCAAGCTACTATACCTTTTGCCACAAGCTACCTCCAGCATGTAATCTGTCACGTCAGACCTCTTTGAAATGTTCGAGTTCTCATGAAGGGCTTACGTCATCTTGACTCTAATCATATCATTATAACCACCTCGGCCCGCCCTACCAGGTCGGGTCAGCAAAAACAACAGCTGTCCTGGCCTAATGAGCCACCAGGTCGAGTCGGCAGGACCACCTCGGGTCGGGCTTCACAGATACTCATACTATCAAATCAAATATCTTCTCATCAGGTCGGGTCGGTCAGAAAATGAGGACCGAGTCCGACCTCTCTGCTGAGTCGGATTCCCCTGATCAATGTCCTCAGCCTCTCTGTATACTGAAATGAAAGTTTTCCCCTTATGCCCTCTCTGAGCTACTGGCGACCCTTTAGGCTTAAAAATCACCATCAACAAAATGTTTGACTTAATTACCAAGCATTTATATGTTATAATTTAGGGGTTGATGGGTCATTATTTATGTGACCAAATCAGCCTCGTTCGAGGCTCGACTGACCGATTTGACCAGTCACGCGTTTTGTGCGAATTTGGTGAAAATCATTTTCGTAAAATTTTATTGTATTTTTCGAAATTTATTTTGTTATCGTAATTTGATTTCGATAACTGATTTAGGTGGAACACGAATAAATTAGTAATATATGATACTGAGTATTTTATTTAGAAAATTACAATTTTTTTAAAAAATACGATTTCGCCTAAATCGCGCTTCTGCTACGTAAACTCGGACAACATCAAGGTCCCTTCGTAAGTTTACCAACTCTCAATGTAACAAAGAAAACGGTGTGTGAAGATTTCAATTATGCATTGAGCTCATTTTATGATTCACATTTGAAACAAAAAAAAAAAAAAAATTACGCGAAATAACTATTAAAACAAATTAATTCATATATATTTAAATCTAAAAAATAATAACAAAATAATTTTCATGTTAATTTTATCAATCAACTTCATTAGTATATAAATTTTGTATCTCAATTTTATAAGTCTTTCATTATTAAAAACCTTATCTTGTCTCATGATCTCCCATCATATCATATTGTAGTAATTTATTAACATAAAAATCACAAGTATTCAACCCAACAGATAGGAAAAAACGCTCAGCTCGGTCGGGACCCAATGGTAAATTGGCAAGGGCTAGTCTCGGCAAGAAAAGCTCAGGTTGGGTACCATTATAAATAATAAAAATTAATTCTTTATTAAATACATTAATTGTTAAATATGTCAAAATTAGACGCTTATTTTTCATATGAAATTCAAACCAAATAATAATATTATATAATTAATGTGTCATATTTAACATCACTTTAAATGTAAGAAGATTTTTACAAAATGCAAATAAAATTTAAAAACACGATATTTATTTATTTTTATTGTACCTAAAACCAGGCTCCACGCCTCCACCCACAGAACACGTGCCACATAAGAATTTAAGAATAACTGACACACCAGTACCACGATCTTCTCCAATTACTCTCAACCTCACGCTCAATCCACGCGCGTGTAATCCACCTTCACTATTCTCAACTAATGCAGCAATAAATAACACGCAACACAAAGCCAGACTCCGTTAGTTGGTCATTGCCACGTCCCATTAACCAAAGTCCAAGAAATTCAACCCCGTAATTATAAAAGCCACCCCTTTAGTTTACACAAATATCAAAAAATTCGAAAAGTTCACCATTCATCTAAATTTTCCTTATAATCTCGCTAGTTGTCTTAGGAGTGTGTAACGATTCCGGATACTTGGAACCGAATAAGAAATTCGATTCAGGAATAAATAAATTATGATAAGTTCATGTTCTTAATAGTTAGGAACCGAATTTTTCTTAATAGATTTTGGTTCTTCAATATTTAACACTAGAACTAGTCATATAACCAAATTTTTAGAATTGAAAATATGTCACATAATTAATATTAAATTAACTCATAATTTATTATTTATTTGGAAAAATTTGATTTAAATTTAAATTAGTATCATTATTCATGATATATTTTTATAATTAATATAACTTATGGTAATATACTGTGCCAATTTAAGTAATGAATTACAACTTTCATTTTTTAGTATGTTTTCAAAAACTGAGAAGAGTAAAAGTGAAAATAATCACTCCAATCTTTATAGGTTTAAGTAAAATACATATCAATGTCTAATTTCTTAATATAACTTTTAATTTATAAAATCTCACAAGTTAACACATATTTTTGTGTGCAACCGAGAGTTGAAAATGTAATATATTTTATTTTCATTATTAAAATAGCGGAACTGAATCGAAACAGATAAATAAGATATCTTATCTAATAGAGTAGGTTCCTTTTCCAAGTGAAATCGAAATCGATTTTAATGATTCCTATTTGGCCTTATGTTAACTAAACTGAACAAAAATCGAAAAATATAAATACGATTGACGAATCAAACCGACCTGATCTATGGAAGTTTAGATAATTCTAAACATATTTAATAATTTTTTTAAAAAAGTTGAATAAAATTTAAATATGCTAACCCTTAATTTTAGGGTTATTTATATATTTTTTTATTTAGGTCAAAATAATAAATGAGTATTGTGAATTTTAAAATATTATATTTTAGTACTAAAGTCTAAAGTTATATAAAATTTAACATTTTATTACTTTTTCGTTAGTTGATCTTACTATTAAAATGTAACGATCAATTAAGTTTTTAACCGATAAATAATAAAATATTTTTTCCTAAAAGTTTAGTAATAAAGTATAATATTTCAAAATATATAGTAATAAATTATTAATTTTATCATGTCCAAAAAAGCTTGAAAATATTAGAAGGCCGAGAGGCTAATACAATGACCAATTGTTTGATTGTTTGATTTCTTTCAATTATTTATATATTATCCTATGTATAATAATAGCAAATGCATGTAATTGTTTATTATGACATGTCCCAATGAGGGTGGTTTAATGGTGTAAGGTTTATAATCTGACCTCCAGATCCTGCGTTCAAATTCAGGGGTATGTTTCCTATAAGAACCTGAGGCATCCGAAAGTTTTATTTATCCTCTTAAGCCTGTATCGGATGATTTGATGACGATATTTTAAAAAAAAAAAAAAGTTTATTATGACATTGGATAGTTGGGGAACTTGAGATAATTATACATGATTGAATAATCCGTTTATTTCATAAACTACAAGGAGCCATTTGATAATTCGCCTACTCAATGTTATCACTTTTAAAAGGGGTCTTTAAACCATTTAAACAAAAATTGAGGGTTTATTTATCATTTTTTCCGGAAAAGAAACCATTTCTCTCTCACACACCACATATAAAACCTCTGCATTTATTACCTCATACCAATATTTTCTCGCTCCTAAATCAAAAAACAAACGCCGCAAGCAACAGTAAACACAAAGAAAACATGGCTGAAGAGGAGGAAGAGTGGGTCCAGACTGCCATGTCAGACGACTCCGTTGTCGTCGACATGCTATTGCGCCTTCGTCAAGCCGAGCCACGGCCGTCTCCCGCGCCGCCGCCTATTCATATCGAGTGGCGCGTGCGTCAGCGCCGCTCCAAGCAGGTTTCGCGAAAGAAGAATGGTGACGCGACACGTGCCAGTCCCACCACGCCGCTTTCTTGGAGCGGCGGTAGCGGTGGCGTGGCCGATGTCAGCTTCGACGAGTCCGGCACGCCGTACTATAAGCCGATGGCCAACGCGAAATCTAAGGTATTTGTTTTATTTATTTATTTATAATTTTTTTTTAGTCCCGACGTCGGTTTTGAGTTTTGACTCGGCGGCTTGGTTTCAGTTGGTGTCAATTTTGGTGGATTTTGTTAAGACGAAAATAGCCTTTAAAAGTGTGATAATCGAAACTTATCAACATATTTTTTTTATTTTTTAATTTTGCAATTTAGTAAAGGCTTAAGTTGTATATCTATCTTTTTTTTTTTTGGCGATAATTACGTATCAGATTTTGGTTTCTTTTTTTTTTTCTCTCTTAATTTTTTTATTATGTCCATTTTACCCTCCCTGCATGGGATGTCTGTCTCGTGAATCTGTGTCATTTTATGTTATTCGGTTTCCGGATCGGGTACTAATCCGCTCATCGGATATAACAATGTAATTAAAATATTAATTTAGTGAAAGATAGATCATAATTTGAACTGAATAAATTAAAACTTTTTAATTAATAAATTATGATGTATTTTAATAAATTTTTATAATTGACACCTTCCCTGGCCGGACACGCCGTCTTCGAATTTTGACATTCTGTTTTTGTTTTATTTTGTTTATTTTATTGAATTTTTAATTTACTATGTCAATATTTTGATAGAAATTTGGAAGTTGGAACGCATTGAGTCACGTACTTTTCTTACCACTTTCATTATTATATGCCACCGTGTCATCTCATTTCTGATTTCTCTCATATTCAAAAAGACAAAAACGCCCTTCTAAGTGAGGAGAACTTGTGGAACTGTACCAAAATCTAAGCCATTGTCGGCAATAAGTCTCATGGGTCAGATAAACTTCTCCGAATTGGCAAAATTGCCACTACCAAGAGTCAAACATCATTAAATATCAACATACTCCTAGAGGTCATTTTGGTCAAGTGATATTCCAAAAATGCTCATTTCGGTGGCGCGTTTTTTTTTTAGCAAAATAGGTGTGCGTATGTATGACGTGGGGTTCCGGTATTTAAAAAAAATGTTTGGTGTAATGTTGTTGGTGGTTGTGCATTTTTGTATGTTTTTCACAAAATGGGACTAATTCACTACAGTAAGCCACAGTTTTTGTTAACTGCAGATGCTCATGAATCTTGCCACTTGGATATTAGGATGGCTAGATCCGCACTCTCGCATTAAATTTTATGGATCCGCATTCGGATCAGCAAAATAATATATGGATCCGGATATGAGTATTATTCGTGCAGCTCTACGGATACACAGATCTATAAAAAATCTAGATTTTTGTTTTGTTTTTTTTTTTTTTTAAATTTTCAAATTATTTAATTTTAAATAATGAAAATAAAAATAAAATAATATTTATAATTAAACACTAACAATTTAACACCTAAAACAATATTTACAATTTAAAATTTATCCAAAATAATTTAAATCTAAGTATAAAATTCATTATAAAAAAAAAATTAATTTTAATAATTTTTCTTCATTTACATCTGGATCCAAATATTCGGATTCTGAATTCATTTGAGTCCGGATCCAGATCTAGATCCGGATATGTAAGGATCCTATTAAAGTAAATCTGAATCCGCATTTTTATTAATACGGATCCAGATCTTTCGGATCCGAATATGCTTGCCCTCTCTAATTGCACTTTGGTTACTCAGAAGTGACAGTCTGTCACTGTAACTCTTTGCTGGTCATTATTATCTCATAAGAGCAATGATATATTCATAAAAAATAATATAAAAATTAATACAAAATCACAAAATCACAAAAAGACAAATAATATTAAATTAGAAGACAAATAATTTTACTTATCTTTTAATGTTGTTATATTATTTTTTGTGTTAACTTTTATGTATTTATCATTTTTGCACATACAATAATGAATTAATGATAAAATAATGATATTCATAGTGCATTACCCTGGGCAGCATATCGAACGCAAGTTTTGAAGTCGTTTTTGTGTAAAGTTGTACAAGGCAATACAAATCTATTGAATATCATTATAAGAGCACCTCTAACCCAGCGCTATTGCGCCAAAATGGCGTTGGGCTGGTGCTCCAACTAGGCGCCAAAATGGTGACTGGTGCAACGCCAAAAATGGCGTTGGTGTAGCACTGTAGCAACGCCAAATTTAGTGTTGAATTTTATTTTTGTGCCCCCCTTCTTTGTTTTAATTATATTATAGCCCTATATAATTTAAGTTATATATAATTATATCTTTATTTAATCACAATTATGCCATATTTAATCTAAAATGTTTCAATTATATCCCGTTTATTAGTTAATGAATTTATTAAATATATATTTATTAAGGTTAATTATTATTGATATATTAATTTATATTGATAATGATAAATAAGTTATTATTATTTGTTAGTTTAGGAATTCGATGAGTTAATAATCGTTTAATGTAATGTTTACTTAACTCTTTAATAAATATAATATTTTAGTCTCCAAGGGGTGTGACTTGGTGGTGTAGGGCTCAGGATCTGACCTCAAAGTCCTGAGCTCGAATTCAAGGGGTGCGTTTCTTGTAAAAGTCTGGGGCAGCTGAGGGTTTTACCTACTCTGCTTAAGCTCGAGTCGGGTGGTTTAGCAGTGAGATTCTAACGTTTCCAATATATATATATATATAATATTTTAATTAATTAATTTTAAATAATAAATATTCTACATTATTATTATATTAAATAAGGGGTAAAATAGTAATTGTTAATAGATAATAAAGTATAATATATTATTATAATATTATATTAAATAAAGGGTGAAATGATAATTATTGATAATTAATAAATAAGTAATACATAAGGAATATTTAGAGAATATTTTTGTTAGTGTAATATTTGGTGTAATGTGTTGGAGATAAGAATTATATTTGGTATCAAAATTGTGCAATTTTAGTGCGAAAATTGCACCAAAATCAATGGATTGGAGATGGCCTAATTATCTATTAAATTCTTAATTTTTTAACAATAAATGATCATTGTTGCATGTTCATTAGAACAACAAGTATATAATGTGTAATTATAAAAAATCAGGGAGTTAAAGGTAATAAGGCATTTTCTTTATTTATTTATCTCCAAAAATAAAGTGCTTTTTAGGGTGAAAAATTGGGAATGTAGGGTCAGTAGAAAATTTTCTAAATATAAGATGTATATTTATAGGGAATGAAATGATATGTTCCTTAATGAGAAATGATACAACCATTTGGATTGAAAGAGTTGATTGGAGAGTTATAACCTTTAAAGGAATGTATATCTTGACATATATGTACCTTTATAAAGGCAAACCTCCATATCTATAAAAAAGGGTTATTGGGTTCATTTTATTAATTCATTCAATTCTTTCACAAGTTTTAGAAATATTAGAGAGTCTAAGGTGTCCAGTGGCGTATCCAGAAATTTCAGTCACTGGGGGTTAAATTTTTTCTTACTAAAATCATATATAATGAATTCATACATATTTTTTGAAATTACAAGATGATCCCTATAATTTTGAAAATTATGAAATAGCCCATAGTTTCTAAACTTATAAATTAACCCAAAATTTTCATAATTATATTTTTATCCATAATTTCTAAAAATACCAATTTACCCTAAAAATTTAAGTAAAAATTTATTTTTAAAATTATGTATTTTAAGTTTATGTAGTATATTATATACTAAATTTCCGCTAATTTATTGTAGATTTAATCACTTTTTTTAATTAAATTATTAAAATCTTAATGCTAAAACGCAACATTTGTGCTTTGAACGACTATAAATAAAAAATAAATATACAAAAATATATACAAAATAATTATATTTATATTAATATGTGAATATTTTATACATAATAACTATACTCGACGTGGTTTAGTAAAAGAATCACTATAAATATATCAATAAATTAGAAGATCAATAATCAATTATCTATACACATACAAATTAAATATAATTATTTTAGATATGTTTAAGAAATAAGATTGATGCAAAAGTGTATTGGAATTTTTTTCAACTAATTTGGGCTTGAGCCTATATATTATATTAAAAAATATAACTCAAAAAATTAATAAATAATGTATTTATTAGTGTTGTTTAATTATTTATATTTTCTGATATATATAATTTATAAAAAAAAAATTAGTGAGTCCAGTGGGGGGAATTAGTGGGTCCAGTGGCAACTGCCCCCACTGGGCCCAAAGTGGCTCCGCCACTGAAGGTGTCTACATAAATGAAAGAGTTTCCACCATTTTCCTAGTTCGTGTTCTTGATCAAAAGGAGCGCCTGTTAGTCAAGAAGTAACCAAGTATCCTGAGAGAACGTTAGCCATAAGAGATCCATAGTGCACTGAGGTGTGGCTAATAAGTTTTTAAGGAAAGAGTGAACACTCGACTTGGTTATATTCTTCATTTTCAGGTTTTTCTAACTACAGTTTTGTTGTTTGAATGCATAATTGTTGTCTTCACAAATGGTTTACGAATTTGCATGAATACAATTTGCATGTTTAGTTGAATTACAATACATCCCGTCAATAGGGTCCATAATGTCACCGGAATTTTTATATAAGCTGACTTGGTTGTTGAATTGCCAAAACTCATATGCTAATAAAAATGAATTTTTAAGGTTGATGTCGATTCTCATTATATTTATTTTTTGTTCAAAAAATTTCAGACCAAAGTGTATGGTTAGACAATTTCTTGGCTGCTTACTCTGACATAAGGAAAAAGATATCAAGGCCAAAGGGAAAATTATGGTTTGAGAGTTTTGTAGTTGGGTCACATTGGACCGAGAAAGATAATAATATCTTACTATTGGTGCTAGTGAGTCAAGCAATTTGGCAGAACAAGTGGACCCATTTAGGTTCCACAATTATTTTTTAAATTTTTAATTAAAATTATGAGACCTGTGCCATTTGACATAATAGGATTGGCGTGACACCTAACTGTTTTTCCAATTATGGAGTGTGAAATGTATGAGACGTGTCAGGTTTAATGTTTGATTGGTTAAGATTCAAAAACCAAGGAAAAGAGTCGGGCTACTTTGTCTAACAGGTATGTCCGAAATCCGAACAGGTAAAGCAGCAGGAGCAGGGGCATTTTCGCTATTTTTCCTGTTCGAGCATGCCGTTGGACAAAGTAGCACGACTGGAAAACTAAATGGGCCTAATTATTAGAGAGAATCCCGTACTTTAATGCATCAGTGGAAATTTATGATTTATTAAACGACTCTCAGTTATGTAATCGTAATGGGATTAATTATTGTATTACATTTATGGGTGCTTAATTTGATGGGATTATGGCTTTATTTAATGAGTTTCCTTACTAATTTTGTTTATTGATTATTTTTCTGCTGTACAGGTTGTTGCTACAGGAGAAGCAACCACCTCTAAAAGGTCAAGAAAGAAAAAGGTATGTGAAGTTGCTAACTATGACATATATTGCACCAAGTACTTTCCAAATAAGTGATTTTGGTAGATGTATTGCAATTCAGTTTCTTGAATGTGAAGTACATTTCTCCATATAGTTACAAAATTTGGTGGTGGTTTTTGAACCGATTAATCAACGAGACTGCTCAGTCTAAGGTTTCGGTGTCATCATTCTTTATTGAGTTGTGAATTAGCGACTAGACTTGGTTGTTAGGTCTCGTGTTCGAGTCTAAGGGTGCATTTCTTTGTAAGAGCCTGGGGCAGTCATGGGCTTTACATGCTCCGCTTAAGCCCGGGTTGAGTGGTTTGGCAGCAGGATTTCCAACGTTTCCCAAAAAAAGATTAGATTCTTGTTTCATTGTTGATATAAATCTTGGTTGCTTGCAGACATTAGCTGAACTTAAAGAGGATGAGAGTTTGCTAATGAAAGAAAGGAGAAACTTGAAAAATGTATGTTCCCTGTTATTTTTTTCATATTGGTTAAAAGAATTCTTTCGTTTTGTAAGGCTTCCTTTTAATTTACGTTATTGTTATTGATACGCCTAAATATTAATTCATGTTACTGACAGAAATTGGCAACCTTACATCTCTCCTTTGAGAAACAAAGAGCTGAAAATGAAAGCTTGAAGAGAGTGAAGGTAAGAATATGCCTAAATATTGATTCATGTATGTTCCCAAGTTCGGAGTTTTAGTTGTGGTTTAATTCACAGCGCAGTTTTAGTATTTTTCTCTATCCTTAAGTTTCATCTAAAATTCATAAATCCAATTAAATAATTTTTAGAATCATGGGTGGCTCAGGCCGGTTTCACTCCTGTATGGAGGGTGCATGAAGAGACTTCGATGATGTCTACTGTATGAATGTAATGGTTTCTTAACATATTTTTAAATCGTAAATTGAAACAGAACATAAGGAACAACACTATGCACATTACTTTTTAATTGGTGAATTTGATTAAGGAAAATGGCGGAGTTAGAAAATTAATTTAGTTGGGAGCAAAATTTAATTTTCACAAGAAGTGGTAGAAATTCTTCATTATAGTGAAGGTTAAAGTAAAATTATCTCATGTAATTTTTCATTAATTTATAGGATATATTTTAACAAATTTTTGGATTGAGTAGGGCGACTGTTCACACCGAATCATATGTGCCCTTGCCAATGATCAAGGATAAATTTTCCATTGCCATTTCGCCTAAAGCTCCAACCCAGTGTTGTGATTAACTTTGGTCAATATTTATATATGAAAATGGCCGTTATCATATATTAGACCTTAGTTTGCACTGCAGGGTGCTTGGTGTTCATCAGCTAGGGCTAGTTCATCAATGCATTTTGTTAGAAATTTCTTGATATATTTTAGTAGGGTTCGCCAAATAATTAATAAAAATAAAATGAAAATATAAATTATGGAAAGTAAATGAGACAGGATTTTTTTACGGGGAATAACAGTATTATTCTTTAAGTTGGTTCTACTAATTGCCTATATGACCTTTCTGTCATATAAACTAAGTAATCAACAATTGACAGATTCTAGATACTAACAAAATGATGCGTGATTCTGTTTTTGGCATGTAGTTTATATGATGGAATTGTATACGAGTGTTCTGGTTTCATGACTTATGTACAACAGCAAGTGTCAGATCTAAATGGATCGAGTAATGTTCATCTAAGGAATTTTATTTCATTTCTTGATGCAGCTTGAAGTTCTTTCACAACAGATTATGGAAACAGTTAGGGCTTCTGCATCTCAGGAAGCTATACTGAACCAACCCTATCAACTGAAAGGTCATTGCGACCCCTCGTGCATGATCTTACCTGCAAATGATGACTGCATTAATGAAGTCAAGCCATATCCATCACACGGTTCTTCCGAAGTACAGGAGGGTGGAAGTAACGGATCTTCCTTCGTGCTACCTGATCTAAATCTACCTTTCAATGATGATTCAACATCCGAGAATTTATATGGAGTAAGCTGAGAAGATTCAGATGTATATTGGTAATTCTTTTCTTCTTCTTTCCCCCCCTAATTCAACAAAAGTAAGGTCTCCAACAGCACTCATGCTTAATAATACATATGGTCAGTTCTAAGTTCTAACTACTTCCAAGTTGAGTTATTGTATTTACCTTACAGATTACCTTAGCCGCTAACCTAGCTGCTGCCGGAGTTTGTTCTTGGGGATCAACCCTCATTCCTTTTCCTTTTCTTTTTAGGATTATCTACAGTACCCCATACCGGTACGAGGGCAATGAAGTTGAAATAATAGCCGGTGAACTCAAAACAAGACCATTGAACTTGAAACTTTTATCATTGAACATGAAATATTTCAAGTTCATTTGTCCATGTTTAAACTTCAATGGTCTGAATTTCAACTTTAATGCCCCAGTACATACATGGCAAAACCCTTTCTTTTTAAGAATATTAACTAAGGTGTAATTATTATACAGATAATAACATTTTCATCCTTTTCAATATAACTTCATGTTTTGCCTATTTTATTATTGTTGTGACTTTTTACCAATTTTGATTGAAGAACAAAACTCTTTTTAGTTTCCAAGATTCCCAAAACAATCCCTAAGAAACTCATACAAGTAAGTATGTAAAAAAACAAACCAAGAAACGTGGTTCGACTATAGCCTACTGTTGAAATTCATGGGCCACACTCATGCACGGGTGAGTGTCCACGTGACATGAACCAGGTAAAAGACCGGTTTGCACGTGAGGGGGAGTGTTGAGGAAAATATCCCACATCGGTTGAGATAAACAATTAAACTCAAAATATAAATATTGGGCACCCTCAACTCTGAAGCTGACTTTTGGGTTGAATTAGGCCCATGAATTTCAACACCTATATTCACAGGCAAATCAAGCTTGAGAACTCTTTCTATGGCTCTCTGAATGAATAACTGATTGCAACTCCTTACCACCTCATCAGTCCACATCAGCGGTCCAAGTTACTCAGCAGCGTCAGAGCTTGAAGCTAACTCGCACAAGTATCCTCGGCTGATTTTCATTTTTATATTGTCTCCATACTCATCTTAGTAGTCATTCTCTTATGACGAAGTACCAGTATTTTATCGTGTAAAAAAATTATAAAGTATTCTCGTGCAGACTTCCGCACCTGAAAAAAATTACTCGTCTTAACTTTCACCTAAACAATATCTGGATTCTATTGGTAGTTGATAAAAAAAGACAATAAAAGGCTAAATATTCTATATATGGGAAGTAATATAACCATTTAGTGAGAATATGACATGCGATTTGAATTCACAGAAAATACTCGCAATGTTTAATAGGTTTAATTCAACGTAAATATACATGTAGTTGATTGTGATTGGTTTATTTGTATGGAAGGTATCTCAGATGTACAAATTTGGATTCGGTGCTGAATTATGTTTTAAATTGGTTTTTTTTTAATAAATTATGATTGGAAATTATAGGTGCTTAATTATTATCATACTCTATGCCATGTATCCCAATTCAAACAAATCTTTTTCAATAAGTTTCTTTAGTGGAACTGCACTCACAGTAAGACGCTCAATGACATTCAAACACATGTCATGTTGACGTCACATGGCATGAGCTATTCACATGTAAAGTAATAAAACTCCAGAATGCCCCAACAACAGAGAAAGCATGTAGAATATTGGAAACACATGATTGATAATCCTCCAAAGTGCTATCAATCTGAAGGGAACTCACCTTGGAGGGAATCCACTCCGGAGTGAATGCACTCCGAAAGAAACTCATTATAAATATATGATATAACGATCTACCGATATAAATGAGCTCCATAATCACTTCATTAAGAAGCGCATGAAATTACTCACAAAGCTCTGGAATGTAGTACAAGACTCCTAAGTACTTAAGTTAATGAAATTCATAATCATTCCATTTAACTTAACATACAGCCATAGCAAATGACAATTGGGATTAATAACAAAATCATTTCCCATTTAAATTAACATGGAATTATATTCAGCGACAAATGTCAAGCATACATATAATATTGATACGATAAGACACCGACGTTCCAATAGACTATTAGCAATTAAATCACTTGAAATAAAAAGAATATAAATAAAAGAAAGACAAAAGAATAAGTGAGAATCTCTAATCATTGAATAAGGGAAAAGAGACTTGTGAATGATGGATTTTTCAGTCTTTCAATCATTTTACCTAAAAAATAAAACACCGATGAAAATTCGTATTTAACCAAGGTTCTGACCCTATGCGGAATTTATCACAATAATCAAGACAAGTCCTAACTATTGCTATTATGGATTTCCTAACAAGCACCCTTAATTCTGACAGCACCAATTTATCAATGTAAAATATAAAATCATTGCAGGAAATAAATTCAATCACACAAATCAACACAGTAATTTGTTGACGAAGTAGAAAACTCGTGCGAGTAAAAAACCACTCTGGGTATCTCGGCTACCGGCCCAAATCCACTATAAATAGAAAAACTTATAGTGATGGTAAAAGACCTATGGTGGAAACTCCACCGACTCTAGTACATCTAGACTGCAAGAACTCGAAGAAATCCTCGAGCCCGTATCCCATAGTTTTCTTCAGAACCTTTGAAGTCTCTGAGTGAATCAACTATGCAGCTCTGAATGCCGGAACTCCGACTGCCAATTTTCCTCTTAAAGAACTCTGAAGGGTTAGGAAGTTGGGTTGTTTGTTTTGATGGTTTATTAAAGTTCTATATCACCAGGAAACACGAAGATAAGAGATTCAAAGAAGTCTTCAAGGTGATGAACAAGTAGGGTTGAAAGCTATGAAGGTTTTGTGGCTTAGAGGAATATCTTTTCAACACTTGGGAAATGTGGTTATATGTGCTTTATATAGGTAGGGTAAAACGAGAGGTATCCCAATACTAAATTAGATTAAAAACGCGTCCAAAATAACTCAGTTCCGCACAGAGTTCGAACACCACTCGAATGCGCCACGAACGCGTGCTCTCTGGAAATGTTCATTCGAACGTTTACTCGAACGCATCACGAATTTTCTCTTTGGAATGTTTCGTTCGAACGCTTACTCAAACGCGCCACAAACGTTTGCTCTATGGAATATTTCATTCGAACCCAACAAGGAACGTGCCACTAACGCCACACGTTCGAACGCTTTAACAAATGCAGCACTATTGAAGTTGCTTCAGCTTTGCCAAATACCAGTCGAATTGCTCCAAGTTCTTCAAGACATATTACAACTCAATTGAGCTTGTTTTGTTACGGACATGACCAATAAAAATGGAACTAACAATCTCCTCATTTGGCATTCCGTGACAAAATACTACCTAATACAAAAACTACAGTAAAAGGCCCAAAACGAAAATAGCCAACTGCCAACCATCACGACAATGACTTATTAGAATAAGACTCGATCTAATACCTAACCAAGTAGTCTTGAAATCAATGCCACCACAACTACCAAATCTTCTTACTTGAAACATCCATAAACAACAACATACCGTGAAAAACACAATGATTATAAAGAACAGATAAAACAACGATAAAAACTCATGCATGTATACATAAATAGTAGATATCATACTCCCCATTAATCCGACTCCCCTCAAAACGGAGATATAAAAACAAGGATATACTACTCTCCCATGGATATACTAATCTCTCATATACTACTCTCCTATATACTACTATACTCTTCCTCTTTTTGTCACGAAATGACAAAAGGTGAAGGGACCAGGATAAACAACACATGCAAGAGTATATGCAAACAAGACTTACTCCCCCTCACTAACAACTCTACTAAAGTAGCACAAAATCATACAAGAAGTAAACACTCATAGATATGCAAAGAAAATATGTATGCAGAACCTTGAAGCACATATAGACACACAATGAGGTATGAAATAAAACAAAAATGATTGTAACAGTACTTCAAGCAAGTATAATGATACTCAGTCAGTAATCAACTGTTTATGACATGAGATAATATGCATCACTTTAAATTTTGTTAAATACTACACACATACATATGGTATAAACACAAAAGAATAACAAGTACTTGCGTGATAAATAAGTGCATGACGAATCAAGGCTCAAAACCTTATTTTATGAGTGAGACACAGCCAACGAAATCCCATCTCTTAGCACACCAAATCCACAAAGTAGACGTTCAAACCCAGCACCACTAGAACCTGAAAATTAAGCAACATTGGTTGCATGTTATATTATTCTCCCCCTAAATATCATGAGCTCATAAATAAAAACTCTTTCGAGTGAAAGGTTTTTGCCCTTATCTTTTGAATTTTGGCCCACTGGCTCTTTTATATTTGAGACTCATGTAAATTAATTTTTTTTATTATTTTTTGTTACTAGAGGATATCACAATGTCATATAGTCAAAGGTCACACTATTTTGTGAGCAAAGTATGGTAGAGATTAGATTGTCGTCCAAAGACTCGTACATACGACCAAGCCTTGACAATAATAAAAACGTGTATGTGAAGTGCAAACACAAGAAATACGAAATATTTTTATCACACACACTCATGCAGATAGAGCATCAAGAAAAATAAAAGAATATTACACATGTATAAACATATATCCTACATACCATGATCACATGCAACAAGCTTTTCATTTTTAACACAAAAAAAAAAGACACAACAAGGCTTGTCAATATCCAATGGTATGTGGAGTTGTATCATGAGTGCAGACATGTTAGGGTTGGTGCTCAGAGTGCCAATCCGGATCGTATTTATGTCCGATTCATAAATACGAATAATTCATTTTTCCATAATATTACTAATTTAATGGTAGCACCATTGTCTTTTATACACTTATTCGATCTAATTACGATTAGATATCTGATTACGATTAGATCGAAACTGAATCTGGTTCAGTGATACATGTATATTAGACAAAGACCCTAGGATTTACAATATAGTGCGCAGTTACAACGTAGTTTGTAATTGACATTGGGAAGCGTACTATAAGATGTATATCCTTAAATAAAGTTCCTGGTCAAGACTTACTAACACAAGTCGGTTAGTAAAATCCGCTGAGACCATTTTGACGCTAGCAATAGGAACAACAAGACAATTAATGTCCATGTGTGAAATAGCCAATGATGCTTGAGACATCCTGCAGACTGTGCATGAGGGCACACTGTCTGTTAAAAATAATAGACTTCAGGATCTTGCTACTAGGTTTGAGATCGTCCAGATGAAAGATGATGAGACATTTGATGAGTCTACGCTGAGATTAATGATGTCGTTAACTCAAGCTTTAACATATGCGAGACGATTCCTATGAATAATATAGTAAGGAAAATCTTTAGATCCATGTCTGATAAGTTCCTACCGAAGATTACCGCCATCGAGGAAAGTAATGACCTCGATCAGCTTAAACTAGACGACCTTATAGGAAAGTTGCAGGTTTATGAGAAGAAGCTTCTTGGCTATAAAAAACCCAAAACCATAGCGCTGAATACCATAAAGGAAGTTGCTCATGATCCGTCTAGCGATGATGATGATACCCTCACAGATCATGATTTGGACATGTTTGCAAAGAAGTTTAAGAAATTTCTTAAGCTGAAGAAGAATGATCGTAGCAGTAGTAGTAGGGATATGGAAGATGAGCCTAGAGAGAGTAGGCACAATATGAAGGAGTCTAGAGAGGATATGGGTAGAAAACCCCGAGATATCCAATGTCATGAGTGTGAAGGTTATGGGCATATTCGATCTGAGTGCCCCCACATACCTTAAGGCTAAAGGTAAGAGAGCCATGGAAACCTCCCTTAGTGATTCATAAGGAGGCTATACTTCTGATGAGTCTACTAAGAATAAGACAACTATATGGCTTTTATTGCTAGTGTGGCTGATGAGAGAGAGAATGATGTTAATTATGCTGATTCAGAAGTCTCTCTCGATGAGAGGATAGTCTTCAAGTAGCTTATGATGAACTGTTTAATGAGAGTTTAGCTATCAAGAAGACGAACATAGAGGTCTGTAAGAGGTTGAAAGATGTAGAGCTAGAAAAGAATGAAGCTCAAACTAAGTTTGAGCAAAGACTAATGATAGTAGATGACCTCGATGAGAGGAATAATGGTCTAGTTGATAGAGTAAGTCCTTAGAAACTGGACTTAAAGATGCTAGAACCCACTTATCTGTATTTTCTAGTGGGACTGAAAAACTAGATCATATGTTGGGGATTGGTATGCCTCCTTGTGCAAAAAAAAAGGATTAGGCTTTATTGAGTCGAGTTGTGACAATGCATCAATTTCCAAAACTGTGTTTGTCACAACTCAGTCCAAGTCCAGACATAATGCGTTGACCTCTCCTACACATGACTTAGGTAAGAAACATGTTTATTGTAATCATGTGATTGCTCATCATATTTTTCATCATGTGTCCCAACCTCAATCTAGAGGTGCGAATGGGAAACCTCGCTCTCATCCGAGGTTTGTGCCTGCATGCCATCAAGGCAGGATATATTAGGCCACAGTGCTTCTTATTGCGTAGACACAAGAAAAAGGCCTAGGAATGTTCCATCTAGATTTGAATCTTCAAATCTAGTTTCTCAGGTTTCTGCGCTAACAAAACCGACGCAATCCATTAGTGAGAAACTTGTTGTATTGACTAAGAACTCTCAAGTGGAAGAAATTCCTAAGAAAGTTTGGGTGAGGAAGCAGGATGACTTCTCATCTACTTCTGAGTGCCTTGTTCATAAAAGGCATAATGTAAGTGCACTTCGGTGTAACTTCTGTTAGAAGTTGTATTTTATTTTCCCATTGCATGTGTGTGTGCATGTGTTTTATATTCTTGCACATTTATTTTTTTTTACTGTATATGGGTGTGGGTGTTTTGTTTTTGTTATATGTCCCTTGGTATATAGGAAGGAAACCCATACATAAATTTCATAGTCGATTCTGAATGGATGGTAGTATGATCTGTTGGGGTTTCGGGTGATGGGCGCAACGGAAGCGCGATTCGGGTGAAATCGTAATTTAAAATCTTTTCAATTTACCGTATAAATGAATCAATATCTAATATGAATAATTTATTCATATTTCACATAAACCTATTTATTCAATATCAAATATAAATATAAATAAAGTTGAAACATCGTGAAACTTTTACGAAAACAATTTTTCCGTAAAATGACGCAAAATGCATTTTCGACTAAACCGACCACTCGACACTTATGGGGACTGCCCAGGTCAGCCCCAATAGTTTCAGGGCATTTCATAAGCTGCCTGAACAGTGACAAACTCACTGTTTGGACAACCGTCTCCCGGTTGGCTCAAAAGTCACCCGGTAACGCCGATTTTGGCCGTTTTCGCTTATTTCAAATCTGAAACACTTTTCGGAAATTGTTCCAACTCCCAAAATACATCCATTACATTCATATGATATAAAATTCATCACAAAATTTTCAGATTCATCAGATCTGATCCAGAACCGAAAATTAATATTTTTCATGCTTTAAATCCAATTCTTTCAAGATTAATCTGATTAATCAAACACCAACCAAAGTCACGACATATGAACAACCCAAGAATAATTATAGGCATTACAAGAGTGGTCATAATACTCTAGAGTGGTCATGCTTTAAATCCAATTCTTTCAAGATTAATCTAATTAATCAAACACCAACCAAAGTCACGACATATGAACAACCCAAGAATAATTATAGGCATTACAAGAGTGGTCATAATACTCTAGAATGGCAACATGTCATCAAATGAACAATTTGGACAATAATTACACTAATTAATTCCAAAAAATACTTCACACATGCAATATAACTTCCAATCCATCATCCACAACCAAAAGCCCTAATTTTTTCAGAATTGAAGGAACCCTAGAAAATTTCTAAATCATCAAGAAACAAGAAATAAAATTTCCAAGCTGAGGGTTTTGAAGACTTACCTTAAATCTCCTAAATCATTAACATTTTCTTTGATTTTCCTTCATTTCTTCATGGTTTCTTCAAACCAAAATTGAGAGCTTTTGTTTTTGTGTTTGGTCGGCCATGGACGATGTTCAAAGATGAAGAAAACAATTTCCCTTTTATTTTATTCATGACCGACACAAGGGGCAATTTGGTCATTTTTTTGAAAATTTAATCCAATTAAATCAATTTACACTTTATAATAACAAATCAAATTTGGACAAATAAAGTGTAATTAAAACATGCCATGTTGACCAATAATAATTGGACAAATTCCACAACATTTATGGAAAAAGTTTATTAATTAATAATTCAAATATTTAATAATTAAATATCCAAATAATTAATTAATGTAATTATTATTATATATGTATTTTATTTACAATAAATAAAAAATACATATATTTATGGCATGTGTCAAAATCTCATTTGACGAGTAATTAATGTGTATCAAATCGTATTATGTATCAAATACAAATACACAATAATTATTATCGAATAAAATCCCTTAATTGCATGTGTTATCGTTTAACCGATTAAACGATCCGAGTTAACTCATTTAATCTGGTGAAGTATTATGAATAATCAGTATTATTCATATTACGTTGCCCAAGTGCTCAACGAGTACACATCATATTGTGGGACTCTCTAAGTTTAGGTTTATCCGTCACGAAATCCAATTTTGTGTCCATAATTCACCTACTCATGGATTATGACGACCACAGATAATCTCGCTAAACTATGCAAGTCGAGGTCATAGCATACGTATAATCCCTCCGTCACAGGCTATCCATATTATACATGTGATATAGATAAAAACGTCAAATCCGTTCGGTATAATATAGTCGACTTTCAATTTATGATCTCTAAATAACACTCGGAACTGATTTCCAAAGTTATACCATGGCCATGGATTTACTAGATTGTAAACACGTGAGGATGCCTATGCCCTGTACACAGGACTGACGGATCCTATCTTGATACGCACTGGATATCATGAGCATCAGTCCACACCCAACGAACAGGCGGGTGTCTGATCATGAATAGATCGGTGACATGATTGCTATCAAAGTGTGAGGATAACTCATATATCCCACTGTGGTATCTCAAGTCAAATGACCACTATGCTCGCTCAACTCGAGAAGATTCCTATTGACGTTGGTGTACCATCATTGGTCCAGGTCAATTTATCTTTAGGGGAAAAGACCCCATCAACTATAACCACAAGAGGTTTCCACCCGTACTCTACTGTCATCTAAACCCTTTTATCTAAGGACTTACGGAACTCTCCCATGCGAATCTTCAAATGTAAATATTCAGTCTCATCAAAGAATGAAGGACAATTTAAGGGTTGACTGTGTTTCATAGCTAAAGGGTCAAGGATCGAGTTCAGTCTCTGATACTAATTGAAAATTCATATTTAACCAAGGTTCTCACCCTATGCAGAATTTATCAAAATAATCAAGACAAGTCCTAACTATTGCTACTATGGATTTCCTAACAAGCACCCTTAATTCTAACAGCACCAATTTATCAATGTAAAATATAAAATCAATGCAGGATATAAATTCAATCACACAAATCAACACAATAATTTGTTGACAAAATGGAAAATTCGTGCGAGTAAAAAACCACTCCGGGTATCTCGGCTACTAGCCCAAATCCACTATAAAGAGAAAAAACTTATAGTGATGGTAAAAGACCTATGGTGGTAACTCCACCGACTCTAGTACCTCTAGACTGCAAGAATTCGAAGAACTCATCGAGCCCGTATCCCACAGTTTTCTTCAAAATCTGTGAAGTCTCTGAGTGAATCAACTATGCAGCTCTAAATGCCGGAACTCTGACTGCCAATCTTCCTCCTAGAGAATTCTGAAGGATTAGAAAGTTGGGTTGTTTGTTTTGATGTTTTATCACAAGTTCTATATCACCAGGAAACACGAAGACAAGAGATTCAAAGAAGTCTTTCAGGTGATGAAGAAGTAGGTTGAAAGCTATGAAAGTTTTGTACTTTTCAACACTTGGGAAATGTGGCTATATGTGCTTTATATAGGTAGGGTAAAACGAGAGGTTTCTCAATACCAAATTAGGTTAAAAACACATCCAAAATAACTTATTTCCGCACGGGGTTTAAACGCCACTCGAACGCGCCACGAAAGGTTCGTTCGAACGTTTACTCGAACGCACAACGAACGTTTGCTCTCTAGAATATTTCGTTCGAACCCAACAGCGAACGTGCCACTAACGCCACACGTTCGAATGCTTCAACGAACGCAGCACTAACGAAGTTGCTCCAACTTTTCCAAATACCAGTCCAATTACTCCAAGTTATTTAAGACTTATTATAACTCAATTGAACTTGTTTTGTTACAGACATTGTCAATAAAAATGAAACTAACAACCGATTTCGATATTTGAGCGCTCGCTAACTTACATGACATTTAATCTATTATCAAAGAGAATCATCATCAACAGAAGATCGATGAGCATCTTCACAAGGCCACAAGCTTAATAAATCCCATGAACAGTCTCCAATTCTTGAAGGGAATCGATCTCACATTTTTTTAGCGCCTTCAATAATTATTGAATAATAATTATTATATAATTTAATTTTAATCATACGAGAGAATAAAGGTGTTACAAATCCCGTATTTTTGTTAACAACGATACAATTGAGTTTTAACCAGTCTTAAGATGCAAAATATTTCTCAAATCATAGAAATAATAAAAACGATTAATATAAGGGCGCGTTTAACATACCCAGGGGTATGAGATACCCCTGGGCTCTTCACCGTTGGATCACTAGTAAGTGATCCAACGGTCAGTTAAAAAAAAGAAAAAAAAATGAAATAACCGGTTAAACCGGTAATAAATATTAAATATAAAAGCTTTTCTCTCTCTCCAACTCCCCCAAATCTCTTTCACTCTCACGATCTCTCTTATACAGCAGAGAAATTTCCCCCCAAATTTATTGCCCTAAAATTGGTGATACACTTCATCCTGTTTAATTTCTTACCCCAAATTTCTTTGTTGTTCAACTCTGTTGCTGCTACACTTCATTCTTTACGACGTCGTTGGATTTTGTGGTTGGTAAATCTTGATTACACTACATCCTCTATAATTTTAGTCATTTAGGGTTTTTTTTATTTTGTTTCGAATCTTGCATGCAAGTTGTGTTTTTAGCAATATTTGTGTTTGATTTTGATAGATTTTGATGTTTGATTCCCTTTACAGAAAAACCTGCTTGCAATATGCTGCATACTATGGCCATACAGATTGCCTTCAAGCCATTCTCTCCGCTGCTCAGTCTGGACCTGTTGTCGTTGTTAGGGTTGGTGCTCAGAGCGCCAATTTGGACCATATTTATGTCTAATTCATGAATATGAATAATCTCATTTTCCATAATATTACTTATTTATGGTTGCACCTCTTGTTTTTATATACGTATTCGATCTGATTACGATTAGATTGAAACTAAATGTTGTTTAGTGATATATATATATTAGACAAAGGCCTGATAATATATAATGCAATACATAGTTACAAAGCTAGTTTGTAATTGACAATGGGAAGTGTCACTGCTAAATGTATATTATCAAATATAGTTCCTGGCCAAGATTCACTAACACGGGTCGGTTAGTCAAATCTATTGAGACCAGTACATGTCGTATATCGAGACTTGGTCCGATGGTTTATCCCAATGAACCATGAGTCTAAGGAGACTCGTATAGACGTGTAGGTGTTTATAGTGGATAAACACTGAACGACTAACCGAAGATTCTTAATGGATGGTACACCAACGTCAATAAGAATCTTCTCGGGTTGAGTAGCGTAGTGGGCATTCGACTTGAGATACCACTGTGGATGTATGAGACATCCTCCACACTTAGATGGCAGTCATGTCACCGATCTATTTAGATCAGACCTCCGCCTGTTCGTTGGGTGTGGACCGATCCTCAGGATATCCTGTGTGTATCAAGATAGGATCCGTCAGTTATGTGTACAGAGCATAGGTAGTCCATATATGATTAGCAGTCTATTAAATCTGTGGCCACATTATACTTCGGAGTGAGTTCCAAATGTTATTTAGAAATTGCTAATAGATACGTCGACAAGATAATACCTATAGAGATTTGACGTTTACATCTATATCTCTGGGATTATCCGGATACCTGTGATTGATGGATTATACGTATGCGATGACTCGACCTGTATGATTCAGCTAGTTTATCCGTGGTCGTCATAATTTACGGGTGGGTAAATTATGGACACGAAATTGGATTTTGTGAGGGATATACCTGAATCTATAGAGTCTCACTAATGAAACATACTCGTAGAGCACTAGGCGACTTTTATAAATACTGGTGATTATTTATAAATCGTTTAAACGTTAAACGAAAAAACATGCGAACGGGCCGAACCGTCATTTCCTAATTAATGTGTATTTGTATTTAATATATGATATTATTAAATACACATTAATAAAATTTTCAAATAAAGGTATTTGACCTATATAATTTATATATGTATTTGAGATATTTAAAGTAAATATAATACATATATTTGAGATATTTATATTTAATTAATTATTTAATTGTTAAATGATTAATATAATTAAAATATAAATATCTCACAAATGATAAAGTTAGGAAATGATTATAAGTGTAAATTGTTGACTTATACTTAAAGAAAAGGTTGTCAAAATGGTTTTGACTTCTTTAGATATTTGATTAAATTGTTTAAAATGAAAATATCTATTTCTTTTTTCTTTTGAATTTTCGGCCAACACCCTAATTAAATATAATTGTTATATATTTAAGTTGCTTTTGTTGACTTATGAATATCATTAAAGTAGTAATGATAAAAGGTTAACAAGTTGTATAAAAGCCATTAAATGAAACAAAGTAAAAATATCTAGATATTTTTATTTTCTTTTCTTCACAATTTCGGCCTAGGGCTAATTTTGGTAAAGTATATATTGTTTCATTTCATTTTAGGGTTTAAAAAAGTTCATTAGATACCAAATAAACATAAAAGAAGTTGAGAGAAAAGCTTGAAGGCTAAAGGAAGATGGCTTGGAAAATCATGATTTTGTAAGTTATTCTTCAAAGTCTTCAACATGAAAATTGTTTCTAACATGCTTAGCATCATTTTGTGTTGCTTTGGTGTTATCTCTCTTCTTATAGTTTGTGTTTATTTTGGTCGTGAACTTTGATGAAAGATTGAAGCATGTAAGTAAGCTTGAAATGGTTTCAAAGCTTTACTTTTGATTTTTAGAAAATCAAGTTGCCATTCTAGAGTTGGTAAGCCACTCATTGGTGACCTATAATTTTTCTAGAGTTGTTTCAAAGTGGTGAGGCTAGATTGGTGAAGTATTGAATGGATTAAAGAGTTGGATTTTAAAGATTTGGTAAAATTGGACAATTTGATGATATTGAAAAATTAGGGTTCATAACCTTCTCCAAATTTGGGGCATTTCATATATGTGATGTATTATGGTATGAATATGATGCATGTAAAATTTTAGGTTAATTGGATTTGATCTTGGCATGTTTTGAACAAAAGGGACCAAATTGTAATTAATTGGAAATTTTGGGGTGCTCACGGCAATTGCTCAAAAATTGGGGATTTGTGTGAAATCTGATTTTGATTCATTAGATGTATTGAAAAAAAATTTTAGAAATGATTTAGAATCATCCAAAATTGTATTTGACAACTTTTGGACTAAAATGATAAATTAACAAAGTTTTGGGGCAATTCGGTAATTACCAAGATATTTGATTTCTTGTGTAATTTTTCAGAATTTGATAATTGGATAATTAAATAAATAATTTTATTTAATTGATCCGAGAAAAAGTTTTGAAATCGGAAAATTTTGATTTTCCGCGATTCGCTGTGTCCGGTATTCCCCCTTAAAACCCCTACAAAATGGTATCAGAGCGAGTCTGATTTTGGACACCCCAATATGATTAGCCATTTAAAATCTAATGTCTGTTATTTTCTCTACTTGATACATACATGCATGCTTTAATTTAATTTGATTAAATTTGAAGTGTATGACACTTTATGAAATATCCCCGCTTAATAAGGTTTTAAAGTAACTGGTATTTGGAATACTTGTTTCTTGGTTCGTCTTGTCAATACGGTTTATGAATATTTTCCGTGACTACATTCGAGACCGTGCCTCTGCTATGAGGGTGTAGCCGATAGAGATTTATTTTATGCCGGATGTATATTAGATACTAGATAAATTATGGCAAAAGCGAAATTCTGAACGTGCCCTAGCTGTCAGGGTTACGTAAGTAGCTTGAGTTTATCATTGGCAAGTTTAACCTTGATACGTCTACTTGTGGGCCTGACTTAGCAGCGACAACGAGAAACGATTAGGACCGGAACCTAGGAGTCACAACGGGTGTGATTGACAATGAGTTGTCTACCTGTGAATATACGTAGGCGAGACCGTGCCTCTGATGTGAGTCGAAATATATTCATGGGGTCTTCTTCCCATTATGGAATTCGATTTAATTATTGAATTCTTGTTTTTCCGTTGGGGATTACGGTATTACGTAAAATAGTGGAAGTTGCTAAGTTTAAAATATTCCATAACTTAAGCAGTGTGTAATATTATGAAAATTGCCGCATGTTTGTTTTCCTTAATCTATATTAGATAGAATTAAACTTTTAATTCACTGCACACATATTTTGATATGTTTTCTGACTTGACTCTTGGTTGCAGTTATTCTAGAATAGGTTATAGATACCACTAGACTAGGATATTATTAGATTGGTCTAAACCATCGGGAACTGTTGTTCCGATTTTCTTGAAAAATCAAGATGGTTAATGACTTAGTTTTTAAGTCATGATAGATAATCTAGTTAGATATCCCCTTTCGGATATAATACTATAGATAGAATAGTTTCTTATGTAGTAAGAATTGACTTGAATTAGTTCATGTCTCGAGATTCTTGACTGGCATTAAGAAAGCCCCATTAGGTATTTTTTATCTAGTAATGACGTTTCTTAGCTTTAATTACCTTTAGAGGCAATGTGTCTGACACAATTTGCTAATCAGTTATTTGCAATTGTTGTGAAACAAGTAAATAAATTGCTTGAAAGTAGATTGAAAAAAATTCAAATTTATAAAACTATATAGGGTCGTGAATCCTTTCAATATCTTTTTTAAAAGATGAAGTGGTTATTTTACGTTTGTGTAATATATTGGTTTATTAACCTGGAACACGAAATTATGTAAAAGCCTATTCCGATGGTCAAATACAAATACCCAACATAACCCAATTAATCATATTCCTATGTTAACCAAGTTATATGAATTCATTAAGATTAAGTTCCAATTATGGTTACCCCCGCCCGACAGGTATATTCCTATCCTGTAAGGAAATCTATTAAAGGGTTATCTATCATCAAGGAAGATCGTGGGCTATTAAGTCTAAGGTCTTAAACCTAAAATCCATTTTCCAAGTTCATTTTAAGTTTACCGAATCAATCTTATTAATGGCCAGTTAACAAGATGCATTAAGACTAAGGCTCAATAAATAAACCTTTATATTACCCAAACTGTAATTTAACCCCTTATAAACCGGTGATATTGGAATTCATCACAACCCCAGATAACTGGCTTAGTTACGACACATATTTACGGGTAGTAAAAACTTAAATAAATAAAAGACATAAAGTAAAATGCTGAAAAGTAAATTGCTGAAAAATAAATGACGGAAAGTAAATGCTGAAATTAAATACTGAAAATTAAATGCTGGAAAGTAAATGCTGAAAGTAAATTACTAAAAAGTAAATGCTGAAAGTAAATTGCTGAAAGTAAATTGCTGAAAAGTAAATAAAGTAAAAGTACATTAAAAGAAAATACTGAGGTAAAATGATCCACTTTTATTACTTCTATTTTAGATATCTCCCTTAATATAATATATTAACTTTGCATGATAATTACCAACCATCCATATAGGTGATATCCAGATTAAGTCAAATTAATAATTAATTACCAACCGACCAATCAGGCGGTATCCGGTTTAGTCAGGTTAAAACCAATTTAAATAATTACCAACCGACCAATATGTAGGTATCCTCGTTAAGTCAGGTTTTAACTAGTTTATATATTGTAATTAAGGGAGATTAATCTAAATATTAGTAATAAAAGTTTTATCTTTTACCCCCATCAAATAGGAGTTACCTCCTCATTACTGAAAAGTAAAAACTGAAAATTAACGAAAGAAAAGTACAGTACGTAAAAGTAAATTGCGGAAAGTAAAAACTGAAAAGTAACGAAAAGAAAGTGCGAAAGCGAAAATTAATTACTGAAAGCTGTAAATAAACAAACAAGATACAATCTTCTTAGTATTCTTAAGGAATTCCTTAGAAGAAAGTATAAATTTACAAATGAAATGACTTGGTATTTATAGGCAAAATTTTACCCCCATCAAATCATCCACCAAATCCATTATTAATTGCTCCACTAATTGTTCCACCAAATCTATTATTAATTGCTCCACTAATTTCTCCACTAATTGCTATCATGTTTGGTGGGAGTTTGACTATTTTTATTTTTTATTTTTTATTTATTTATTTACTTTGAAAATGACTTTAATAATTACATATAACACACTTCCGGATATTTCATCAATTTCGGTCATGCAATCTTCCGAATTCGATATTATTTTGTTCTTCCAAGCTGTAGATCATTGAGTCTTTTTTAATCTGGAACTTGAATCAGCTCAATCCGATATCGGAGTAAAAGGTTATGCCCAAAATACAACAGATGCGAAAAACTGAAATTTCCAAAACTACACTTCGTTAAAACGCCCTTTCAAGTTTCCAATCTCCAAAATTAATATGTCAAGTCCAATATTTGCCCTTATTTGACCCATATTTCGTCCTAAATGATTTCATTGAGTCCCAATATTATTTTATCTGCAAAATAAACTAAAACATATCAAAATGTTCATCAAACCCGAGAAATTAAACAAAATATTAAGTAAAAATGGCGGTAAATATTGATACATTTTCTGCTCATCACACCCCCAAACCTAACATTTTGCTAGTCCTCGATCAAAATAATAAAATAAAATACAAGAAACAATTAAAATTAAACTAAGCCACTTTCGTAGGGATCACAGTTTCATTTAGCGTATACAACAAGCCTTTAAACCCCTAGGTGTCCCTAGTGGACGAGTTGTAGTCTCGTGAGGGCTTACAACAACGATACCCACAAACGTTTGATAAAAGTAAAAAGATAGTAAAACTAATGCACACAAAAGCAAAAAAAACAAGAGAAAATAGAATAAAGAAGTTAGTGACTAAACATGTGAAACTTCTAATCCAAGTTAATAGTTGTTTTATTTCTTTCTAAATTACCGAATAAGTGAATTCTCCGATTATTTTTTTTACCATTCTTCATATACATAGCCAACAAAATATTAATCAACTCATTTTTGCCCACAATAGTCACAAGTGCAGTTAAGAAGAAAGTAATATTTTTGTCTTAAAGTTTTATCAGAATTCACACATTTTTTAGCAATGGAATATTTTTCTGATTTTTCTGATTTTTTCTTGATTTTTGATTTTTATTTATTTATATACAGTATCTTCCATCTATGTAACGAGCTTTGGGCATGTGGCTCCCAAACCAGTTGGTTTTAGGGCACCAGATGTTAAGACACCCCTACGGACTTAATTACTCAGACTTCAGATATATATATATATATATATATGGCAACATCTTCGATCCATGTAACGAGCTTTGGGCCAGTGGCTCCCAAACCAGTTGGTTTTAGGACACTAGGTGTTTAAAACACCCTTACATACTTAATAACTCGGATCTCATACGTGTTTTTTTTACTCCATCGTTTTTTATAGATGCTTCTTCCAATTAAACTAGAGCACTGTATATTACAAACTTTTCAATTACAGCTCATGTCTGTATGTTACCATGTATGTTGATAATACATGTCAACTGAGCATATGAAGATTCATTTTAGTCAGTTTTAAGGAGAATTCACAAATTAAATAATTCAAAATGAAATAAACAAAAATTAACTTGTTCCGAAATAGGTTGAGATACGTCTCAGGAGTGGAAACTCCTTACACAATCACACCAATTTCACTCGATTAATCAAATTAAAAACAAAAACACAAAATATTTTGTAATTTTATAAAATTTAGAAAAAAAATTTGATTTTTTCGAAAAAATTTGGAATAAAAATAAAAACAACATAAAAATAAAATACTACAACTATTCCCCACCCCCAAACCTAAATGAGACATTGTCCCCAATGTCTTAACAAGTAAAAGATTAGTTTAGAAGATAGTACCTTGTTAGCTGAATGTCTACATCTAAAATGTAAATTAAAGGTTAAGATCCAAATTGCATGGGTTACCTCCCTACTAGCGCTAAGTTTAAAGTCGTCAGCTAGACATGACTGCCCAAACGTTAGGCTGGATCTGAAAGTGTGACACTTTCTTTTTGTCGCTCAAATGATTCTCCCCAGTAGTGCTTGGCACGCTGGCTGTTAACCTTAAATGTGTTGTTGGAGTCGGGATCATGTAACTCAACGGCTCTATCTGGTAAAACCTTGGTGATTAAGAATGGACCTGGCCACCGAGATTTTGGATTCCATGGGAATAGTTTCAACATTGATTTGTTTAACAGTACCTTCTGCCCTGGTTCTAGTTGTATGCACACTAACTTCTCATAATGTCTCTTCTTGGCCTTTTCTTTGTACAATTTGGCATTCTCAAAATGCTGAATGTGAAATTCTTCCAATTCGTTGAACTCGTGGAACTGTTTCTCTTATGTTGCTTATAGTGCAAGAATTGGCTTCTTCAGTGCACAACACGCTTTATCTTCAGGCTCCACATGCAATTGACATGCTTTAATTTTGTCAGTAGAACTTTGCATTGCATCGCAGGTCTGGATGGTACTATTTATCACATCAAGTCTGAATCATTCCTCCTTCTCGTCATTCGGGAAATTCATGGCTTTGAAAAAATGAATATTACTTCTTGGTCTTGTACCCTCATGGTTAGTTCTCCTTTTTTGTACATCAATAATGGTTCGTCCCGTAGCCAAGAATGGTCTCCCGATGATGATTGGCACGTCTTCATCTTCCTCCATATCAAGGACAATAAAATCTGCTGGGAAAATGAATTTGTCAACTTTGACCAGCACATCTTCAACTACACCTCTCGGAAATACGAGCGTTCTATCAGCAAGTTGTAGAGAGACTGATGTGGGCATTGTTTCTCCAATCTGCAGTTTCCTGTAAATAGAAAAATGCATCAAGTTAACACTTGCACCTAAATCGCACAAAGCCTTACCAAAGTCATGTTCTCCTATGGTGCAAGGAACAGTGAAACTGCCAGGATCTTTCAACTTTGGGGGAAGCTTCCCCTGAATGATGGCGCTGCATTCTTCTGATAATGCTACTATCTCGTAATCTCATAATCTCCGTTTTCGTGAAAGAATGTCTTTCATGAATTTGACATAGCTGGGCATTTGTTCCAACGCTTCTGCAAATGGAATGTTGATATGCAACTTTTTGAAGATCTCCAGGAATCGAGAAAACTGCTTGTCTAGTTTATTCTTCTGGAGACGCTGTGGAAAAGATGGAGGTATAGTGATTCTTTCTTGATATTTTTCCTTTGCTTCTTTTTCCTCCATCTGTGGAACTGCTTCGCTGCTTTGTTTTGGAACTTCCTCAACAGTTGCCTTAACTTCAACATTTTTTTTAATTTCAGTACCGCTTTTTAATATGATGGCATGACATTGCTCATTCCCCATGTTCCTCGGATTTGGTTCAGTGTTGCTAGGAAGGTTACCTGGCGGTCTGTAACTCTGAGCATTGGTCAGTTGTCTAATTTGATTCTCTAGTGCTTTAATAGAAGTAGATTGACTTTGAATTAATGCTGCTTGGGATTGAAACAAAGCATTATACCTAGCTGCTTGAGAGTCATGTTTTGCTTCTATCTTTTTAAAATTGGTCAATACTTCTGCTATTACTGTTTCTTTTTCATGCTCCTGGCTTTTATTTGGTTGTTGGAATCCAGATGGTGGGTAGTTCTTTTGCCCTGAATTGTTGCTCCACGCGAAATTGAGGTGATTCCTCCACTCTGGGTTATAGGTGTTGGAATATGGATTGTTCCGCTGTCTGTTGAAATTGTTGACATAGTTCATTGTCTCTTTGTTGGTTGTAAGATTCTGACTCAGGTACTCCTCCAAATGGTGAACTTGTGGATCCACCATTAACTTTCATGTTAAGAGTTTCCAGATTTTTGCAAATCACATCCAGCTTAGAATTCAGTGCTGTGTTGGGTCCAACTTCATAAATTCCTGCAATTCTTTGGATCATGCTCCTTTCTGTTGGCCATAAAGAATTGTTGTTGGTCATTTCTTCAATTAAGTCCCAGGCTTGATCTTCTCCTTTTGCCATCAAAGCTCCTCCAGCAGCAGCATCAATTGTGGTTCTCATTATTCCAGAAAGTCCATTGTAGAAGGTTTGGACTTGTAGCCACTTTGCGATCTCATGATGAGGACATTTCCGGAGTAAATATTTGAATCTTTCCCAAGCTTCGCAAAGAGATTCTGAATCTTGTTGCATGAAGGATGTGACGTCATTCCTCAACTTTGCAGTTCTGGCTAGTGGAAAGTACTTTGCAAGGAATTTGGTGGCTAGAGTGTTCCAAGTTGTGATGGAACCTGCTGGTAACGAATGTAGCCAAGCTTTAGCTCTGTCTTTCAGGGAATATGGAAAAACCCGCAGTCTCATTGCTTCTTCAGCTGCTCGGTTGTAATTGAAAGTACCGCAAACTTCTAGAAAGTTACTGATGTGGGCATTAGGATCTTCAATTGCATTTCCCATAAACTGTACTGACTGTTGAATCATTTGGATGCATGTTTTGATGTCACCCACATTTGTTGGTAAGAGAGGAAGTACAATACAAGAAATGAGTCCGTCAACCACCAGAATGGTTCTGTCTCGAATGGGAATTGGTGGTGCAACATTCAAAGGTTCATGTTCCATGTTAATGATTGCTTCTTGGCCTTCTCGCCTTTCCCTTCTCAACTGTCTGATGGTTCTTTCAATCTCTGGGTCAAGCGGTCGGAGTTCAAAGCTTCTGGTTCGTCTCATGTAGTGTCTGAAAACCTGAAACACAATAAAACAAAACAATTAAGTAAAAAGAAAATTAGATACAAGTAAAGGTATCTAACCTCAAAATTAATAGTGAAAGATAAATAAGTCCCCAGCAACGGCACCAAAAACTTGACCGTACGTAATCACACGCGTATAACGCAAGCGCACATATCGTTCAAGTAGTATAAAAAGTATCGATCCCACGAAGACTTAAAACCTTTTGTTATCATTTATGAAGTTAAATGTTTACAAGTATCTAATGGATTGATTGTTTGATTGGGTGGTGACTTTAAAATTAAAACAAGTAAATAAATTGCTTGAAAGTAGATTGAAGAAAATTCAAATTATAAAACTATCCAAGGTTGTGAATCCTTCCAATATCTTTTTTAAAAGATGAAGTGATTATTTTACGTTTGTGTAATATATTGGTTTATTAACCTGGAACACGAAATTATATAAAATCATATTCCGATGGTCAAATACAAATACCCAACATAACCCAATTAATCATATTCCTATGTTAACCAAGTTATATGAATTCATTAAGATTAAGTTCCAATTATGGTTACCCCCGCCCGACAGGTATATTCCTATCCTGTAAGGAAATCTATTATAGGGTTATCTATCATCAAGGAAGATCGTGGGCTATTAAGTCTAAGGTCTTAAACCTAAAATCCATTTTCCAAGTTCATTTTAAGTTTACCGAATCAATCTTATTAATGGCCAGTTAACAAGATGCATTAAGACTAAGGCTCAATAAATAAACATTTTATATTACCCAAACTGTAATTTAACCCCTTATAAACCGGTGATATTGGAATTCATCACAACCCCAGATAACTGGCTTAGTTACGACACATATTTACGGGTAGTAAAAACTTAAATAAAATAAAAGACATAAAGTAAAATGATGAAAAGTAAATTGCTGAAAAATAAATGACGGAAAGTAAATGCTGAAATTAAATACTGAAAATTAAATGCTGAAAGTAAATGCTGAAAATAAATTACTGAAAAGTAAATGCTGAAAGTAAATTGCTGAAAGTAAATTGTTGAAAAGTAAATTGCTGAAAAGTAAATAAAGTAAAAGTACAATAAAAGAAAATGCAAGGTAAAATGATCCACTTTTATTTTTCTATTTTATATATCTCCCTTAATATAATACATTAACTTTACATGATAATTACCAACCAACCATATAGGCGGTATCCAGATTAAGTCAAATTAATAATTAATTACCAACCGACCAATCAGGCGGTATCCAGTTTAGTCAGGTTAAAACCAATTTAAATAATTACCAACCGACCAATATGGCGGTATCCTCATTAAGTCAGGTTTTAACTAGTTTATATATTATAATTAAGGAGATTAATCTAAATATTAGTAATAAAAGTTTTACCTTTTACCCCAGAAAGGGGGAGTTACCTCCTCATTACTGAAAAGTAAAAACTGAAAATTAAAGAAAGAAAAGTATTGTGCGTAAAAGTAAATTGCGGAAAGTAAAAACTGAAAAGTAAAGAAAAGAAAGTGCGAAAGCGGAAATTAATTACTGAAAGCTGTAAATAAATAAACAAGATACAATCTTCTTAGTATTCTTAAGAATTCCTTAGAAGAAAGTATAAATTTACAAATGAAATGACTTGGTATTTATAGGCAAAATTTTACCCCCATCAAATCATCCACCAAATCCATTATTAATTGCTCCACTAATTGCTACACTAATTGCTATCATGTTTGGTGGGAGTTTGACTATTTTTATTTTTTATTTATTTATTTGCTTTGAAAATGACTTAAATAATTACACATAACACACTTCCGGATGTTTCATCAATTTCGGTCATGAAACTTCAAAATTCGAAATTATTTTGTTCTTCAAAGTTGTAGATCATTGAGTCTTCTTTAATCTGGAACTTGAATCAGCTCAATCCGATATCAGACTAAAACGTTATGCCCAAAATACGACAGATGCACAAAATTAGAATTTCCAAAACTGCACTTCATTAAAACGCCCTTTCAAGTTTCCAATCTCCAAAATTAATATGTCAAGTTCAATATTTACCCTTATTTGACCCATATTTCGTCCTCAATGATTTCATTGAGTCCCAATATTATTTTATCTGCAAAATAAACTAAAACATATCAAAACGTTCATCAAACCCGAGAAACTAAACAAAATATTAAGTAAAAGGGGCGGTAAATATTGATATATTTTCCGCTCATCAGCGTACAAATGAAAACTATCATCCTTAATTCCTTATATTGGCTGAAAGAGGAAATAAAAAGCATTTTGGTAGGACATGACCCTCATCAAGGATTTAACCATAACCACACACATATTCAAACAACTTTAAGAAAAGTTAGAGCTAAAGCAAAAGCTGACGACTAACAAAAGCTAAAGCAAAAGATGTTAAAGCAAACTTGTCGACAATAATACATAAAATAACAAAACACACTTAGTAATTAAAATAGCACGTGAATTATGCAAGCACGCCTTTTGATAGATGATCACATGTTGTGACTTGGTGACATATTGTAATTTTCATACTCCAAATCATCAGAGGTAATGGAGCATCCACATACACTCTTAAACCATGTCTCATTTTTTGAAGGAATTAGTTCAAATAGAGCTGGAGAATTTTCAACTTCGAAATCAGCATAAGGTGTTAGGGTTGGTGCTCGAGTGCCAATCCGGATCGTATTTATGTTCGATTCATGAAAACGAACAATGTATTTTTCCATAATATTACTTATTTAATGGTAGCACCTCTTGTCTTTTATATACATATTCGATCTAATTACCATTAGATATCTAATTATGATTAGATTGAAATTAAATCTGATTTAGTGATACATGTATATTAGACAAAGACCCTAGGATTTACAACGTAGTGCGCAGTTACAACGTAGTTTGTAATTGACATTGGGAAGCGTCACTATAAGTTGTATATCCTTAAATAAAGTTCCTGGTCAAGATTTACTAACTCAGGTCTGTTAGTAAAATCCGCTGAGACCAGTACATGTCGTATATCGTGACTTGGTCCGATGGTTTATCCCAATGAACCATGAGTCTCGGGAGACTCGTATAGACATGTAGGTGTTTATTTGATAAACTCTTAATGACTCACTGAATATTTCCTAATAGATGGTACACCAACGTCAATAGGAATCTTCTCGAGTTGAGCGAGCATATTGGGCCTTCGACTTGAGATACAACAGTGGATATATGAGTTATCCTCCATACTTTGATGGCAGTCACGTCACCGATCTATTTAGATCAGACTTCCGCATGTTCGTTGGGTGTGGACCGATGCTCATGATATCCAGTGCGTATCAAGATAGAATCCGCCAGTCTTGTGTACATGGCATAGGTATCCTACACATGTTTGCGATCTAGTAAATCTATGGCCGTGGTATAACTTCGGAAGTGAGTTCCGAGTGTTATTAAGAGATCGTAAATTTGAAAGTCGACTATATTATACCATAAGGATTTGACGTTGTTATCTATATCCCAGATATAATATGGATAGCCTGTGACGGAGGGATTATACTTATACAATGACCTCGACTTGCATAGTTTAGCGAGATTATCCGTGGTCGTCATAATTCATGAGTTAGTGAATATGGACACAAAATTGGATTTCGTGCGGATAAACCTAAACTTAGAGAGTCCTACAATATGAAGTGTACTCGTTGAGCACTTAGGCAACGCATTATGAATAATACAGATTATTCATAATACTTCTCCAGATTAAATGAGTTAATTCGAATCGTTTAAACAGTTAAACGAAAACAAATGCTTTTGAGAATTTTGGTCAATTAATAATTAATGTGTATTTGTATTTGATATAAAATTTGATTTGATACATATTAATTAATTGTCAAATGAGACTTTGACACATGCCATTAATATATGTATTTGTTATTTAATGTAAATAAAAATACATATATAATAATAATTATATTAATTAATTATTTAGATGTTTAAATGTTAAATATTTAAATAATTAAATGATGTCTATATTTCATAATTGTTATGTTATATGGCTAATTATTATTGATACATGTGGCATGTTTTAATTAAACTTTAGGTGTGCAAATTTGATTTGCTAACATAAAGTTTGATTTTGTTTAATTGAATTAAATTTGCAAATTGACCAATATACCCCTATAAGTCGGCAATGGCCTTTAAAAAAGAGAAAAAATTTTCTTTTCACTCACTTGGCTAAGCTTGGCCGAGAATTACATCCTCCAAATAGCTCTCAAATCTTACTTGATGATTCAAGATGAAAGGTGAAGAAAATCAAGAAATTTGCTTAAGGAATTAGGAGAATTAAAGGTAATTCTTTATATCCCTAAGCTTGGAAAGCATGTTTCTTGTTCTTAATCATCTAGAATTATTGTAGGTTTTTCTACTTTCTTATAAGTTGGGGCCTTTTGATTTGGAGGATGGAATTGAAGGCTTGGTGCATGTGTGAAGTTGTATTGAATGATATTAGTGTAATAATTGTTCAATTTGATCATTTGACGATATGTTGTCATTCTAGAGTGTTATGACCACTCTTGTAATGCCTAGAATTGTTCTTGGGTGCTTCATTGGTGGTGAACTGGATTGGTGTTGTGATTAATTTGATTAATGTTGAAAACGTTGGATTAAAGCATGAAAATTTGATTATTTTTGTTGCAAAATCAGATCTGGAAAAAATGGGTTTATTGTGATGAAAATAATATCATATGAATGTATTGGATGTATTTTGGGTATTGGAAAAATTGCCGGAAACTGTTTCGGAGTTGAAATATGCGAAAACGGCGAAAAACGGCATTACCGGGTGACTTTTCAGCCAACCGGGTGACGGCTGCCCAAACAGTGAATTGATCACTGTTCAGGCAACCCATGAACTGCCCTAGTACTGTTGGGGCTGACCTGGACAGCCCCCATGTGTATTGGGTAGTCGGTTCGATCAAAAACGCGTTTTATGCCATTTTACGGAAAAACATTTTCATAAAAGTTTCACGATGTTTCTTAACTATTTATATCATTATTTGATATCGAATAAATATATTTAGGTGAAATATGAATGAATTATTCATATTAGATATTAAATAATTTATTCGGTAATTTAAAATTTTTAAAATTACGATTTCATCCGAACCGCGAGCTTCCGCTGCGCCCGCGCCAAAACCCCAACATAAGGGTCTTGTGAATCTTGGAATAGAGTATTGATGGAACTAAGCCCTTATTCCTTTATGACAATGCCTGGAGAATGATCCATACTGTTTCTTAGAATAATGATAACTTTATGTCTGGGACCAAGAGATGTGCTATGGAAGGATGTTGTGTTAGGCTGAAAATTATTAAGAAGTACAAGATGGCTAGCGAGCTCTATGATCAAATTATTGTCTTGTTGTAGAAGCATTGAATCATGAATGCTTCTCCATTCATATGCCTGGTTCTGGGTCCAAAATAACTTAATTTCTGGATGTTGGAAATATGGCATATGCATGATCCAGATGGAAGTTACTTTGGATGATATATTGAGAGGTTGAGACCAAAGGTTTTCTCTCTCCAAGATTGAAGTGGATTAAATCATTCTAAAAATGTCCAAACCAGAGAGGTCTTCTACCTGTTGTTGTGGACATGTTTGAACATGGACCAAACATGGAAGACAAATATCCCACTGTATAGCACATTGAGGCACCATATGTACCGTAATTCATCAAAAGTCATATTTATGGAGGAATAGAGGTAAAAACCTATAATAAAGGGTAATTGGGGTAAAATTTCGAGAAAGATAAAGGGTCTTTTTGAGATGTTGGATTTTTTGGCTGGAAATAGAACAAATGATTCTTGACGTAGGCCAGAATCTGGTTGAGGCTGGTAAAGGAAATGTCTGGTGGAAAATATTTTTTGCTTTCAGCTGAGTGAGTCAGGTTGTGGGAAATGGAGAGTCTTGACAGATCAGCCATGGAAATAAGAGGAATGGAACTTATGAAAGTTAAAAGGTAGAGAACAAGCTTTCTTGAGAGTAAATCTAGGATGAGATTATGGTCTCCTTTTATATGTTGAACTGTATTAGAACCTGAAGTTCTAAATTTACAAAATAATTATAGAATATGAAGTTCTATATTTATATTATAATTAAAGAACCTGAAGTTCAAACATCATTAACTAAATTTTTATATTAGAACTCGAAGTTCTAAATCTATATTACAATTAAAGAACCTGAAGTTATGAAATACAACTCTCTTTTAGGACCTGATGCTCTAAAAAAATAATGTAAGATCGGAACTTAAAGTTCTAATTCAACGGATTATTTTTCAAGAGAACCTAAAGTTCTAAATATGTGTGTAATATTTTGTTCATACGTATATATGTGATGTCTTTAATTTTTCTTTTATATTTTATTGTATCTTTATTCTTTTGAGTTATATTATATATATTATTATTACTGAAAAAAGTTTGTAAAAATAAAAAGATAATCAGACCTGAAGTTCAAACTAGCTTCTACTATCAGAATCTACAGTTCTGAACTGTAATTTATAAATAAAACATGGTGTTCTCACAAGAACACGAAAATAAGTTTTTTAGCATTTCCAGTAGTAAATTTTAATTCACATTAAGTGTAGATATGATAGAAAAACTCCACTGCAGCAAAGGAATAGGCTCTCGTATGTGAAATCTTAACACTTTTTTTTTAAATCGTTGGAAACCTCACCGTCAAACCACTCATTTTGAGCTTAAGCGGAGCAGGTAAAACCTCCGGCTGTCCCAGACTCTTACAAGAAACGCACTCCCTGGATTCGAACCCAGGACCTCAAGGTGAGATTCTGAACCCTACACCACCAAGCCACGCCACTTGGGGACTGTGAAATCTTAACACACTTGTGAATAAAATTTATAATTTCATATTGCTCTCTTTGTATCTCTCTATTTACACTAAAATTATTTATTTTCATCTACTTTACGCTTACGCTCTTGAATTATTACTCTAAGTTTATTTAAATATGAAATATCACTAGATATGATATGTTTATGATAAAAAAGTTATATCTTTCAAATATCCTAAAAATATTATTTAATTTTTATAAAAATATAATGATTATATATTTAATGTACACTAAATCTGTATCTTATTTATAAATCTTATTGATCAACCTTTATGAAGATTTTTAGAAATAATATAGACTCACAAAATAAATTGTTCACTCTAAAAAAAGTGAGGGAGGTATGCTTAATTGATAATGTCACCATACACTTTTTGGGATGAGAAATATTTCTCAAATTTAATATTAATTGAAGGCTATGAAATAGTGATAATCTTATTAGTAAGTGGAATTAAACTATATATCAAAAATATTTTATATTCAATAAATCCAATAGAAATCTAATGAATTTCAAAGATATCCATCAAAATGGTTATCATATTGAGGCTCAAATATACAGTTTCTATTTATTGTATAATTACTATTAGCAATTACAAACAATTTAGAACTTAAAGTTCTAAATGTACAGTGTCATATATATGAACCTAAAATTCTATAAATGAACATGAATATTTTGCTCTAAATGTCTTATTATTAAGAAAAACCAAATATCTCCGAAGGATATTATTTTCCTCTTCCATATTTTACAAGCGAGCTTGAAGTTCCAAGTATGAAAAGAAAATTATGATTATTAAAGCAATCCATAATTGATATACTATTATTGAGCGTAGCTCAACTCCATATAAAATTACCTCACAACTAGGATTGTGATTTGAAAAGTCTTCGTTTGGAAATAATATTTTGATTATTCCCTGAAGTGAAGGTAAAAACATATCATAATGGACATGTAAAGGTAAAATATTGGCATGATTATTGTTCTCATAATAATCATGGATCATCATCATGTCAAAGTGACTAAAATGGATATAATCACAAGAAGTGGCATATCTATGAAAATAATAACGAAAATAGAGATTTATTAAAATTATGACAATATTTGCCATTAACATGATATGGAAGACCATTAATTTCATACTTGTAGTATGTAATAAATTTTTTATTAAAGATAAGAAATATTAGAGTGGCTAAAGATTCAACAGATCTTGTTCACCTTAGTGGGTCGAATCTCATTGAAACTAAAGAGAAAAAATAGATGTAATTAATACTTGATGTTTTTATACTATGTACTTTATTTATGTTTTACTTCTAGATATTAATATTACTTGAAGTAAAAGTACATAATATATATAATCATGTTGACCTAATTACAGATTTTGAAAAAGCCATAATCTTGTTAGTTATTAGGACTTCTAACATATGATATTTTTTCCATATGTTTTATGGATTGTCATTTCAATGAGATAATATTTCTCTCACTCGGGGAAATGAAGTCTCCCAAATTAAGACACACACTTTCTTGGAAAGTTCCTACCATACTCATTTAGATTCTCGTACTAGTCAATATGAAAATGAAGTACGAATGATAGTTCATTTGCAGTAAATTGAAAATCAATTACGTGATGCATTTATAAAGGCATCAAAAAGTAACAAAATAACATATACTAGTTGTTAATACACTAACCCATGTGATTGTTCCTGTCGAACAATCTAGTGTAAAAATAGTTAATGGATCATCTGTTGCACATAAGAAGCATGTCATACCACTTGGTTCAAAAGATATTATTCATTGGAAGAGGAAAATAAAAGATCATGATCTTGTTACAAATAATACTCGAGTTATGAATATACCCACATTCTCAAAGTCAATAGTTCCATAAAAAGTAATAGTCCCTGAAGAGAAATAAGTCCCTAAGAGACCCTAATCCCTGAAGAGACAAGAACATCTGAAGAGGAAAATTTTACAAATTATACTAATACAAAAGAGATGTGAGATCATAATGAATTAGTCATCAACAATGTATTTGCTTTCACAGTAGTTACTGAAATTACAAATAAATTTGAACATCAAACTGTCGATAAATGTAGACAAAGATATGATTGGCTTCAATAGGAAAAAGTAATTAAAGCAGAATTGATTTCTTTAGCCAAATGTCAAGTATTTGGACCTGTATTTCAGGCACCTTGAGATGTCAAACCTGTTGGATACAAATAAATATTCATAAAGAAACATAATAAATATAATGAGATAATTATATATAAAGCGCACACATGGTTTCCCGTAGAAACCTAACATTAACTATGAGAATACTTATTCCCCAATGATGAACATTATTACGTTTCAAGATTTAATAAGTTTGGTAGTCTTTAAAAGACCTAATATGTGTATCATGGATATTTAGGTCATTTGATACTGATATTTACATTAAATTCCCCGAAAGATTGAAAATATCGGAAACATATAAATCAGTGGATCATAAACTGTGTTCAATCAAGTTACAACGATCTTTATATGAATTAAAATAATTTAGATGCATGTGGTACAATTGTTTGAGTGAATTTTTGATGAAAGATAGATATATAAATGATCTTATTTTCCCATGCGTATTTATTAGAAAGTCTGAATCTGATTTGCTATTATAACAGTAAATATCGATAACATGAACTTAACTGGAACTCCTGAAGAGCTTCTAAAAACTGTTGAATATTTGAAAAGAGAATTTAAGATGAAAGACTTGGGAAAAATAAAATATTGTATCGGCTTGCAGATCGAGCATAAAACTAACGAATGTTTATCCATCAGTCTGCCTATGTTGAGAAGATTATAAAATGTTTCAACAAGGTTAATGCTCATCAGTTTGTACTACCATGATGGTCTTATCTCTCGATCCTAAAAAGGATAAATTACGTCATAAAGAAGATAATAAAGAAATACTTGGTCCAGAAGTATCATAGCTTAATGAAATTGGTGCTTTGTTATATTTAACTTAATATACCAGACTATACATTGCATTCTCAGTAAATTGCACCAACTTGATGGCATTGGAATGACATCATTCATATTTTATGTTATCTTCATCATACAAAAGACATGAGATTATTCTATACAAATGAGCTAACACAAAATCCAAGTCTTGTTAGTTATACTGATGCAGGATATCTCTATGACCCTTATAAAGCACGTTCACAGACATATTATGTTTTTACCTACAATAACAGGACAATTTCATGGCGATCTACAAAGTAGTATTTTGTTGCTACATCTTCCAATCACTCAAAGGTACTTACACTACATGAAGCAAACAAAGAATGTATATGGTTAAAGTCACTTATCCATTACATTCAAAGCACATACAACTTAAACTCTACTATAAATATTCCAACAGTGATATATGAAGATAATGTCGCTTGTATTGCATAAATTAGAGGATGATACATCAAGAGAGATAGAACCAAGCACATCTCACCTAAATTCTTCTACACTCATGAACTCCAGCAGATCAACCAAATTGATGTTAAGCAAATATGTTCAACTGATAACTCTGCAGTCTAATCGACATCAATATTTGAGAAGCTTATACATAGTATTGGCATGCGTCGACTTAGTAAGTTATCATAATGATATCTTTCGAGTGGAGTATTTCATCAGGGTGAGCGAATGTTGATCCATCAGTCTGCCTATGTTGAGAAGATTATGAAATGTTTCAACATGGTTAATGCTAATCGGTTTGTACTATCATGGTGGTCTGATCTCTCGATCCTAAAAATGATACATTCCGTCATAAAAAAGATAATAAAGAAATACTTGATCCAAAAGTACCATATCTTAATGTAATAGATGTTTTGTTATATTTAGCTCAATATACCAGACTAGACATTGCATTCTCAGTTAATTGCATCAATTCAACAGCATTGGAATGGCATCAAATATATTTTACATTATCTTCATCGCACAAAAGACTTGAAATTATTCTATTCAAATTAGCTAACACAAAATCCAGGTCTTGTTGGTTACACTGATGCATGATACCTAGAGGTGGCAAAACGAATCAACGAATCGAATTTGTATCGAATCTTAAACGAATCGAATCAAAATGTGATGGATTCGCATTCGATTCGTTTATTAAACGAATCCTAATATCAGGATTCGTATTCGATTCGTTTAATAAACGAATCGAATACGAATATTCGTTTAGTCAATGATATTATTTAATAAATTAATTTACCATACTTGATTTACATTAATTCTTTATAAAGATATACATATGAAATATGTAATTAATATATTTACTAAAAATACCTCACCAAATATCGAAAATATTACTTTTTCTATGATAATTAGCTATAATTTCTCGAATTTTAATTGAAAATTAACAAGAACTGGTAAATAAAAATAATAAACGAATCATAAACGAATAAACGAATCAATGAGCTTAAATTCGTATTCGATTCGTTTAATAAACGAATTGAATTGAATTGACTCATTTATTAAACGAATCCATTTTTTCAAACTCGTATTCGCTTTAAAGCGAATCGAATCGAACGAATAAACGAATCATGACCCAAATTGCCACCCATATACCTCTCTGACCCTCATAAAGCACGTTCACAGAAAATATATGTTTTTACCTACAATTACACGGTAATTTCATGACGAATCTACAAAGCAGTATTTTGTTGTTACATCTTCCAATAACTCATAGGTACTTGCACTACATGAAGCAAGCAGAGAATGTATTTGGTTAAGGTCACTTATTCATCATATTGAGAGCACATGCAACTTAAACTCTACTATAAATATTCCAACAGTGATATATGAAGATAATGTTGTTTGTATTACACAAATTAGAGGATGGTACATCAAAAGAGACGAAACCAAACCCATCTCACCTAAATTCTTCTACACTCATGAGCTCCAACAGATCAACCAAATTGATGTCAAGCAAATACGTTCAACTGATAACTTTGCAAGCTTAATTGCGAAAGTTTTACTCACAACAACATTTGATAAACTTATACAGAGTTAGTATGTTATCCTAAAAATATCTTTTCAAGGGAGCATTTCATCAGGGTGAGCGTATTTATTAACATAATGAACTACAATTAGATGAAAGTGTATTGAACTATTTTTTCTTCGATCAGGTTTTGTCTAATTGAGTTTTATTGGCAAGGTTTTAATAAAGCAATGTTAGGTCAAACAAATAACGTAAAATTAAAATGATAGATCCCAATAGAGAGTATTGTAAATTATACGATCTCTCACTTTAATATTATAATTTTATCCCACATTGCTAAGGGGTAAAGATTTTAATAGTTAATCCTACCTTCCTAATAATGATTTTACCCTAAGCTCTCTATATATAAAAAGCTAATTCTTGTAATTTTTATTCAATCTGCAATTTTACAAGTATTTTCTTCTCTTTATAACAGTTTTATAATTTTTAAAAAACAACAAAAGACATATGGAGTCCTTTATCACCCTTTATATTCAAAACACTTATTTCATAAATTTTAATTTTTAAAATTTTATCAAAGAGGATAAGATAAATGAGAGGTCTAAGTTTGAAGACCCATCACCTATTACCATTTGCAATACCTAGAAAATCACATGAAACAAAATTAGATAACAATTAATCATCAATTAAAATTTGTTTCTCTTTGATTAAATTTGTAATTTATTTATTTTTTCCCTTAAGTGGAGGAGGCAGTGCCTTCTTATACCACCAATACAACAAATCTTGTACCAAAATAATAAAGAAGGCAAATAGATAATACATTTAGAAATCACTTATCACAAAACATCCACAATATTTCTCTGCAACCAATGTTAAAAAATACGTGGCGACGCCTCGAGGCGGTCGGCCATTGAGGCGCGAGGCGGACCTCCTCGAGGCGGTGAGGCGGGCGCCTTGATCCAAAAATCGGAAAAATAATCCAAAATATATTCATTTCTTTATAATTCATAGCCAAGCAAAAACAAAGCCGCAACTTTAGACATCAAAGTGAAAATATATAATTCATTTAGTTAAAAACCACACGAAGACATAATTCATTCTAGCATTTTTAATTTAATTTAATTTTTAATTGTCTAAGTAAAAAAATACACAAAGACATAATTCATTTCCTTAAAAATGTGTTTTTTTTAACAAACTAACGATAAAGTTAAGCCAAACAATATTTGAATCAAATACGAATGAGATATTAACCTTCGAATGGAACTGGTATTCTTGAAGATCAGAGATGATGTTGATACACGCAAAGCAGAGACAGAGCCGACAGACAGGAACCGAGCTGAGGATGCAAAGCAGACGCAAACCAACGACAAAGCAGAGACGCTGATGCTGAGAGATGAGGAAGGTAAGAGACGAAGCTGAGAAACCCTAAATCAAAGACGCAATCAAGAGACGCTGATTCCTTTTTTTTTTATAAAGACGCCAAAACGACGACGTTTTGGCACACTAAAACGTCGTCGTTTTGGTTGGATAACAAAAAAATTAAAAAAAAAAAAAAAAAAAAAAAACTGAATGTGAGGCGGCCGCCTCAGTGGTGAAAGGCGGCAAAAACGGTGAATGGCGGCGATTCGACGCCTCGAGGCGGCGCCTTAATACGTTTTTTTAAACACTGTCTGCAACAATAATAATACAATATGGTTGCAGCAGCTACTTAGATACAAAATAACAACATGCTACATGCTGATACAATTTTAGAACAAACAATCTACATTTAT